>VYZX01008988.1:3623-169981 GCA_013401335.1 Brachypteracias leptosomus
CTCCCTTGCTTCCTAACAGGGCACTACAACTGAAAATATCTGCTCTGAAATCCGGTATTTACCAGCTACGAGGACTGTTTCTAGGGACAGAACTCTGATAATATTATGTGATTTGTCTTACTCCACAGAGAATGCAGTGGAAGTTGCTATTGTAAGTCTGAGACTTGTATTAATATATATAGGAAAATGTTTTCTTACTAGTTTGGACTGGGGAAGAGGTTCTTTAAGCTTGTTTCACTTCAGTGCAGTCACTGACATCTGTGGCTTAGTCTGACTGCAAAGCCATTTTGCAATCTCACAATCTCCTAAAATGATAGATAGCTGAAGCTGCATGTTTCAGTAATGACAGGCTACCACAACCTTCAGATAAATTACTCTAATTCAGCCCGAATTAGTGAGTGGGTGCCTAACTATTCTGTCAAAAATCTTGGGTTGTTGATCTTTTCAGTATGGAGATGTGGTTGCAGGTGGCTGGATTGGATCTTGTGAAGAAGTCTCTGCTGTGCATTTGGAGTATGGCTGCTTTGGGATGTTCCTTAAATACATAAATGCTAAAGGGGGAAGTGGCAGAAGGTGCAAGTTGAGTAGATGAAAGGAACTGTTGCCCTACTGAGCTAAAGACTTGCTTTAGAGGCATTCACAGCTCAATCACTCGATGCTTGTGTATTGTGTAGTCTTCAAGAAAGAGTTGACTTCCCTAGTAGAATGTTCATCCAGGCAGAAGCTGGACTGTGTCTACCAGTACTGTAAAGAACATGTTGAGCCATGATGCAGGAAGCAAAGTGTATGGTATAAATATAGCAGACTGTTCTTAGTTCAGGCTTCTATCTAGGTAATCCACATGTCTTGAAGTGCTCCAAACTATGACTAAGTTTAGCTCAGCAGTGCAGGTAACGTGGAAGGCAGCTGGCTTTTATTTGAGGTGTGCCAGATGAACAAGTAGGTGTGTTACCCACCAAGCCTGACCCTGCATCTGCAGTTTGGGTAGAGCCAGCCATGCTGTTGCTACAGTAAACTTACAGGGTACTGTTTGTAACTACTGTCAGGTAAATTCAACCTAGTGAACTCAGTTAAGATGCAGATGAATTTAAACAGTAGATTTCCATGGTTAGGTGACTGCAATAACTTCTTGGTTTTACTCTTCACTCCCTTTTAGTCTTTTGTCCCTCATCGAGATGAACAAGACAATAGTCTCATACAGAATGCTGCTAATATAATAGTAAATGCAATCACTAAGCGGCAGAACAGCACGGTCATGTTGGCAGTAACTGAAGTCAAAGTAGAGACCATCGTTGTTGGGAATTCATCATCAGGTAAGGCTCCCAATGCATGCATCCTCTGTGTATCTAAGAGTTTACTGTTCCCCTATTGTGAGTCTTAGCTTTCTTTACATGTTGGGGAAAGTGATACATTCAGTTGTTTGTTTAATTGCTATTACTAACTGAAGAGAAAGTGGCTTTAAATCCAGATTCTGTGCTTCTGTGCTGATTTAAACTTAACCTTGTCCCTAGCATAATATCCCAACCTACTCTTGCCACTGTTTCCAGCCCCATTCTCCAGTCTAAGCATACCTTTCACAAGATCTGGAGTTCTTCTCATGTGCTGTTCAAATCCTTTCTCATTCTCCTACGTTAACCTTAACCCAGCCTCAGCTTTTGATGCTGCTGCTCTATAGAAACTGAGGCTGTGAGGTAGTGAAAACATGGGGAGGGAAAAGACTCTGTGATACATAAGCACTTCAGAAGAGACTTAGTAGTGTTTACCTTAACAAGAGTTAAAGATGTCTAGGAAGTTCCAATACTTGGCCATGATAATATAAAACTGTGATCTCTTTTTCAACATGTGTTTCTCACTAGTGCACAGCTGGCTTAAAATGGAATGTTCATTCTTCTTATTGAGGATATGGTGTGATTGGGAGAGACCTTTATCTTTGAAAATTGGCTCTTCAACTGCTTATTTTGGCATAGCTCTTGATTTTTCACATGCCTGTGTTCCTGCTTGGGAGAGCAGGAGATGGTCTCCTGGAAGACCCCTGGTAGGCTTCAGTTCAACTAAGCCCCAAAGTGGAAATCTTAAAATGGTAGGAGACTTTCCCAAGGTTTTCCTAGACCTCCTCAACAATCTTCTGGAGAATCTTCCACCCATAGTCCAAGCAATTAGTAAATTGCCTGGTTCCACTCCCCTTGCATTTCCTTTCTAGGGAATGCCTTTCATCTGTTAAAGTCTTGGCAAATGTACTAGTTCCTCACTGCCCTGAAGGAGTGTACCAGCTTTGTTCTTGTCAGGAACAGAAATTGCATAGATGGTAGAATTGACCTGAGATCCTAACATACCTCAGCCTCTCTTTATTCTGATTGTGTGCGCTAAATGCTAGGGCAAAAGAGATGGGGATTGCTTTGCCTCCCACCTCAATAAGCTTCAATGATTCTCCTAAGAATAGAAAGTGGGTAGACTTTGACTTCTCCTCCTGCAGATAGTGCTAGAAAGTGGTTTCCAGACTCCTCATGTTAACATGGATGCTCAGTATTGACCACTGTCCCCTAGTTCTCTAAGTGGGGTTGTTATATAAACTGTAACCTGGGCTCTCATGTTCTTTGATTTAGTTTTATTGTTACCCCTTAATTGGATAAGGTGGAAACCTATCACAAAATGTGGTGTAAAGCCAGACGTTTGTGTTGAGAATCTCATTTCTGTGGCATGTTCAGGTACCTAGAGGGAGATGATCATTTAGACACTTAATTTCCTCTAGCTTTAAGAAGAAATATTCTGAATTTCAAATCTGTATACAGACAGTTCTCTATATAAGAAACTTTTATTAAGTAAACTTGGGTCCACAGTCACATGGTGAAATAAATAGATGTGATAGCAGTGAGAATGCAAGCTTTGTATTCTAATCTTGGAGAAGCTGATTTGAAGAGCTCCTTTTTACTTGCAGTATTTCCCTCCATTCATGGTTTAGTATTAAATTGCTTTTGAAAAAGGAGGAGAGAATAGCAGTTACTCCTAAGAGTACAATCCTTCCCAGAACTGCTAAAATACAGTTTTTGGATCCCTTGAGGCTAGCCATGTCCACAGTTTATTCATCCCCCTTTACTGGAAGGAAATGTTTGTGTTCATGTCATATTCCATGTAAGAATATGATCAAGAAAGAATTTAAGGTTAGAGTGAATGGCCATGGTGTAGAAGAAGTGGGTTGGTTTTGAATGGCCCTTTGCAGGTAACTCTGTAAGCAGTTAACTTCCCTCTGCATTTCAAGACACCTTGGATCAGAGGCTAGAGTGGTAGGTTGACAGCATTTGTCAGCAGAGCTTTTGCTCTTACCTCCTTCTTACCATGTGTGGATTCTGGCTTATCAAGAACATTAGAAAAATGTTGTTATCCTATCCTAGCAGGAGAGGGGAGAAAAATATCCAAGTATACACAAATTTTCAGGAATGGTTAGTCTGTGTGGCTGGGAGAGCACCAGTGGGGTTTGTGATTGGGAATGTGGAGAAAAGCGATTACCTCAACTCCTTTTGTTGTTCATTGAGCTGGGAAGACTCTTCTCTGTAGTGATAATATTCTGGTGTTTCACTCTGAAGTAGAACTGGAACACCCTAAAGAGTATGTGGTTGGTTTGGTTACATAGCTCTGAATGTTTTTGAGAGAGCTGATACATGTCTGTGGACTTGATGGTAATTGATTCTCTGGTAGTAAATGCAGGATGTATTTGTGATGCAAGTGTCAGTACTTCTAGAACAACTTAAAGGCATAGTACTCTTTGTAGCCTGCCTCCTGCAAGGATAGGCTTTGTGTCTTAATTGTCGTTACCAGGGCTTTCTGGGCCAACTTAGCTTAGGTGCTTGAGAATGATAGATAGATACTGCTTTTATGACCAATTTGTCTCTTGGAGGGGAAGAACCATCTCAAATGTAGCATTTCGCCCTCATCATTAAGCAGGGAAAACTCCAACTTGGGTTAAACGAGTAACGAGCCTTTCTAGATGGACTAGTGCGTTCAGGCAGTTCTCATTGTGCTGTAGTGACCTTATTTCCTTCCTCCTAAAAATCTTTCTAGGGCTAACCTGTAGTTATGTACAGAAGCTTCTCTTGCAGATGACCACCGCTATACATCTAGCTCTGTTAACTCAAGACTTCTTTTTTTTTTTTTTTTCATTTGCCCTCTAGATTATTTGGTTCCCATTCTTTGTGCGGTATTTAGCATTGTGTGGCTGACTTGTATCATCATCTGCGTGTGGTGGACTCGGAAGAGGAGAAAAGAGAGAGAGAGAAGTCGTCCTCCCAGAGAAGAAGGTGCCAATAACCAGTGGGCGCCTTTAAATCCCATAAGAAATCCTATAGACAGATCTTACAGTAACAAAGACATTCGTTATGAATGCAAAAACTTCATAACTCCTCAAAAAAGAACTTGTGATGCAGTAGAGGAGTATGTAGAGTATGAGGAAGAGGAGGATGAAGAGGAGGAAAGAGATGAGGAAATGGACAAATTCCTCTCTCACAAACTCGCAAAGCCTTTGCCGACAAAGGCATCTGACACATCAGAGAGCAGTCCAGTAAAGAAATCCCATCAAATAGGCAAACTGGACAACAGATCTGTAAAAAATGTGAATGCATCAAACTTTGAAGGCAGTAGAGACTAACCTGTATTTGGGACGCAGGCAGCCTGCGCTTACTGGGAAGGGGAAAAATTGGCATCTCCGCATCAAGGACTAAAAATATCTGGAGTCAAATGTTCATAGTTTCTTTATTTTGCGTAAAAAAATAAAATGAATAAAAATAATAAATAAAATTTATTTTGTTTCTTTAGCCTTGTATAAATTATTCAATGACTGTCAGATGAAAAAAAATGAGTAATCTTTGATAGTTGCTATTTTTGTAAAGTTTACTTATAATACACTCGCTGTGTGGCAGAGGAGAGGTTGTATTTTCAATATGTGTAAAGTTTATTACAAAAGACTGTACACTGTTTACAGAATGTATTTCTTTTTATTACTTGCTCTAATTTAATGGTGGCTTTAAAACCTCCTGGTTGAGGAAATTGTGTGAACTTTAAACTGCTTTCTTGACTTTGAATCTCTATTAATGGCAGCTCACTGCACTTGTTACGTTAGTAGCTTCTGTAATTTTTTCCAAATTTGCCTTACACACTTTGTAATAGGAACAAAAAAAAATTATAGAGATCTTTCAACTGTGGTATAAAAGTGGCCTTTTTATTTCTGTTTAATTACTTTAGAATTGCAGTATTGAAGCATGTGACAAGTGCCTTGAGATTAAACTTTTTCTATAGCAACTGTCAAAGACTGCCATATCCATATAGTAAATTGTGAGAACTCTAGGTTCCCCAACTGACACAGTTTATTTTCTAATAGTGAAAGTGCTTTTTTGTAAATATGTACATATTAAATGAATCACTCTGTATATTTGATTTAATAACTTAAATATTTTGGTCTTTTTTTTTACATGTCATTCCTTTTAATTTATGTTGCAGAAAAGGAGGTTTTATGGCAGTTTCTAAGACTTCTTTTTGGTATTATGTCCAAATTAGAAAACGATGTTAATACAATCAATGTTAGGAATCTGTTGGTCATTTGTATTTACATAGGAACATAACCACTGATGTGTAAATAGATCCAGAAATGTTTGTTTATCCCCATGTTCAGCCCATCTCAAGAACGCTAACAGGTGCATCTACTGTACAGTACCAACATAGCGAGGCATTGTTTTTTTCTTTTGTGAATATGTTAATTACATGTGGTATTACTTTTTTGCGTTTAAATACAGGCCTAATGAAGGGAACAATATTTTCCTCAATCTTGTTTCTGTTGTGCTTTATTCATCTTTCGCTTTAAAGAAAAAAGGCTGGCAAGCTCAGAAGATGGGAGTACCTCAGTAGAAAAGATTCTTTGTTATGGAAGGCTTATGCGTTGTTTTGTTTTTTTTTTTTTAAAGGCTTTATTATTGCTATTAACTGGGAAAACTAAGTTTATTTTAATTACCGAAGAAGCATAACACTACATACAGCTAGTTACCCTACCAGTGAGAGGAGCGGATGTTGGAGAGTATAAACTCTGGCCCACTAACAATGTAAACATGAATGTTTTGAAACCAGTTATTTTATACAGGAACGCAGGATTTGCTTTGCAGGATCTTCTGTTTTAGTACTTTTTTTTTGACATGTTCTTAAAAAATAAAAAAACCTTTCAGAAAAGAAACTATTTATTAAAGCATTTTATAATGATGTTTGTTGTAACTTTTTTACTTGTGCTAAATATTCAAAACTTATTTTGATAACCTGGTTAGGAGTTAGTTTAGAAAAGGGTACTATCCTTCTCATGTTCCCCAGTATAATCCTGAGTATTTAAACCAAAAACACTTTTTTTTTTTCTGCTACTCTTGTAACTTTTTGTACTGTAATGCTGCTGTCTTCCATAATCCAATAAAATGATTCCCTCATTGTGTGTAAGATACTTCAGATTGTGTTTGCTTTCTAAGTGCTTGGAGTTCTGGTGTGATGAGGCTAAAACGAGGAGTGAAAAGTCCTGATTTAGTACCAGTGCTTCCTGTAAGCTGAGCTCACCACACTGGAGCGCTGGCACGTCCTGAGCCAGCCTTGTCCTCTGCCCATTACCACCACACCACTGGCAGGGTGCATAGGAGGTGGTGTCCCACATGTGGTCTAGAGACATGGACACCTTCAGTCCCTCTCCTGTGCCTCTCCTGACCTGGCTTTCCTCCCTGCTGCAGAGCATGAGGCTTGTCTAAGTATTGTTTTGCTCCTTGGGTGATTTAAGGGCTGTTGAGCATGCTGGGGCTTGAGGTATTCTTGACAAATTGAGCTGAATTTTAAGTAATACCTTTCTCCTCTGTTCTTCAGACATTCTAATCATCATGCTCCAATTTTGGTTTAGTAGGTTTATGCCTGTTTCTTATGGTGACTTGAATGGCTTTTGTGTAGAACATTTTCTGTAGTAAAAGGTGAACTTTAACATAAAATAATATGGAATATAAAAGTTGAATTTGTCCTAGTACCAATCAACCTCCAAAGCAGAATTTGAGTTTCTAGCAGAGTTTTTATTCCAGTCATCGGGCAGTTACTTCCTATTGTTTTCCTTGGAGTATCATCTTTTCTTTTATCATGGTAACAGAGCTGTTTCTAAGTCAGTTCTCAAAATCAAATCCTATTGTTATCTTTGATTTCCACTTTTCAAATATGTCCCAACTTTGAAAAAAGGCTGATGAAGGAGGTGAAATCCAAAGGAACCAAAACTGTTTTCAATTTTGACTTTCTAAAATCAACTCCATGGTGCCTTGGGTTAAAAATAGCGGCTGCTGTTATCTCCTTGAAAGTAGCAGGAGCAGAGCTGTGACCATTCAGGACAGTGCAGGTTAGAAAAATGTCTTTGTAAGATGCACCTGCAGAGTCTGGGGTGTTTGTGAGTACCTGCTGCAGAGAGGATTTCTGATACTCACAATATACTTAAAATAGCTGTTGGAGGTTTTACATGAGTGCAGATAAATGCAGTGGGTGTTGCTGCCGTAGGCCAAAGGAGAAGTAACAGATTTTTACAAACATACAGAATGAGGCTGTGGCTGGCCTGGTACAGCAGTGAGCTGGTGCCCTGCTCCCAGAGGCGCTTATTCATACCTCCAAAATAGTGTCTGGTATGGTGGTCATCACATGCTGTCAGAGCATTCCACAACGGCTGATGCTGTGTCCAGGACTTGCTCCCCTGTGGGTTCATGAAACCAATGTGGGCCAGTGTTTACCTTGGAAGTGCTGTTTGCCTGCCAAAACCAAGAATTATTTTTATGCCGCCTTCATGTGATGACCAAGGGCAACTTATGTTTTCTGAGGCATGTGAAACAAGATGGATAACAGAGGAGTATGAAGAAAAAGTAAACTTTTTGGCTTGCCAGGTTTAACCTTGATCTGTCTTAAGCAGATTTTATTTCTATGCTGCTCTTTAGTTTTCACATGCTCCACATTCCCTTATTCAGTAGTTCTGTTTCGTTTTGACTTCTTACATGAAATGTTGAATTCACATCTCAACTTCTTTGCTGATGCACATGTGCTAAGCATGGTTACTTCCTTGTAACAGATATGATTCTGGATTATGTTATGAGGAAAACTAGTAAATGGGCTCTTCCTTGAGATTTTTCTAAGCAATGAGTGGTTCAGGTTAATTTTTCTTCTCTGATGCAGTTTTCAAGATCTGGTGCTAACCTGAAATGCTTGGTGAGCTTGATTCTTTTGGCTATTTCCTGCTGTAATGGTCTGCTGGAGAACAAACCAATAACTAGTCCTCTTGACTTCAAACTATACTTGATGGAAAACTATTTCATGTAACTCAGTGCTGCCACATCCTTTTTCAAGAGCAAACTAAAAGTTGAAGAGCATTTTGGTCACTGCCTTGAATAGTGCAGAGGACACTGGTTGCAGCACTAGTTGTGAGGTAGCTTGGACAACAAGTGATTGGGTCATGATGGAATTAACTTGCCCAGGAATTTGGGTTGGTTCACATCAGTCATGTGTGTATCTGTCTCATTGTTCTTGAGTGCTGATGGGCTGTCAGCCCTCTGGGTGCAACAGAAAAAGAATGGGCCTGAAGGAGAGACAGTAGCTTTTGAACTGTCCTAGGCAGTCTAGCTGTGACCTTTGGGAGGCTTATGGTGAGTAAGGAGGGTCAAGGTTGGCTTTGCATTTTCACCTTTCTCAATAAAGCGAGTGTTTGAGTCACTCTTAGTAGGAATCTTGCTCTTGCTTTGCAAAAATCATGTGAATGTCAGACTTGCTCTGTTCAGTGCTGCCAAGCAGTCCTTAAGTAGCCTCTTGTCCTAACTTCATCATGGATGGTGGACTAAAGAATAGGATTATAAAACAGTATAGGAACAAAAGGTCCCCTTGGAAGTGCAGTAAGCCTAAACCCTTCCCATGTTCATCCCTCTTAGAGTGCCCATTCTCGTGCACACAATGTTTCTGAAACACTGATAGGTGAAACTTTCTGCTTTTGCTCTGTATACAACTGATTTCTTTCCACATGACGGGGACTTAGTCTAAGTGCAAAAATCTGTCTTCAAACACTTGGTTGTAAACATCTCCTTGCAGTCAGAGGTTTGCAAATGAATGCCATAGGCAATATTCTTAGGATGTCTTTTTTTTGTCTTCTACAAGCATCATTAATTTTTGCGGTTCATTAGGTCACCTTTTCCCTTTCAAAAGCAGGTAAAATCTGGGTGGTTTATATGAATCTCTTTTTCACTGTGTACTGCTTCTGGAGCAAGAAGAAACAGACATGGTATAGTAGTGGTGCGTGTGTTCATAGCACCAAGTCAGTCTTCCAAATATGCTGGACAGGGACCCAAATGTCTAGCCTCAAAGTTAACAATCCAGGTTATTTGCAGAGGACCAGCATGATTTGCACAAAGCACGTAAATTCCCAGAGCCTGGACAATGCCGTCTTGATTCTTGCAGCCAAGAACAAGTCCCACAGCTCATACCTATAACCTGTTCCTGCAACCGTGCAGATGGAGCACATCCTTCTCAAAGGGTACTTTGTGATACCTTCATGAAAGGAGTATGTAAATCAACTATCTTGAGTGAAAACTGACCAGGTCTTCAGAAACTCAGAGGAGGAACTTCAGTTAATTTCCTTCACTGGCAACAAAGCTGCTTCAAATTTTTCTAGACGGGCAAAAAAAATCATGGAATCCTCAAACGGGCAGTTTTTAGGAGCAGTTGTTTTTCTTCATAGTAATGATACTCCATCCATATTACTCTCTGAAACCACAGAGATGCAGAGAATGTGTGCTGTTCTGAAAACCAGACTAAGATTTTTTAGTGGTGGTTAAGGCAAAAGGATCACTTCCTAGCCATAAATGGGACAATCCTCTAAGGATACAAGACCATGACTGGGCAGTCATTGTTTTCTGGCCTGTAAGTTTCCAAGAGAGTCTATCGCTTTTAGATGTACTGTCAAAAAACCCCACAAACCCAACCAAATGCAAATCCTTCACCCCTGTTTGGTAGGGAAAGGCTTTTTA
This sequence comes from Brachypteracias leptosomus, assembly GCA_013401335.1. Classification (NCBI taxonomy): domain Eukaryota; kingdom Metazoa; phylum Chordata; class Aves; order Coraciiformes; family Brachypteraciidae; genus Brachypteracias; species Brachypteracias leptosomus. The sequence goes on from VYZX01008988.1 coordinate 13,664, forward strand.
ACATGTAGATCTTTCTCAGCTCCTATCCTATTTTCTCTTCTACCCATCTGAAGGAGGCTTGGGTTGGAGGGGACTTCTCCCTGTGGCAGATTTGCTGTACCGATAGGCTTCATATGAAAGAAGGTTGAGCAGGGAGCTGTGGAGCAGGTTTGGAAACTGCTGTGGCAGCGGCGTACTCAAGGCCCTTTGAAGGCTTGGCCATCTGCCTGGAGGCATAACTCTGGGCATAACCCCACCTATTAATTAACAAAACTCTGCCTGTGGGTGGAAATTGATTCAGCGAACAGCCATACTGCTGCAGATCAAAGGTCCATCTAGTCTAGTATCCTGTGTCCTGTAGCGGCCAGTGGAAGATGCTTAGACAAAGTACAAGAAAGCAGCAAATGCCAGCATGACCCCTTCTCATACCCATCCAGCTTCTGTTGATTAGTCATTTAGGAGCTTTCCTCAGCCAGACATGCTTGATAGGCACCTCTTTACCATGGCACCGTATCATTTCTTCTATGCTTTAGGCCTCCACAACATCCTGCAGCAATGAGTTCCTCAGCTGCACCGTGAATTAAGTAGAAAAGTGCTTCCTTCCAATTGCTGTGCACCTGTTCCTTAGTAAGATGATGTGAATACAGAAAGGAGCTGTTCTCTCTCCACCATCTCCACAATGTTTGGGATTTGTGGTGTAGACACCTCTCTTTCCCTCCTCTCTTCTGTCTGCACTTGCAGAGATGTTGTTCCACATCTCCAGCTATTTTTCCTTTATAAGCTCTGTGCCCTTCCAAATTATTCTCTGCCACTTTTGAATCAGGGAGACCAAGCTGGGCAGCATCTGATGCCTGGGCACCCCACACAGACCAGTACCATTGTCCGCTTTGTCCAAATCCTTTTTTGATAGTTCCTGGTGGGCTGGATACATTTTGACCCCTGCTGTCTTCAAGCCTGGTGAGGAAATGAAGATGGTTGTTTCTTGTCTCTGCATGTGTCTGGTTCTTGTTAGAGCAAGGGTGCAAAGCTGTTTGCATCCTGCTGCTTGAGTGCTGTGGTCCCTGGAGAAGGTCACTCTACCCATGACTGTCTGCAAGGAGCAACACTGGGAAGTGGGGTGAGGGGACCCACACTGGGCCTGAGCATTGTGGTCTTGTTTGTTTGGTGGGAGGAATATGCCCAGGACTTGTGCAAGCAAGGCTAGTAGAAGAACTAACCCTGCAGCCTCCCTAGGGGGAGGAGGCTGAAAAGGATGTGGACAATGGTGAGTGTGGAAGAAAACTCTTTTGGAGAGCACCACATCAGCATGATCCAGAGATGAGAGTTAGGCAGGCTCCACATTGCATTGGTTCATTCTTTGATTTCTCTGCTGCTGAAGAGCTCTGTAACAAGTCACAACCAACAGAGTCTTTCTCAAAGACGGGATGTCCACAACCCCCCACTCTCTAAGATTAAGCCAGGTTCATGCTGCACAAGGACTTGTGGTTTGCTGTTGGAGAAGTAGCAAAAGAGAGAGGAGAAGAAAGAAGGGTTGAGTGGCTAGTGGTTGTTGTCCTGTGCCCAGCCCTGGGCAGACATATGGTGGCTCAAACCAGGAGGAAGGCAACCTGGGCAGCTTCTCCACACCAATATCCAGCAGAGAGTGGCAGCTCCTCTTCATCGCTGGGCTGCAAGTTGTTGAAAACTTGCCCACGTCAAAGATCTGCAGCTACCAGCCCGTTGTTTTAGGAGCAGAGGAAGAAGCCTGGCAGGGCTTTTCTAGGTCTTGGTACCAGTCAGCACTGGAAAAAGCATCAACCTGACTCCATTCAAAAATGACTCAAAAATCACAGTTTTGTATGTTTAGGAGCTGTAGTTTATATAAGTCATAAGCAGTCATTATGGTAGTCATTTATAAATAGTATACGATAGCTGCTGGGGAGAAGGAGATTGTCCCTTCTCCTGTACCCTTGTTAGATGCAGTCCCAGGACTTGACCTCTCTATGGATTGGAGATTCGGAGACAGTTAATATCTGTTTCTCCTTTTGCCACGTGGTTTATCTAGTTCTTCCCTCTTTGGTGGTCCCTGCACTGATACATGTCTACATGACTGGGCTATACTCCAAAATCTTCTGTGTGTTACTTACAAGGAAGTACAAAGGAGTGTGAGAAAGGGCTATTTGGTGCTGAACTCCCAAGTCAGACTGTGCAGGAGGTGTACAAGCCAGCACTTGCTCCAGCCAAGGTGACATCCCTGACCTGACCTGCCTTTTGTGTGGATGAAATTCCCCTGGGCAGGGCTGGCCCCTCCACAGGGCACCAAAGGTTCAACTACTGCAACATCTTTTAATCTCCACTTCCAAAAAGCAAATGGAAATGGTGAGTGCAGCAGCTTCTCAACAGGAGATGAAAGAAGGCATTGCTGGAGTTGAACATTTGGGCAAGTTAAAAGTTGAGTGTGGATCAGCTGTTCTCCTCTATCTCCTCCAATTCTTTTCTTTTATTAAATAAAATGACAGACAAAAAAAAAGAATATTTAAAACATTGGTAGGAAGGAGCTCTGCTGTCTTGTGACATCTTTGAGCATGCACTAGGAAACATGAGAGCACTGTCCAGGCTCCCTGGACCCCAGTGGGCTGCAGGGTGGTCCCTGGATGCAGACTTCAGCCTGGCAAGGGTCCCTGGCACAGTGGCATGGGGACAACCCTTGCAGATAGCCCCGAGGCACCACGGACATGGCGGGCCAGCAGGGAGGTGTTCTGACAGCCCGCTGACATCACTTTCAGTACAGATAAACCAGCGAGATTATCTCAAGTGCAGCAATATCCTCGAAAAAAGTGAGGAGAACCTACTTTGCACTGTGTCACCATGGATAAAAACCTGTTAATGAGCAGCGGTGGTGGGAGCAGAGACCCAGCACCTTGTAGGGGAGTGTGGGACCTGCAGCAAAGTGCAGCACAGGGACTGCATGGCCAACATTTTCCAGCCTGGGTGTTTAAATTTTGCTCTATATTTAGTGCCCTAAATGAGTGCTTTGATTTGCAGTGTTTCCAAGCACCTGCTGCTTCCATTGACTCTGGTGGTCTATATGGATCCCAGCAATCCTCAGGGTTAAGCTGCTCTATCTACATGCCTAAATTTGGGTACTTGAGTTGGGAGCTGCGGGTGCTATATTCTGCTTGGGTTTGTGTTTCTCCTGCTGTGGGGTATGGTGCTAAACTGGGTTCTGTGGGCAAAGTGTTTTCAAAACAAGGGTGGCTTTGATTTGCCAGTTTCTGGTTCAGCTCCTCTGAGCGATTAATCATTTATTGGAACAGAGAGCAATTAAAACTTCTGGAAATAAAAACTGAACTAAGGCGGAGTGCTTTTCACTAGCAGCAGATGCCTGATGTACACACAGCTTGGCTGCTGCAGCCCATCTCTCTTGCAACAGGAGTGGTTTTGATGGCCTGTCCCCTGCAGACCCAGTGGAAATGCTGAGCTCTAACACCAAATGCAACCATCCCGCTGTCAAAACCTCCAGCTGGCTGTGACGGCTCAGCGGGGCACTGCTGCCTTTTAAGGAGCTCTGGTCTGGAACTGGGCATAAACACTTTTCCCTTTCATGTTCCTTTCCAGGGCAGGTAATTTATATATCTAGGTAAGCACTGGCAACCATGTCCATGTTTCTGTCCCTTTGTAATATCCTGTTGTTGCTTTCCAGAGAAAAATACCAGCAGACATTCAAGGTTACTTCCTTGGCATGCTCTGTGTGTTTTCAGTCTAATTGTATCTGCACTGCTTAGACATTTCCTGACATGCTGTATCTCCCCTGCTCTTGCATCACAGGCTGAGCATTAACTTTGCATGCTTTGCTGCAGCAGACCTTTCTTTCCTGACCATGGCCCCAGGTATCTTTCTGAGGCTTGCTTCCAACCACGTTCCCTCCGTTCTGTTACTCCCACTCTCCCAGATTGCTCCTCAGATACTTCTTCGCAGTGCTCAATAGAAGTTGGATGTTGAGGCAAGTCTTTACCCAGAACAGGAGATGAAGAGTGAATGTGGCAAGGATCACATGCCCACATGGGCACTGGAAAGGGCCCTCAACTCTCTTACTTAAAGACAAATGACATCTCTCAGAGATGGTTTTAAGAAATGAATCTCATCACAGGCTGACTGTTCTGAGGCTGTCTCCAGGTTCTCTGCAACACCTGGACAAGATGGAGCAGCCCCAGGATCCTCATGTGTGCCTGCTTCACTGATCTGACACTGCTCCCTTTGCTCATCCAGACCCTGAGAACTGAGAGTCCAGATGTGCTGTTCCTCATTGCTCCAGGATACTTCTGCCTTGAAATTCATTGAGACCTTAGAGCCCATCCCCACTCCCAGGCCTGGCATGGGCGGCGCGGTCCAGCCCCCTGCGCAAAGCCTGAGCTGCGCCTGATGCTGCAGATGAAAGCTCCTGTTTGTTTACAAGCTCTCCTCAATTAGGACTCATTTGCTGCTCTCACACTATATTTAAAAGCTCATGTTTAAATCAGCGCTGGTGATTTGGGAGTGCCTGTTTTGTTTTCTTTCCTAGATACATACGATAATTTCTCCACCTGTTAAAAATCTGTTGCTAATATTTGCAGTCAAGTTTCTTTTTTTTTTTTTTTTCTGCCAGGATAGCCAGGGGCCTGAAAGTGTTTATTTAACTGTAGCTGTTTATTTCTCATAAATTTCCATGTCTGCAAATGCATTTGGGATCAGGCAGTAAAAAGCTTAGCAATCAAGCTGTATGTGATCAAAATAGACAGAAAATTTCAGTTTGGACATTTTGGTAGCCTGGAATGTCTTCAGAGCTACTCTCTCAGCGAGACTTTTTGACACACAGCCCCAGCATGAAGGGTATAAGATCATGCCCTGGTGCCACTTTGTAGACCAATGTCCTGGCTGGTTTCAAGGGTCCTGGGTGGTGGGGCCATGGCAGGAACTCTGCCCCATGGGGCTTCCCTGAGCCCCCTCCAGCCTCAGGGACTGCTCCAAGCACAGTCACTGTGCCCTCCCACCAGTGCTGAGGTGACCTCTTAGCCTTAGTTGTTGCAGATCAGCTAAGTGGGGAAAAATCTGATAGGATTTTTTTGTTTTTTCTCAAGGTTATTGTTTCTACAACATTTCTGTCTATTCTGTTTATTCTTCGTTATGCCTTTTTGTTAATTCATTACAAACTTACCACCTGATGTCGATGTATACATGTTTCAGAAAATCAAATCAATCGGATCAGATTTACCCAAGGGAGGACAACTTGAGCCCTTCAAGAAATGTTTCGTTGAGATTACGATACCATAAAAATTGTCCTGAGCTTGTGTGCACTTATTTTGTTTCACCTTTCCATGAATGAAACTTGTGAGAGCTTCTTTGCCAATTTTAGATGTAAATGTAGGCAACTCAGGGTAAGCCCAGGATGAGAAGACAGACTTCCTTGCCACACAGGTGAATTGACCCAGCAGATTTCCATGGAAAGGGAGAACACCCAAGATTTGACACCTATTGCTTTGGGTTTCATCAGTCTTTTCTCCCAACTAAACCTGTTCTACCACAGTCTTATTTGTAGAATTTTCCATTTTAATATTTTTCTGTCCACCTAATGAATTTTTATGACATTGAATGTTTGCAGAGGCCAAAATGAGTTTTCCAACGGGCTGTGAACTGGGATGCTGATAGAAATGTTTCCACATAAGTATCTGATGAAGAAAAGGCATTTCTTTCTTCCCTGCCCCTGGATCCTCCCTGTATTTCATGCTTTAGCAAGACCAAATGCTGGCCCCCAATTCCCACTTCCACACCATGGAAGTCAGCAGAATCATTCTGGATTTTCTGCAATGTGCAGAAATTATTTTTGTTGCTGTTCCTTTCATAATTTTTAGAACAACTCAAATGACTTTGGGGATGCAGTCAGGAAACATAATCTTGAGTAAGATAGAAAGAAGAAAGTCGAGTCTTTGTTGTATCTTCCATGCTATTTCCATCTCCAATGTATTTCCTCTCTTGAATTGCTTCTCTCCAGAGTCACACTCTGCCACAGATAACTAGGTGGCGGTGAGTGAAGAAAGGAACGGTATTGTCTACAGCTTTGAACCATGAATAGCCCTTGGAAAAACAGCAGCAGCAAGAGATACAAGTTCAGGTTGATAAAGCGGGTTGCCAAGTGACAGAAGACTTGATCCTGTTTCACTGAAGCTGGCAGTGAACTCCCATGGACATCATTTTTATCACTGCTCCCAGCCCATCTTGGGCACTGTCCACCAGCAGCCTGGACAGAGCGTGGCTGTGAGGATTTCTGTGGGGATGGGGCTGGCTTTGCTGGCTGAACATCCTTCTGCTGCAGCTGCTGGGGACAGGGTAATGTGCAGCCATGAGAAGCAAGGTGAGTTAGCTGAGGTTCAGCACCATGCTGATGCTGTACAGTGTCCTTTGCCTTCGTGTTGTTGAAGGATGCAATACATCACATTTATGTATATCAGGGCCTCATTAGCCACTGATATGCAAGCAAAGGACCCAGCATCTGCTGCCATTGACTGGTCCCCATTGATGAAGACTGAGGACCTCAGCTCTCATTGGTATCATGACTCATCCTCAATTCTGGCTCCATCAGCAAAAACCACCTGGTCTGTGTCACTCCACACCCCAGTACGCTCCTCTGACAGCACAACAGGCCCATCCCATGTGAAGGGTTCACCTCCCCAGCCCTTCACTAGACCCACCACTGTGCCTTCGCCAGGTGATGGAGGGGACAAAGCAATTTAAGGCCATTTCAATAGCTGCCTGCTTCCCTGCTACCCTTTTCTGCCCACTTGGCAGATGACGTGAGACATTGGGCAACCCTACAGCACAGCCACTCACTGCTGTCACCGAGACCATTTGTCAGGGCCCTGTGTAATGTCAGCTGACAAAGGGAAACCGTTTTATTTCTGTGCCTCCGAGGGGGCCAGATGAATAGCTGAACTGCAGCAGCCTAATGGATTTTGGAGGAGGGGGGAAGCAGGACGGGACACAGCAACAATTTGCTGGGAGGCGTGTGGGGAAATGTTGTTGCAGCGATGAGGAGCGGGAGATGGAGTAACAATGGCTCCGGTTTACATTGTGCTGCGCCGGCGCTGTGATCTGCTGCCAAGATCAACCCGGGAGAGAGGAACTTGAAAATAACACGAATAGTGTGGCAAGAGAGATACCCTACAGCATATCCTGCTCCCTCGGACTTCGCCTTTGAGGCAGGAGTGAAATATTGGAGCTATTGTGGTGAAGTGAGACTTAAAAATAGAAGGAAAAATTGCTGCTTTTTTTTCTTTCTTTCTTTCCTTTCTCCAAGGGGACATTAATTGTTTTTAAGTTGTGCTACTTCTAGTTTGAGTCAAGAAGGAAAACACCTCGAGGCATTGAAAGGGCTAGAAAACATGTCACTCATCAGCTGTGGTGTGAGGGCTGCCCCTTATCTCCATCGCCATAGCCATGCTGCTGCTCGGGTTACTCTCCCCCATGGGCTTCACACCACTTTCAGGCTTACCCTCCATGCTTGAGATCCTTTCACAGGAGGCCTGGTTAATACCATGAACATTGCAAAAAACTGGTGCCCAAACTCAGCTTTGGGCTTGGGTAGAATTTCTGGTTATCCACGCATGTACCCTATGGGGGACAGAGAGCCAGGGGTTTCTGCACAGGGGGTGAAGCTGTTTTCCAGGCAAAATCTGGAAATAATTGTCCTCTGTCTTGCAAGAGCAGCACCCTGGAACCAAAGTGGGTTTGGGGAGTTACAAAGCCTAAATTTCCTGCAGTGTTTCAACCCATTTGGATTTTTGTTACCATGGGGATTGGCAGGCTAGGGCTAGTGCAGTTGGCTGGTAAAGCCTGGGGGTCTCTGGGTGTTCAGAGAATTGCATTACAGGAGCATGGGATGAAGCAGACCATCTAGTCACAGTCATGTAGATCTGACATCTTCAGAAACAGCATGTCCCTCTGGGTTAGGTTCCTGTCCAGGTACTGCAGGATGCTACCGACATTGAACCCCATATAAGTGCCTTTCTGACTGTACAAAACCCTCCCTCTCTGCCTCCGAGCTTCCTTGGGAGCAGAGAAGCCAGTCTGAGATGCCAGCACCACCGCCATCCCAGGATAGCTGTGGATGGCTTCCAGCCGCCCTCCCAGGGTGTGATCCCCCATCCCAGACCTCCTGCCACCCTTCGATGAGTGACCGGTGCCGCAGGGAAGGGGGCTGCAACCCTACAAGGAGAACACTGCTCTGGTTTGTATAAATATAGCACACAACATCTATGTCTGAGTTTACCACATCCAGCCCTTTCCCACCAGTAAACTGTGAGAACCAGCAGGGTCCTACGTAGCTTTTACATCCAGAAGGAGTTGCTAAATCTGGATTCACTGAGTTCACTGAGCTCAATCGCTTGAGCTCAGTACCTTGTTTAACTAAAGCCCACGTTGCTCTGAAAACATTTGGAGATGGACTTCGTTTGTTCCAGTAACTGGTCTCCGTCGTTGTTCAGCCTTGTGCTTTCCTTCCAGTTCAATTATTCTCCTTCCTAACTCTCAAGTCTTTGTTAATATTAAAGATACAAGGACCATTGAATATTTTCACTCCTTCAAAGCATGTGTATTAGGCTGTCTCTCAGTCCTCTTTGTTAAAATTGAGGAGAGACTCAGCTTCATAAGAGACTGTGTCTAAGGTCTGCCCTCCTCCCCTGTCCTCATATAGCTGCTGTGCCTCTTAATTGGATTGTCTATAATTGATAACATATATACCCTGCACTCATCATTGGAAACCTGGTTTCCCACAAGCAATTTCTAAAACTGAGGAGGTTTCACTTTTCCTCAGGCTCTGGAAAGGGCCCATAACAAAACCAGGTGCTTTGGGATGAGTTTAACTGAAGACCCCCTATGGCTAAGATCCTTCTGGCAGCAGGTCCTGGGAAAGCACCTCCATGAGAGGTGGCCACCACTGAACAAGGAGCTGATGGTTTCTGTGGGAGGGTGGGGGACACAGCTATGCCTTGCCCCATTGCTTGGCCCCTCCAGAAGCTCAGAGGAGCCACCATGCAATGGCTCGTTTCTGCAGCAGATTCAATCAGCAGAAGGAAGTGCATAAAGAACAATGTTTTAAAAGAAGGAAACTCAATCTTTTATCAATGTGAAGCCTGACAAGATACTGAAGTGCTGTTCAGAGATGACATGACTTGATAAAGGTGATGAAAACATAACATGGGGGCAGAGAGACAACTCAGGGCCTGGTACTGCACTGAACATGGGGGCTGGCATCCCAGATGGGATCCGTGACTAGCTGGGACAGGTCTGATGATAGTGTAGTGGGGAGCAATCAGTGGTGTTTTGAGTCCATTATATGCTCAAGGAGGAAGATTGACTCAAATCACTGAGAGAAGAGCAGGTTCAAGGCCCCTATTAGCATAGGGGCTTTTCAAATGACTTTAAAAAGGAAAAGGAGAAAAACATTAACAGCATCCAAATTTTGGAGGAAGTTATTATTATCATGTAAAACCTGGACTATTCATGCCAGGTTTTGGTAATGCTTTTAGGCCACACGACTCTGAGAAAAGGCTGGGGTGAGAAGTTCATGCTGTAGGACCTTGTTTGCCATAGCTGCTCACTGGAGAAAGTGGCTTCCTTTCCACAATGTGTTTCTTAGCTCAGCACCTTTCCCTCTGCATTCGACCTTTGATATGCAGCATGCAGAGCCACCTTCCTCCTTCCCAAGGCAAAGCCCAAGAGCTGCTCTCAGCTAACTGTGCCTCTGGCTTTGCCCCAGGTGGAGAAGAGCCAGGAATACCTGTGGTTTGTGCCAGGGACAGGGAGAAGAGCCCACTTGCTCCCTGGCCAGCTAGTGCCTGGCCTGGTACCCATTAGAACAGAAAACTTAGAGGTCAAAGAGCTGTTGGAACCTGAGGCTGGGACCAGTTTTTTGGTAACACATGGTTTCACCTCCAGTTTTGGAGGTAAGAAACCAGGCAAAGAGCCCGTTTGATCTGTACTGTGGGCCACAATTCTAGAATTGCCCTTCTGTCCCCAGGAATCACTTACCAGCCACAGCTCCTTCCCAAGCTAGGTTTAGTTCATCGCAGAACAGAAACATACCCTGGAGCCTGGATCCCCCATTGAGACTCCCTTGGTATTAGTCTGTTGGGCTTCGCTCATTTCATGGAACAGAGACACGTTAATGTCCTGGAGCAATGACATGCCAACCTCCTGAGGAAATGCTAGTGTCTTGGAGCAATGACATGCTAAAGATGTGAAGAAAGCTAAATCCAAATCCTCACTTAAGCTATGGGAACTTATTTTAACACTTTTTTTACCAGAGGACCATCAAACTCATGGCTTGTCAGTTTTGGTGCAGTGTGACTTCATATAAACCTGAAAGACTGCCAGAGAAACCAAGCTCATTGCGTTATTATTATTATTGCTATTGCTATTGTTATTATTATTATTATTTTATTCTTTCTCTCTTTTTGTTCTTCCACATGGGGTCCAAGCAACTCAGTTCATCCCCCATTTCTGTGCCCCGGGCACAATTATTGATCCCCACTGAATTGTCCTCCCTGCTACAGAAAGTTCTCCCTCAACGCAGATCCTTTGCAGGGTTTTATTCAGTTCATCAGGGGACAGAGACATATGCCACAGCCTGCATTTCCCATCGGAATGCACCTGATATTCTGAAAACAAGCAAAAACAAAAAATCCCCCACAGAACTCCCTGCCCACAACCTGTCAAGAAAAACCCAAGCCTACAGTCAGTAATTCCAAGGAATTCACAAGGACCTCACTCATGTTCTCCAAGCAAATTCCTTTCTGGGAATTATTACCTTGGTTGGAAATAAGTGTTTTCTTGCCTTCTGTGCAGTGCTGCGTCTCAGATGACAATTTAAGAATCATTTGCCCTCAGCTGACTGGCTCCAGAGATGGTCAATTTACCATTTCATCCACTGATCCACACAATAGTGTCACTAAAAGGGGTCATGGCATGGGGGCTGTTTGGTTGTCAAATTGTTTCTCCTTTAAAATATAAAGTCTTTGCACGGGAATACTCACACCTTTCTGAAGGAACATTTAATATTTGTTGCTTTTAACCTGGACAGGAGGCCAAGCAGCCTTCTTCTGCAAAGCTAATTGAATGTCACAGAGCAGCCCATGGCTTACAAACATGAGAAACGTGTCTTCCTTATGACTAATAAATAATAAAAAAGACCCATCTCAGGCAGAGGAGTGCAATGATTCAGCAAATGATCCAGCAATGGCCTAGATGGCATTAATCAGCTCTCGTGTCAGAGACGTTGTGTGCGGTCATCTCACAAACCAACTTCATGGCAGCAGCTTCTAAACACCTCTGAGTCAGCTACAATTTTGGAACCTTGAGGTGCCAAATATCCCAAGTGACCTCAAAGTGGTTTCCCTAGTGGAAAGTCAAGTGTGGAGGGTTTGGAGCCCACACATCTGCAATGGGACAGGGACACCATCCAGCTGTGAATATCCTCTTGAGTAAGCCAGCCAAAGGGCTCTTTGTGTAGGATCTTACCCAAGAGGGACAATGTCATAGGAGGGGAAAATGTGCAGAAAGCTCACTGCATGAGGCCAGTTTTTAGGGCAGCTTCTTTCTTCTGCCTTTTCCCCATGTATCCAGAAGTTGAGTTACTTGATGGAGAGTCAATGAGACCTCACCTGCTTGGTTTCTGCCCATAGACAGAGACGTTCCCAGGCTTGCTCCTGAGGTCTGGGCTCATGTTTGGATCTGGAGACAGCCATGGGGGAGGGATGCTCAGCCTGCCTTTGGCCATGGAGCATGCTCAGCAGCTCAGCTCAGTGCTTCTGGTGTGGGACCAGCCCCTGGCATGGGCTGTGGCCGTGCAGCATTGCTTTCACAAACATTGTGGTGTGCAGCCACCGTGTCCACAGAAGCCCTCAAATTTTGGTGGTGCAGGTGAGAGAACCTGTTCGGCAAGTGCTCCACGGCCCAGGAATTTGGGTCCCCTCTAATCTGATCTCCACTGCATGCCTGCACTGGTCCTGTGGCTGTTATCCCCTCTGCAGAGTCTCCTTCCTTGCAGATGTGTCACCGTGCCAGGCAGTCTGCAGTGGGGCTTCCCGATGCCCCTTTGACATCTCTGGGGGTGGAGTCATGCCAAGAGCAGCTGGAAAAAAACCACCTCTGAATACTCTGCTTTTCAGCTTTTTTTATTCCCCACCGCAGTGTGTGATGAAGCTGGAGGTCCATCTCCAGCCATCTACTGTTTCCATTTCTGCCTGCACCTCCCCAGGCACTGCAGCCAGGTTGTCTTCTTTCAAAGGTCTGCAAGAAGCAAAGTTCATACAGTCACAAACCTGCAGCACAGCCCTCCTGAGCCAGAGCCCAGGCCGTAGACAGCATTGGGCTTTATTTGGACCAAACTCAGAAAAGGTCCTTGCCCCCTCACCAGGGGATGCCACAGGGTCACTGCACCCCACTGCCTTCCACACCCCCCAGAGATAGTCCCCAGAAAATCTCCTTTGCAATCATTTTGATGCTAAGTCAAGTGGATGTCGATATATTTGCACCAGAAGCAAGATCCCCCCGCTCTGTATTTGGAAACCTGCAGTTCTTTGATGTAAGAACATCCACATTTGGAGGCGGTTGATGTTTTTTTTTTCTCACAGGCTTTCCCATTCCCCACAGCCAGTCCGTGGCTTCCTGCCAGCTCTGCAGCTCCTCGTCCCTCTGCCTGGCAGCAGCACTGGTGATGACACATTTCACAGGTCTTCGGGGGAAATGAGTAAAGCTACACAGAACAAGAATTTCCTTTGGGGGGGGGGGAAATTATGTGATTTTGAAACTTATCAGAGTTGGAAATATTGGTTCCAAACCAAAATCTAATAAACAAAAATATGTTTTAAATCTGCTTCCAGAGGTACAAGCGGGACTTCAGATGTCAGAAGAACATTCTCCATCAATACAATCAATGCTCCTCACTCCAGGCTCAGTCTTTTCTGAACTGCACTGCTCTTTGTAATAGAATATGCATTAAAAATTAATGAAAAGTTGTTTCAAAAGAAGGGAAAGAAGCTCTTGGAAAAGGCCAGGAGAATATCTCAACCTTGGCAGGGATGTGCCAGCGTAACTTCTCGCAAAGTCACTTTTGGCTGAAAGCTCTATATTCCCACAGAAAGTTTCAAATTTTTAAGAAAAGACACTTTCCTTTCTTTTCCTTTCCTCTTTTTTTTTTTTTCCCCTGACAGAAAAGGACTCAACTTGAATATTTGCAGGCAGCTGTCTAAATGAGCTATGTCAAAAATGCCTTCTTGTGACACTGAAGAATGAACAAAGGTATTTTTGGTCACGGGAGTGGATGTACTTAATATCACACATTTTCCCTTTACACATTTCCCAGCGTATTTCCCAAAGCTACTGGGCAACGCATGCGTCTGCTTGGGAATTTCATCCTGGGGGTTTGCTCCCCATCTTGGGCCCATCTGAACCTTCTGCTGCTATTTTCTCCTGTTCCCTCTTGTCTGACCCAGCATGAGTTGATGGCTTCTCCCTTCTTTTTTTGGCAGTCTGATAACCTCCTCAGGGATCACAGCCATTTGTTCATAAAGTGTGTATTGGTGCCCTCAGGCAAGTTTGAAGTCCTAAATCCCCTCCTAGATGCCTCAGTGGTGCATTGAATCTGGTTCACCAGCAACAGACCCTCCATAGTGAGCCAGGGGATGGACACATCCCTTTCTTTCCACTGCAGTGTGCCCTCCAGGTTGAATTGGAGCATCCCAGTTTGCAGACAATTATTTTTTTAACACTTGGAGACATCTGCCTGGGAAAGTAATGGCCTCCCCAGGATCTGCAGACATTTGAGCATCAGACGTAAGTAAATGGAGGGCAATTTTCCAGCAAAGTTGCTGGCTGCCTGTGTGACAGCTAGAAATTGCAGGGAGGCCCTGATGGAGCGGGGAGAGAGGCTGCATCCCATAAATGGCCTTTCCCAGAGGAAGATGAGGAGGGGGAGGGTGGTGAGGAAGATGGGTGAGGGAAGCCAGTGCAACCACAATGCCCCTTCTCCTTCTGCAAAGAGGAAAGGCAAACGTCATTCTTAAACGAAGCTGCGAGCGTGGCAAAATCCTGCACTCATTTCCAGAGGTATGGCAGGTCTGGTGGCTGCGTGACCCAAGTCCCACAATTTTCTCCCCATCCCTGTGCAAACAGCTTGTCCCTTGCTTGCCATGTCCCCTCGTGGCTTGACCACAATGTCAGGGCTCTGTGGTGGCTTGCCCTGCCTACACCACTTGCCTTTGCACACAATGTGACAAAAGAACCTTGTAAAACCGGGAGCAAGAACGGTGTTTGGCCCTCTGACCCCTGACCCTTCAACAATTTAGTTAATGATTCTGGTTATCAGATATACTGGCTCAGCAGTGCATCCATCACCAGGCTGACAGGGATTCAATCCTATGAGGAGTGGGAATGTGCAAACACATTCAATCCTGGCCCGGCCAGCCCCCAGTGTGCCTCTCCCCCTAAATCCAAGAACAAATAGAGAGTTTCCATCAGGGGAAGATCTGCTGTGATTTATTGTAAAATAATCCACAAGGAGGGCCTGCAGATGCTGGCAATGCCTCATATGCAGGACAAACCTATGAGATGCTGCTTAGCTACACCTTGCAGTATATTGGGAGAGAAGCAAACAAGCAATGGTGCTTTACATTCCATGACAGTCTTTTTCTGTTCCTCTGCGATATTTTAATTTCACTGGGTTCAATCCTGCAGCCTGAAACTGAAGTCAGCAGCTTTCTTTGCTGAATCTAAGGCTCATACTTTACATCTGTACTCTTTCAATGTCCTGACCCTGCACTAAAGCCTCTTGTCCCATTTGTTTTCAGCCTCTTCCCAGGACACCATGACCCCCCCTGTCTTGCCCAGTTCCTCCACCTTCTTTTGGTAGATTATTCTGCAATAAATCACAGCAATCTTCACATGATGGAAAAGCTCTGTTTGTTCTTGGATTTGGGGGGAGTCGGTAAAGATGCTGTCAGCCACAGCAGTTCCAAGGGCACCCAAGTGAGGAAGAGACAATTGGTGCTGTGACAGCAACAGCCCAGGTTCAATTTGCCCACCCTTGGATCCAACCCAAGGCTTCCCAAGGCTGGCTCATCCCTGTATTTTTGCATATCACAGTATTTTCATGGTGAGCAAGATTTGAGACAAAATGCTGAAATATGGCTGGTGAGCTCACCAGCTTTTTTTTTTAAAACATGCTTGGAAAAATCTGGAGACATTTCTGAATAAGGTGTGAAGAAATGGGCCTGAACACAGAGTATCTAAAGACCAGTCCCTCCTTCTGCTAAAATGCCATCAGAAATCCCCACTCCTATTTCATTTTCTTGCCTCATCACATCACATATGCATGGAGTGGGTGGCAGGGAGGCAAAGGACATCTCTCAGGGTGCGAATTTTCACCCGCCCAGCTCCTCTGTACGGAAGAAACCCCTGCAGAGGAGAGATCCAGAGGAACAACTATAGAACCCCAGCTGTCCAGGAGCACCAAGACAACTGACTGCAGCGTAGGGCCTGCATTAACCACCCTGATATGCATCTGTTTTGCATAGCAATTATTTCGAATAAGGCCAGGGTTAATTAGCTACTCCTGGTTGCTGCCTGAAACAGGCCACTCTCTGTGTAAGAAGCCATAGCACAGAGCAGACCAGGCACTTGCCTTTGCTCCTGCTCAGAAACCAGGCAGGTGGTACCAGCTGGGCTTTAGAGGGGTGGCAAACACTCTGCTGAAGTTTATATCTTATTTTGGACCCCTCAAGCTGCCCAAAACCTTGGCTTAGCCTTCTCAAACACAGGAAAGCTGACTGTAGCACAGGCACCTCCTGGGTGATGGATGCTCTCTAGAGTAAATGCCTGATGCCAAAGCACTCTTCCTGGATGCCCTGATGCTCCCTGTACAGGCTCATGGATAGTCGAAACCCCCTTCACTGGGGTTTACAACGCGACCAGGTGCAGCATCTGTACACAGCGCTGGTTGCAAGGGAGCAGCAGCCAGCTGGGGGAAAGCTGCAACAAATGCACAGTTTTCTCCCTGCACTCTTTCCCTTCCCTCCATGGGATCCCCGAGGAAGCCAAAGGTGGCTGTCAGCACAGGGATGGTAGCCCGAGCGATTCCTGGGTGGCACTGCTGTGCTGGACTCTCTGGTCCCACCCTGGCAGCCTTCATGCTGGCCAGGTCTTGGAGGGACCACTGCTTAGGGAAGCTGTAGCACTGTGTGATAAGAGCAGATAAGAGAGTTCCTGCTGTGATTACAGCATGACCAAACAAGTTTCCTGATCCCGTACCTACTCCTGCCGCTCCCTGAAACAATACTGTTATCCCTGATGGGAATGCACAGGCAAGCAGGAGCAGACCAGAGCCACAAGCCCTGCTGCCCATGGCAAATAAACATCACCATGTGCACTCATCCCGTGCAGGAGGCTGGCTCGGGGACTCGGGCAGGGAGATTTCCCAAGGAAATGTCCTGGCAAGGCAGAGCATCCTCACTGCATCAGGCTTGGAAGAAACAGGGAGAGAGGAATTCAAGTGTACAATGAACAGGATGTGAACCAATGTTGAAAATATGACAAAAAGCAACTAAGCATGCAGAGAAACAGTCTCTGCTAGCTGCAGTTTGGGATTGGATGCTATAGGGCAGCTGAGGCTCACAGCAATGGAAATGTTCTTCACTCCACCAGCTCTTCCCAGTTCCACCATGGATGTCACAACTGCTTCAGTGCAGCAGTCCATCACTCCCTGAGCTAGCCCCAAACCACCATGGCCTGACCACCTTGTCCAGCAGAAATGTGCATGGAGAATCTCTCTGCAGCTTTGTACGTGTGGTGTGGGCTTTGTTGGCTTGGCTGCAAGAGAAGAGCCTGGCTGACAGACTGGCTCAGGCCTTGTCGGTGCAGTCCCCGCTGTCTCAGGACAAGCAAAGCTGAGGAACTCTCAGCAACATTTTCTTGTGGTAGTGTTCATTCACCTGGGCTCTGAGCTGGGAAAATGCTCATACTCAACGTTAGACCCATTGTTGCCAGGCTGGTATTGGTATTTTAGGGTAGACCATGTGCTGGCCCACAGGGGGAGAATTTGCTGAATTGGGACCTCACCCATAGGGTTTTGCCTGCCTGGTTTCCCTAGCCAGTGAGGGATTATAATTTTCCTTTTAAGAGAGCTAAGGGTTTTCTGCTGCTTTATAGTTTGCTTAGCTGCTGACTGGGCCTCTCTGGTCTCTTCTATAGAGATGCTTGAAGGAAACACACCTGATTTTAGAATCAGACATACTGGGAGTTGGAACTAGATGATCTTTAAGGTCCCATCCAACCCAAACCATTCTATGATTGTACCTTGCACCCCTATTGTATGTTCAAATTCTACTGTAAACATATAGACACTTACCATGTGATTCTTACTCTGTTTATAGGCAGTGAAGTCATTAGGGCTTTGCCAGGGGGAAACAAGGGCAAACGCAGCCCAAGCAAGGCCCATACCTGTGTGACCTGGTGCACAGCTGAAAGTGGTTTCTGAACCTCTTGTTTTTGCAAGCTCAGCCTGTCTGCTCTCATTTAATTTTAGTGCCCAAGCTGCAGTCTGGACAAACAGCATAACGTCATGCCAGGGTGTGCATCCAGCATCTACAGCCAGTACAAAGGAGCAAATAACGGCCCATTAGACCACGGTATTTAACAAAGCCCACAAGAAAGAGCTTTCTGGCTATCTCAGAAGGCTCATTAGCATCGAGAGAGCCAGTTTGCTTCTCTGAAAGCCTCCTGGCCTGCCTCAACATTGCTACTCCAACGGCTCTCAAGAAACATTTTAATAGGTACCACAGGATACAACTTTGTAGCTGCAAATCAGAAAGGTGACCAGAAAAATCAATCTGAAGTTCTTCTTTTGCCCATTAAGAGTTAATCTGCATAAATACAAATGGATCACCAGGAGGTTTTCCTGTTCTTCAAGCTAGTTTCTGCAAAGGAGCCATGAGACAGAGATGTTCTCTTCTCCTTATAAGCAGAGAAAATGCTCTGGTAAACACCTTAGCGGCTACCCTGAGGTGCAGTGGCTGAACATAGGCTCTTTCATTGGTCTCCTTGTGGCACTCAGTCCTGTGAAGATCTCCTGGGTGAGCTACCTCCTCTCATCATGAGAGTCAGGTCAACTGTTGTGGTAAACCATCTCCTGGTGTTTTGCCTCTTGCAAACTGCATCTTGGCTGGGAGGTCAGAAGAAAAGAAAATTGTGTGTGTGATTGGGCCAGCTCAGATCCAGGAGATGAGAAGGTATGTCACAGAAATAAAACACATTAATGGTATACTGAGATGGTGGTGGTAATTTCTACATCACTAAGGAACCACCTATGAAGTCTCCTGATCTCTACCACTGCTCAGCAGATGGGTAACTCTAATGTCAGAAAGATAGCAAAGATAATTTATCATAATGAAAGGTACAATAGGTCTCTCTAGATGTAACTAGGTGCTCTCTAAAAGGAAGAGATTATAGCTGAGCCTTGCAGGCATGTTTACTTGACCACAGAGTGCCCTCATCAGAACATCCAGTACTAATACACTATCAGTAATGATGATAATCAACAGTTTCTTCTCCACATGAATTACAATTACACATTCTCACATGGCTGGAGGGTCCAATTCTTCACAAGAATAATTTTTCACTCATACAGGACAAGAAATATTAAAAATATCTACAGGTTGTTCTTTCCCATCTTTTTTTTTTTTGACTTTGTTTTCCACCACTAATTTGTTTCAAATTATTTCCAACATTATTAGATTGGCATGATCACCCACCATTTCTCTCCTTCACCAGTCCCCATGTCTTCAGGTGCTCCACGTTTTTACAGGTAGCCCGAAGGCAAAATTTGATCTCTTAAACCAGCCATCACAACCGGGTTTGCCAATCTTTATTTCACCACCAAACACTTCTTCAGAATGGCATTTGACATCTGAGCTATGTGTTCCTCTCACCTTAAGTTCACCATTGCAAACACTCTTCTAACAAGCATATTTTAGGGACCACTGCCCTGATGTCCTATGCTACATCCTACACTTAACAAATTGCTCCATAAAGATCATAGAAGGGTGAAGCAGCTTTGGAGGAAGACTGCCTGTCTCAGTGCAATCCAGTGGTCTGGAGGTGGCTATTGCCCATGTGCAGCAGCAATACCATAACAGAGCCTCCAAAAGCAATGCACCTTAGGAGGCTTTGTGAAGAAAAGGCATCAGCTCCTCTCACAGCTGGAGGAGAAATGTGTCAAGAGGCACTAATGTGAAGGGAGCCACAGAAGTATTTTGGCTCGACCACAGAACAGGTGAGATGACCCAAGAAGGAGGCACTAGGAAAGCATGAAACTGAAGGAGAAAGTTACGGCGATCTCAGCAGCCTCTGACAGGCAACACTGATGTCCTGAGCTGCTGTGACAGATGGGGAGGTATTGCACTGGGCTGAAACCACCTCCCCAGCTCCGGGGAAGCCCAGTGCCTCTGTGAGTCATACCCTGAAATGCACAGACCAGAGCTCAGTGGTGTCTGCTGCCACATCCCTCTGGCTGGCTGGACTGCTCCTGCACAAGGACAGAGGGCTGGGAATGCCTCGGGAAAGCCCATTGATACCCAGCTTGGCAGCCAGCACATAGTCCAGCCTCACTGTCATTGCTAACAAAATTCCTTCTGAACAAGATTTGTCCCCATATATCTAAAAGACAGTCTCCAGGCATAACAGGCTTGCTTTGAGGCACTGCTCCATCACCCATCCATCCTCTGAGGGATGAAAAAATGACTCTTTCTCCTTGTGCCAAAGTTTTCTTCTACTGTGATGCAGAATCTGCAACTCAGGTTTACTCTCAGAAGTAAACCTACTCTCAGGTTGTGTGGATGCTAATTCTAGACCTCTTCTAGTAAACCTCCTCTTTTATTTCTCTCTTCCACACCATCCCCAAACTGTTACTTTGCCAAAAAGCTGCTTAATTAAAATAAGAAAAGATATAATAAAAAAGAAAGAAAAGTGCCTGTGATCTCAGGAAGCACTTTTCTTTCTTTGAAATGTCCTGGCTAAGACAGCTCTCCGGGGACCAAGGTGCACACCATAGAGAGCAGGAGGTGCTAGCAGCAGCCAAGGCACTCGGCAGTGCGGTCTGAGACCTTGTTCTGTCCCTTGTGTGACATGGTGGCTCCTGTCCAGGATGCCATGGCCCAGGAGGAAATTGCATTCAGTTGCTCTGTCTTGTCGGGCTGAGGGATTGTGCCTCGGGACTGCACATGTGTATTCACCACTCAATCAAAGAGCAAGCTGCTGCCTAGATCGAGGCTGGGGGCTACGTCTTTCAGATTCAGGTGTCTGTCTTGAAGAAGAACTGGAGGGGAGCCAGCACTGGTCCCATAGCTTGTTCTACCCCGCACCCTACTTTGATGTATCGCAGAGAGCTCAGAGGCTCATCTCTGAGAGAAGATTGAGGTTTCTGAGAATCCAACATCTCCAACCATGGCCCCAGTCCTAGCTCCAACTGCAGTGCAGTGTTGCACCTCTCTACTCTAAGGGTTTTTCTACATCCTGCTAAGTACCTGCCTTTCTAGCCCTTCCTTGATTAACAAACATCTGCAGCCACTTCCCACAGTCATTGACAGTCACTTTACTCCTCTGAAACTTGCTGGCAGATTGTCACCAAATTCAGCCAGGCACCTGGGTCCGACTCTTGGAAATCAGGGCATTGCAATCAGTAGGCTTCGTTGCCTATAAAACCCACCTGAACATCACCCATTTTTCTCTCGGAGTCTTCACTTGCCTCAAAGGCGCTGCTCCAGTCCACCACAGAGCCTGTCCTGCACAGCAGTGCCCTCCTTCCCGCCTGGATGGGACACAGCACGCTGGAATCTCATTCATGCATCTGCTGTTGCACCACTGCTGCCAATCCAGCCCAGGCTTTAGTAGAGGAGAACATGATCGCTTCTCAGGGTGCTGCTGGAGTCACTGCACAAGCAGAGAAGACCATCTAATCCTCACATTCCTACAGGAAAGAAAGCCCCAGTGAGCTAAACATAAATGGCCAACGGTGTGTGTTATTTTTAAGTCCAAAAGCCTGAAGGCAAGGTTTAAAGGAGAGTCTAATGGCATTTTTTTCATGAGCTGTCTTAAGTCCCCTTGTCTCTTGCCTGGATTGCGTCAGCCAGCAGTGACATATTTTGGTGCAGGACCTGTCTCTGTCCCTGTTCTCAAGTACATGACTGGAACTGAGACCCAGAGCAAATGCTGGCTTCCATCTACATATCTTGTCACCCAGGATTGACAGATACCACAAAGTGGCCTCACGAGGGATGAAGTCAAACGATACGCCAGCCAGATGTTTCACTTTGTGCCCTGCCTCATCTTCCCAGAGCCAAGGGGAAGCTTGCCATGCCCCATGGTGGTTTCTCTACCCACCAGCTGTCCATCACTGACTGATTCTGGCAGGCCCTGGGCAGCCCTGCTGTGCTGCACCACCTCCTCCCTGCCACCCTGAGATAGGGATGAGAAAACCTGGCAGGTATCCTCCTTCCCTTCCCATCCCTGCTGGCCATGGAGAGCTGGGGCTGCATCAGAGCTCATAAGGGCCTGGAAGCATCAACAACTTCTGTTCCTGCACGCTCTGCTCCCACAGCTGCCCAAGCACTGTGGTGTGTCCCAGCTGAGACAAAACTCAACGACCTCACACTATGTGTATGTCTAAATAATCCCATATTTAGCCACTTTGTTGCTGTGTGGGGCAGTGTTAGGGGATGAAATGGTTTTGAATGCAGAAGGAGGAGCTCCAGCTCTGAGGAGCCCTGAGGAGGAAGCCCCTGCCTCACTCCAGCTGAGGGTAAGAACCCAGCGTGCCCAGGCACAGCAACTGGTTCTCTCTGTGCCTGCTCTGCTGTAACTGGGCATCCCACCCACACACTGACATTGTACAGCACTAATCAAGGGGTTCCTGTTCAACACGTCCTCCATTGCAAGCAACTGTAGGGGCATTTGAATGGTCCCCAAAACTCCACAATATCTGCCACACTGATGTTTTCATATTCCAGCAATCGTTTCTGACAGCAATGCAGTTCCTGTGAGACAGCTCCAGCCAGCTCTGCCATAACTGCAAAACATAACCAGCTTTGACTCCTGCAATGTTTCACACTAAAATAAAGATGAATATTTTTTGTTACAGTACAGACGGCTCTTGCTGAAACAAGCAGTCATTCAATCTGGGATGAAATCCAGAAGGTAGTTGTTGGTTTTGGTTTTTTAGAAGGAAAGATGACTCCTGGGGACAAAGAAGCCCAGGTCTTTCACCATATAGAAAGGACTGGGGTGAAAGTTGGAAATTGTCATGCCACAATGCCAGTGAATGTGAGAGGTGATGGAAGGCAGCCTCAGGGCTGAAGTGTGGCTGCATGTGGCTTTCAGCCCATCTTTCAGAATGGCCTCGTCTGCATACACACCAACATGGGCTGACATCTGATCCTGAAATCCCAAAAGCCCTGGCCTGTGCACCCTGCTTCTCCCACCCATGCTTCTCAGTATAAAGAAGATACAGAAACATATGACACAGAAAACCATCACTGGTGCTTTGTTTTCTGAACACAAACCTGTTCAAGTGAGCTGTCTCTTTTCCTTCTTTTTTAGCTTTGGCAGCAACATCTTCTCAGTTGCTCCTCTTTGACCTCATATACATTTTTCTTCTTAATCCATTTTTTTCTGTCCCATCTTCTGTCATCTGAAGGCCTACAGACAACAGAGATAAGGGAAATGAGATATATGTATATATCTCCCTCTACTTACCAGACCAACTTCCAAAATTGCCTTTCTTCCTCTGCTATACCAGGCTGGCACCTATGGGGTATCTGGCACAAATGGGACTGATCTGAAAGCAAAGTCCTTTGCACAAATAGGGAAGGGTTTGATCGTACGGGCCAGTCCCTAGTCCTGGTCCCAGAAGTGAGCATCTAGAAGCAGTGGTGGCTCAGGGGCAGCAATGCAGTGTTCATGCAGAAGCACTTAACCTTTCAACCATGGACTCAAACCTGCTGGGTGAGGCAACCTGAGCAGACCCCAGTGTCTGGGTATTTTCTTCAGAATCTCTTGGAACAGAGGACTTCTCCTGACTTGGTACAGAGAAAGCAAAGGAAACACCGGCACCAGCTTGAGGGCAGAGGCGAGGGGACCTTGTTTCTGAAATTTTTTATGAGTTGGGTCAGGACAGTGAAAACAAAATCAGTTTAAAGAAGCCAAATCAATTTTATTGATAATACTATTTTGAATGCACTGCCTTCCTAGGCAGAGGAAAGGGTCTCATCTTCAACAGCTTCATAAAGCAATGACTTCTATCATCTCTCCCTCCCCCCAGCCCTCACCATAGGTCCTCCCTCTCCCATGCTGGTGACTCTGCTGGGATATGCCCCTGATAATCTTCTGCTATCCCGGGGGCCTGGGAGGCAGGAGGGCCATGGAAAGAATCCCAGCGTTTCCATCTGTCGAATTCCCGAGCGGCAGAAACCTGACCCATCAGGGAGAGGGTACGCGCTGCAGCAGTGCTGCTGTGGAGAGCCAGCAGCCTCTGCTCCCTGCCATGCATTATTTACTGAGCTCAGAGAGAGGGAAAGACACCGAGGAGAGGGTGAGTGACCCTGAGAAGTGGAAAAGACAAATCTATCCCTGTAATAAAAAAATTTTTTAGAAATAAACCCAACCCTGAGCAGCCTCAGCAGCCAATGCGGCAGGTATTTCATGAGCTGAGCTGGCCAGACGTGAGCTAGAGACATGACAGCCATGCTGATGGTTTGCTGCAGTAGCGTGGGGTTTTTCCATGATTTTAGCAACTTCCTAGAAAGGGAAGGAGCCTGTGCGAAAACTGAGGCAGTAAATGTTAAAGCCTGCAATGCACTTGTTTCTGTCTTAATTAGATCAGGGCTGAGGGAGTGGGAATACTTTGGCATTGCATGAGCTGCCTCAGAGTCAAACCCTGTGGGAGTGGTGCAATCCCACACAGGGATGTACGGGCTGCGAGCCTGGCCAAGAGCTCCTGGGGTGACACTGCTGGCACCTGAGACTGGGGAACACCACGGCTGATGCAAATCAGCTCAGTTTGACTCCCCAGGCAGCACATCCCCTGGGTCCCAAAGCACATTGGGAGGGGTATCCATGGGCACAGGACTCCTAAGCCATCAGCCGAGACCACCCTGGGACCCACATTTGGCTGCGAAGGTGAATCCCTGCAGCTGTGGCCCTGGTCAAACTGCTGCACCATGAAACAGCATGGCATGAAATACAGGAGAGGAGTGTGGGTGCAGGGTTTGTCCTCTGGGACTCAATCACCCATAGAGGTGGATGGGATTTGATGGGGGGGAGGGAAGGGAGACCCCAGAAGTATCCTGCCCCTGCCTCACTGGTCACTGTCACAGCAACAGCAGGAGGGTTCCAACCAGCAAACAACATTCAGCTGAGGGGAAAGGCCACCCACTAGTGTAGGTCCTGGACCAGAGATGTAAACTTGACCAGGTGTGTGATCCCTACACAGTCTTTTCCCAAGCTTGTTTAGAGATGCTTTTATGGATGCTTTTGCCAGTTTTCCAGCACAGTGGCAACTATTCCTTATACGGAAAAATCAAGAGCATAGAGGAACTTAATGTGTTTAGAGCTGCTTTTAATGAAATTTAATAACTTTGGCAAGGAAGCAGAATCAGCCCAACTAATTCTTCATGAACCCAGAGCCTGTAACTTGAAAGCTCCCCTCAAGCAGAGCAAAAATGGCCACTCCTGTTATTTGTAGAAGAGGCAAAATTGCAAAGGGCCAAGTATTGCAAAACCCCAGGCTCTGCAGAAGGTGATTTATAGTTACCTGCAAAGACGTGACTAAGGAGCTCAGGAATCCCAAGCTGAACAACAGTCCATTGATAAGCCCCAAGACACTGTGGGCCAAGCTCTTGGCTACCCCCCAGCTGACCCCTGGCAGTGTCCTGGGCTTTCCCAAAAGGTGAATGGATGCAGGTGAGAGGTGGCTGGGGGCACGAGTGGGCACTGCTGAGGGCCAGGGTCTCCATGAGCTGGGGCTGGTTTGCTTTTCTCAGCAGAGGATAGACTAAATCCATTGCTGGAGGCAATCAGCTTCATCGCTGTCAAGGGACCGAGGGTCAGACCTCTGCTAATAGGGTTGGTGGTTTTTTTCAGGGATGTTTTCTTTCCACTTGTGCTCCTGGAAATGCAGAGACACACAAATAGAAAAGGACAAATCAATAAGCATTTATGAGCCTTGAAAAAGCTTTCTTCTTGCTCAGGTAAAATCTTAATTGTGCTCTTTATGTGGCTGGGATGATTCATTATGCTGCTCTCTCCCTCACACACAAGCAGAAATAAAAAAGGAATACTTTCCAAATTCAGGAAGGGCACCCTCCCTCCTTCCTTCTTTTCCCCAGCATTAGTATAATTTTCTCAAGACAGCTCAAATAATTCTCTCTGGATAGGTGTAAACTCCTGACCATGCTTGTTTGCTGCAGCATACCCTGGCACACAGGTCTTCCTGGCCAGGGATACGTCCCTGATCAACAGCTAATTTTCCTGACCACCAACACTCTCCTCCAGTCCCCTGAGCTCTGCCTTTGCTGCCACTGGAGTCAGAGGCAAAACTTCCCTGGGCTCCAGCGGGAGCAGGAGCACGTTTCATCCAGCAAATCCAGCGTATCACCATCTGTTGCTTTCTCTCCCTTTTCTGTTTTCCTTTTTGGCCCTATCTGCTTCATCAAAGAGAGGGAGCGGGTCACGGCAGCCACGCGGGTGTTTGCACAAAGGCGGTGACTCCAGCCCCGGCGCGAGCTGTTCTGGCAATGTGGCCTGGGCACTGCTTCTTGTTCCAGCTGGCCTCTTGCTGCCTGCCCCAGCCTCCTCCACGCGTGCAGGTGCCTCTCACACCAGCCTTGCCCCTCGGTGCATTTCTTAAAAGCATTTTCTTGTGGCTCACTTGGGGATGAGGTGACTCAGGTCTTGCTTAGCAGGACCCCTGAAGGTCCTCTCACCGGACAGCTTGCACCCTGTGTTATTTTTAAGACCCTGCAGAACCAAGAGGTGCTAGGCAAAGGCAGCAAAGCGATAACAACACTAAGAACTGCCAGGGATTTGGCAGGTGTGGGTCTTTGTTTGGGCAGAAGAGCCACACACTGCTCACCATCCTGCTGCACGTGAGCATACACCCATCACACTTGTGGGATCCAGCTGTCAGTGCCTCCACCATCTCACACCGAGGAAAGACAAAGGAAATCATTATTTTCTTTCAGGTAATCAACCCCTTTGTAGGCAAATCCTTGCATAGAGGGAGGCACCCAAGCCCTTCTACTTGTCCTTTGCAAAGGCCTGGGACAGTGCTCTCTGGCCCTTCCTTTCTAGAGACTTTATTCCAAACCTGTTTCACCATCCAAGGCCTTTGTAGTGAAGTTGCTGGCTCTTGAATGGTTTGGAGAAAGTTCAGGGTGAAATTCCCTTTCGCTGCACACCTCACTTCGGTTTCTCCCCACTGCAAGAAATTCCAGGATGGAGAACAGTCAGATCAAAGAGAGACAATCCCAGCTGAAACATGCATGATTTGCATATTCCATTAAAAAATCAAAAGAGAGGGTGTGTAAAATATTTGCGCCCTGGAGCATATACAATGTATGCCCCAACAAGATGCTCCATGTAGGACTTATACTTATTTACTCTGATGCCTAATAACAAAAAAAAAAAAAAAANTTGTTGTAATTTTCACATCCCAACGGATTCTGGCTCATCTGATACACAGACCATCTCCTTGAAAGAAGCACAGACACCCCTAAAAAGCTTGGGCTGATTTTTGGCAAATTGTTTACTTTTGAAGGTCAAACTAAATACATTCCTTGTGCAGTGGGAGGTCCTCCATTGATAGAAATCTTTATTATGCTGGTTCTGTCATTTCATTTAACATTTGATAGATCCCAAACACAGGGGAGGTGAGTGGAGGATACGTGTGCCTTTCTCTGCCAGATTTTAAAATGGCACTGTGTAAAATCAAAATGGCAAAGCTGGGTTTGCTTTAGGCTGAGAAAAACACGGGTTGTGAATTTAATTCTGCTTCTGGCTCTGCCACCAGCCACTTGGATGACAGTGACAAGGTCACTGTTTTCTGCCACTGTTTCTCCAGCTATAAAAATGTGTTATTGATCCCTTTTTGTAATATTTTGAGATTGACTGGTGGAAAAAGAGCTGCCTGAACTGTATGCCATTATTGTAAGCATTAATATTCTTATTGCCTTTTATCCCCCCTGTGGTGGCTACTAACGCTGCCAGCTCACATTGCATCACCTGGTGTTTGAGCACAAGCCCATCCTTTGGCAAAAGCAGGGTGATACTGTTGGCATGAGAACGTGTGACCTGTGCTGCTCATCCTGAGTCCAGTGAGTGTGTTCTTCTTCCTACCTGCCATTTCTGGTTTCAAAGTCTGCACTGAGACAAAAAATAAAAGACCGACTGGTCTGTGCTCCCCATGGAGAGTGGGTCACAGACCTGTTTTGCCCACCTCTACCTCCAAAGCATTTCTTTCAGTGACAGGTCTGGTTCACACATCAGCAGACACCGAGCAATGCAATGAAAGCTGCAGGGCAGCATGCAGGGAGGAGAGGCAGGAGAAGACGATGGGCACACCCCAGATGGGAAAACGCCACTGGCAAAAGCAGGGCATCTCCTCCTGCCTGCAGCTGCCCCAGCCCTTCCCTTTGGGTGTCCCCTGCAGAGCCACGGGCTGGAGGAGATGCTCTTGCTCGTCTTCCCTGCAGGGGTTTTCTCATGGGTAAAGCCTCCCTGTGCCAATGCCCTAGGCTCTCCTGAAAACCTGAGCTGCTGTGTTCCTCATCCCTACAGCCACCGTGCCCCACTCCAGCCATCCTCCTGCTCAAAGTGGCCAGGCGCAGTGGCCGTGCATGGTAGTGCCCTAAGAGAGACGTCAGCTTCCTCCCACCGAGTTTTCCTGGCTGCTGGCACACTGCAGCAGGGCTGTATTGATTTGCTTAAAGGCAATGGTCGAGTCCCTCATAATTTATTGAGCACCAGCCGAGTGGTGTTTGCTGACTCCCACGCCTCATGTGGTCTGTATTAACAACGACTGGGTGCCAGCAACAAGTCATTTTTGAGAATATAATCTCTCTCGGAGAGCATCTTCCAAGAAAAAAAACAATACTCAGGAAGAATGCACCCCAAGACATCAAGCGCTTTAGCGTTGGTTTGTTTGCTTTTTCCCAACAGCCTGCCTTTAAGGTACATCATATCTGGCATCAGGTTTCCTCACGTAGAGACCATTTAAGTGCTTAAGGTGCTCTCTATGTACTCAGCCAAATGTTTTGCCAAGAAACCTAGAATTTCTTTGCTTTAAAGGCATAAAGTCTTCCATCTGAGTCTTAATTACAGGGTTCAATACACAATGAAACTTCAGCTAAGCCCCTACATGTATGGAATGTAACACCACTTCACTGCGCCTCGCCTGAAAGAGAACTTGTAAAAAAGCCACAGATGAGTAATAAACTGGAAGGACACTAATAAGAAAAGAGTAAAGATTTAAAAAAAAAAATCTCTCCACTAAATAATTAGCTTTTTTCTGATTATGCTGCTCCTGATAAAAGACAAAGGGCTCTGTCAGGAAGTGACTCCATCTGAGAACCTACTTCCAGAAAATGTGGGTTTAGTGGTCTAGACCATCTGCTCATGGACAGGTGAAGGGTGGGTCTGAACCTGTCTGCATTCAAACTGCTCTGACGTGGCTGTTGAAGCTCTCTTGAATCATTCTCCTGGGCTGGATGTCCCAGAGGAGGCAGCAGGAGCAATGAAGTCTCAAACCTCACCAGGGAGAAGGAAGCCCAAAAGCCACCACTGCTGGGATATGTCCTTGGTGGTATTAAAGACCTGCATTGTTGGTGTCCATGGGAAATTTGCCTGTGTTTCTGCGGGCTTGAGGTCAAGCCCATTTGCAAGGCTTGTTTTGCACCTGAGCAGGGGCTGAGCTGGCTCTGGGGGTGTGGCAAACTCAGATGCTCCTTCAGGGCTGCCCTGAGGCTCTCCAGTGCACAGCAAAGCTATGGGCAGTGGTATCATGCCCATGCTTGGGCCAGCCTAGATCCCAGTGGCACGGTGCCCACCCAATTCTGGCTCCTCACCACACCATTTCTGCTGCCAGGGCTGTGCCATGGGGTTTGGGTGTGATAAAACAGTGTGGATAAACAGTGTGGATAAACAGGACTGCCCAGCTCTGGGGAAGAGGAAGGGCTGTATGTGCTCTCCATCCCTGGAAGGGGAGAAGACAGGCTGAGCCAGGATGGTGCATAGGGTGGAAAGCCCTGAGAGGCAGGTTTGCTCTCCATGGCCATGGCAGTCAGCTTTGCCTTTCCTCTCCTCATGGGTGATATTCTGTGTGGTGCAATGAGCTGAACGGCGGGGAGAAATTCCCCAGATAAATCCCTGGCATGGCCAGGTCATCTGCTCAGGGACAGGGGCAGGAGGATAACAAACAACGAGATCAAGTTAGTGCTGCCATTACTTCGAAAGAAACGTGCACTGCATTTCTTAGCAAGGGAAGAAGCCTCATCAAAGCATACCTGAAAGAAGGGAGCACACTTGCCCAGAGACCAGAATCTTCATTTTTAACCTGTAATTTATTTTCCTCCATTGAAAGATCAAATTAGCTGCTTTAGCTCCATCCCTAATTAAATGCTTTTCTTTTTTCCTTTTTCCAAATGGCAAATTCCTGCAAATTCAAACAAGTTATATCACCTGGCAGAATTAATTTTTAGTCAGGACATGCCTGTCATTCCAAACAAATTAGATATCTGAAGGGGTGGGTTTAGCTGCATTTCTGTGCACTAACCGAACCCAGCGGGGCCAAAACCGATGTTCTTCAGGCGACAGCAGCCCCTGTGCATTCCAGCACCTCGCTGAATCAAAGAGTAAATACCCATTGTACCCGGGCATGTGCCGCAGTGGGTCCCTGAACCGATGGTTAATGACCTTGTCAGGGAATGTGTGTGCTGTACTCTTACATTTTTAAGAAAGCATAATGGTGCTTTTGTCTTCTGTTTTTTCCTGTGTGGCAAGTTGCAGCTAGTCTTTAAACTTAGCTTGAAAACTTCACTTATTACTTCTGGACAGTTCTCTTGCCAGTTCTGTGCTTTTTTTTTTTTCTCAATTTTTTTTTTTCCCCCCCTCCTTTAGCTGGGTGTCTCAGCAGATATCAAACTTTCTTTTTTGGTGCTGTAATTGATAGTTTGCAAACCAGTTGTGTGTCTGTGCATGTGTGTTTCTGCAGACTCACAGTCTCCAGTTCATTGAACAACCATACGGCAAGAGCCTGAAGACCTAAAATAAACTCTAATGCTCTGTCAAAGGGCCCTGATGTTCAGTGTCTCTTTCCTCATTCACTAGGTGGTTGCCTTTTGGCATGTGCCAAAGTCCCACTCAAGTAAAGACTCTACAAACTTTCATAGACACTGAGAACAGTGAAAACACAGTATTCATGACCAAAGTGAAACTTTCCACCCCGCCAGAGGCTTTCAGGTCAACTTAGGGCTCTTTTTGCCCATGTTTGTGTTGGTGTGGGCATGGGTCTGCAAAGCACGTGCACAGCTCATCAGCCTGTCCTAAATTCACAGATGCAGAACTGGAAAGCTGCTGTTTCCAGCATCTAAACCTGCAGTTAAGCTACAGAAAGGGGCATTTCATTACAGATAACAAATTGTGTGCACATATCCAGAAAGCTGATACAGAAACCTCATACAAGTTTCTTGAGGCCTGCCATTAGGATTGGGATGTTCAAGAGGATGATTGGGATGTTCAAGAGGATGTTTGGGATTAGGAGGTAACAGGAACTATTCATCTGGAGCAATTAGAAGTGAGGGATTTTCATGACTTTTTCAGTGTAGCTGTGGGTTTTTCATAATTCCTTATGTTCTTTTTAACCAACTTTAATTACTGGAGAGCAATGTTCACAGCTGCATTGGGTTCATCTCACAGCTTTTTAGACATTCACAACACTGCTGTCATATCAGAGCTCCCTTCATAGTTGTGTAACACGTTCTAGAGAAGGATGGAAGTAATTGATTTTGGGCATCTGTTTTAGCATGAGATAAAGCCTGTTTGAAGCCATTGACTCTAAAGAGACAACAGCAGGCTAGATGGTAACCAGCTAGATGGAGGCACCTGGAGCTAGGGAGATTAATTTCACCCTAGGTACCATTTAAGTGTTGAACAAGTCTACCAGCCAACTGCTTTTGCTGCAAAATTTGTAGGAAAATTAATCAGGGAGCTGGAGGAATCTGGCTTTAGGCAAGGAACATTATCATCTCCTGGCAGGAAGAAAAGGCACTGGGAAGTCAACAATTAGGAAAATGTGTGTATATTAAAATCCTAATGGCTCCTGAGGTGCCTGTTAACTCTGCTGAATGGAATGGAAGACACACAATGGTCTTCCTAAAGAAGATAAGTATGAGGAGTAAGGGAGTCTATGATAAGCTGATTTTACTTCATGCCCTATAATGCTTCTTGGGAGCCAGCATCCCATTGGAGGACAGCTGAAGCAGGATGACACAGAACTCTTAGCCTCAGCCATGGCAGATTGCTCTTCCACAACCACGTGAGAGCACCATCAAGCATGTTGAAGTGAGGAGAAACTCTGGGAAATCCCCCTAAAGGTTAGAGATGGTACAATGAAGTCTCAAAGAGTCAAGCTCAGATGATTTGCCAGGAGGCAGACACACTTGCTTTTGCTCCCATCACTTGAAGGAAAGGTGGGCTGAAAAACCCCTTTCTCTTCCCGTTGCTCCACCACACACCACAAATACAGGTATGAAACACAACCTCTGCTGGGTGGACACTGAAAGGAGATGTGATAAAGGATGGAAAGACACAAATGAGAGTGTCAGCAAGGTCCTGAGGGGTGATTTAACCTATGACATTCTGGGAAGGGGACTGTTTCATAACTCATGCCTCAGCTGAGTGCCTCACTCCCAAAGACCCTGCTCTTCAGTCTGGATCAGGAGTTGCTGTCTCCTTGCACCACATCCCAATTCTGCCCCATAGTGCAAGCCTCCTAAGATCCTGCCCAGAGGCACCATACCATGCTCTAGGGATGGACACACAGCTGAGCCCTGAGATAGCCAGGAGATATTAATGTGAGCAGGATGTGTCCCTTCCACAAACTGGAATGTGAGTGGTTCAACAGCCCCTGCATCCAGCCTCATGCCTGTTGGTCCCATCCCAACACTTCCCATGTGCTCACATGCCATCTTCCAGGGGTCATGAAATGCCACACCACGCAGGCTGCACATGTGTCAGCACACGTTTTCCTACGTACCTACAGACAGAGCTTTATAGGTTTATGAGTATGAGAACTCCTAAGTCTTAAAAGAGTGCTACAGGAGCCCATTACATATCATGTCAGAGCATTAAGGGAGGCAGCTTGGGCCCCACATGAATGTCCCACATGAAGGTAACTCTTCCTGTCCCAAAGCACTTACAACCGAAACATAAGAGCAGGGGCAACAGGTGGACACAGACTCTCAGGCTGGAGGGAAACACACGGCAAAAAAAAGAAACCAAGAAGTGCACGCAGTGCTGATGAAGCTGTGTCCCTTTTATTGAGATTGGTTTTGCCCATTTCTTGCAAAGTATTGTATAAAAAAATTCACATGCTCCATTCTGAGTTGTATAGATAATGCTGGAGACTAAAATGGATCAGTCATAACCATATGCTCTAGTATGGGACAGCACTGGCAGCTCATAAGGGCTTGTGTCCTGTACAGGAGATCCTAAATTAGCTATTTTTGTTTAAATGACACTTCTGCCCTTACAGCTTTTCTCGCCAGCTGTCCTATGGAGGACTATGTTCTATATCCGTTTGTTTACCTACTCTGCTATAGGAACCGTTCCTATGACAGCTCCTATTAGAGAGAACACCTGCAAGGCTGAAACCCCACGTTCCTTGGTTCAGAAATTAATTGTTCATCTTGATGGGCTGAAGCCTGACTCATTTTAAAAAGGGGACAAGTGAGAGTTTCCAAAGAGCGGTGAGAACTGCATATGGGGAGTGGCATCTAGAAGATGGAAGCTTCAAATAACAATTTGCAAAATTCCCCTCTGCCAGCATGTTAGGTGATGGATTTGAAATTGAAGTCTGCAGTTGCCTGCCTTTGTTGACTACCTGTCTGATGATGTCTCCAGGACCCCTGGACTTGCTGTAGCAGGCACAATGCAAACACATGGAAAGGACATGGCCCAGGGTTTACAGTAACATCACAGGATGGGCTTTTTGTTCTATTCTGCTCATTATTCTTTTTTTATTCTGCTCGTGAATAAGAGCTGCTGAAAGGTTACTTGCAGCTTCACACATCTCAGAATCAAAGGGCAAGACCAAATCCAGAAAAATTAATCTCCCACTCATATGCTCCTTCTGCATTGCTGAAATTAAACTGAGGTAAGCTCAAATTCTGGCAGCATTAGATGCCAAACATCCAACAGCAGACATGGTAAAAGCAATCAAAGATTTCTGCACCATCAAACACTCCAGCAGTAGCATCTAACGTTGGTGTATCCTTCTTTGGCCAAGAGGCAAATGCTCATTGATTGTATCAAGGAGGCCAATCTGGACTACGGCATCTAGACCAGAAATGTTTAGCTCTTCTCTATCTGGCAGAGGACTTCTCTTGGGGAATGTTAGCACATATCTAGCAAAGATGTCGTGGCATGAGCTTTATCAAGCACAAGTAACAAGAAGACAAACCTGGGGACCTGAGCAGGTCAGGCAAAAGCAGGGCCATGGTGCTTTCATTGCCCTGTTCTCCTGCTAGTGAAATGAAGACAGACTGGGTGTATTACAGTGACAGCCTTGCTCTGAAGCCTCATCCAGGCTTTCATCTCTTGGCTACTAACTTCTTGCCAGAGGCTTTCTGTGCTCCTCAGTTTGAGTGTTCTCCTCCATCACCTTGCTTGTCACTCCCCATGACTCACAGGTTCCATGGTGGGAGTAAGTGACAAAGAGAAAAACTCACTTCCCTAAAACTCTTTTTTTTGCCCTTTGGCTCTACTCTGTTGGGATTCATGGCACAGGTCCTTAGGTTTGTGTCTGCAGCTGAGCCGCCATGCCCAGAGTTGGCCTTATGCTCTTCCTGCTGGTGGGGATAGCAGGCTGAAGAGCAAACGAAACATCTGCAAACAAACTCTTCTGTCATACAAGCACAAATCTAAGCATGTTATTTAACATTTTGGCTCTTAAAGTGGTACAGCTGAGTCTCAGAAGCATGAAACACCTTGACAGGGTCATGTCCCAGAGGCCAGATTTCAAGAATGACCTGAGAGGTCCCTTCAACTCTACTCCTTCCTAAAAGCCAACTTGGGAAAATGAGACGCACGTATCAGGGTCAGAACCACATATCTGGATGTATATGGTGGCCCAGCAAGCTGCTAAAGCAAACACTGGCAGCACTACCCCTTGACTCACCCCGTAACACAATACAGAGCAGCTCTGAGGACTGATGCTTTGCAGTGCTGTCACCAGAGGAACTGCTGGACTCTGCTGGTAAACTAATCCTTGAGGTGAGGCTGGGGGACAAAGGGGAGAGGGGCACACTGGGAAGGATGATCCCCATCTCCTTTAGAAATTAAAGGCTCTGTTCCACTGCTCCAACACCGAGTAGC
The DNA here is from genome assembly GCA_013401335.1 of Brachypteracias leptosomus. Lineage (NCBI taxonomy): Eukaryota > Metazoa > Chordata > Aves > Coraciiformes > Brachypteraciidae > Brachypteracias > Brachypteracias leptosomus. The sequence continues at coordinate 48,347 of VYZX01008988.1, forward strand.
ACATTGCTCTGTGAAACACAAAAGGTAGGAAAATTTAGGTGTGCAAACTGCCCAGCTCTTAGCTAAGTGCCATCCGAAGGGGCTTGCCTGGGTCCTTCTGCAGTGGCACCCCATGGTCCCAAATGTCTGGGCTCAAAGGGGGAAAACCCCCTCCCAGAGAGCCCCAGAGAAGGAGAGACACCCCAAATCATATGTCCTGCCCATGGACAGTAAGAGTCTGCTTTGTTCAGATAATTCCATATTTTTAGGTTCGAGCATTTTATTGGCTCCTACTCCTTGAGAGACACTTCTCCATCAGGCCTGGGACTCTGAAGCCTGTGCAGCAAGCAGCACTGGAGATCTTGCAGCCCAGGGATGACAGCCAGGGCTCAGATGGGACCAGAGTTGTACGTACGTCCTGGCTAGCTGCCCCTCTCCAGCCTTTCACAGGCTGCCACCTCACTGGGGTTATATTTAGTGAGGCATCTGCGGTGACAGTCATTTTTCCAGTATTTAGGAAATGCTAGTGCTGTCTTCTGGTTGGCTGCCAGGTGCTACTGGGAAACATGTGTTGGGATTATTTTCGGCGCTCCCACCACCAGAGTGCCCATCAATCACTCCTGCGGGGCTGCTTCAAGTCTGTCTGGACCATGGCAGCCTCGCAAAGTCCTCCTGCCTCCCTGGGGCGGGGGGACTGTGAGCATGAGGAAGCTCAAGGGAGGCACGCAGACCATTTTTAAAAGAAATTCCTGTCACGCCAGGCTCGGCTGAGCCCACCCAAGCCTGCTACAAAGCCTGGGGAAAGGGGTGATGTTTAAAAGGAGAGGACCCAGGCTGGGGGCCTGCTCTGGCTTCGTGATGAGGGCTTCCTTCAAAATGATTCCCAGGAGGAGAGGCTGAGTGAAGCGCTCTCCTTCCCCAGTGTGCTGGCTCACAGCAGGAGTTTCAGCAATCATTTCAGCTCCATTTCATACTGGCTTCTCCCAAGAAGCAGCTCCAAGTTTGTTTTCTGCAGGGGACTTCTTGCTCTTTAGAAAGCAAAGTGCAGTAATTAATTGCTCATAACTAAGTGAGGCATCCGAGCAGCAGAGACTGGAGGGTCGTAAGTGTTATTACTGAATTGATACGCTCTGTTAAATCCTTTATTTTCTTTTAAAAGGGATTTTTTTTTCCGATGGGTTTTGGCCACAGCAGCATCAAAGAAGCATGTCTCGAACAAACACTTCTGCCAGGTCTTGGTGTGCTTTCTTCCAGATTGCAGCAGTCTTTCCCTGATGGTGTTTGCAGGTTCCAGACTTGCCTCTGCACCTTAGTTCCCACCACTTCCCACTGGGACTTCTTTGAGCTCTGGGTGCTCACAGACTTTCCTTCTCAGCCTCTCTCCTTCTCACAGCTATGCTTCCCTTTCCGTTCTGCTCTCCCACACACATCTCCTTGCATGCCTAGGTCAGCTTGGGAGTGAACCTTGGGGAGGGTTTTGCCTACACTCAGTCCTAAGCAAGGTCTGGCTTGCCCAAGGGCTTGGTGCTGCTGCGAGTCCCAGCAGGCTGGGACCAGGGGTGAGCGCTGGGTCCCCAACCAGGGCAGCCCCTTAGCTGGGAAAGGGCTGCAGCAGCAGTGGCTGCCTCATCAGCATCACTCCATGCAAATCCCTGGAAAAACAGATTGCAGTCATGAAGGCTTTTTCCAGGAAAATCCATGCCCAGGGAAAAGGAGAGGACTTCCCAGCTGGCTGCAAACAGCAAAGCCCATTCCCCAGCCCAGCATCCCCAGCAGGGACCACATCCATGGCCCCAAGACCTTACTCTAAAGCAGCTGCTGAGGTTTCTCTCTCCCTCCAAAACTTTCTCCCTTCCCTGTTGTGTCTCAATAGCCTTAAAAATCATATTTTAATCTCCATGCTTTGGTCTGCTGCTCAACTATTTTTTTCACTGGAATATATACATAGATCAAGCTGCTGGTAACTGTAAAAATGTCTTGTAAATAATGTCATTAACAGTTATAAAGTGATGGCTGTGAATTAAAAATGATTTACAGAGGAAATCTGGACACTGTTTAGAACTGATAAAATACAGAGTTTTGCAATAGATGTGTGAGGCAGAAAAAGACATGAAATTTCCCAAACGTTGCTGGTGATGGAGGGATTTGTCACTGTATTGTATCTCTCATTTCAGCTTCTGCTCTATGTGGGCTTGGAGAAGCATCTTTTCATGAAATCACTTCTAGAAGTGTTTCGGTTTCCCTGATGAGCTGTTGATCTGTGTTACATATTACATCAAAAAGCAGAAAGGGGACGGCTGATTTGGTTGCTGGGGGTGGAGAGATCCTATTTGTGCCAAGAAAGACATTAGATGCAAATCCCCTGCAGCTAATGCTTTTATGATTCAAGTGGGTTTGCAGAGGTCCCTTTAGATGTGTATGGTGTATGCCATTGCCACAAGCCAAACACACTGGGAGAAATCGCTGAACCCCATTGCCCTCTTTGAAACATTCATGTAAGCGTGGGAGCAGTGTCCTCATCACCTTTCCACACCTAACACTGACTCCCACAACTCCATTTTACTTCGTTCTTGAGGACAAACGCCACCAGCCACCAGCTCTCCATGAAATGTTCCTTCTCTGCCCAGGCAAGCTGAAGCACATTGCACAGGCAGGGACAGAGCAATCAGTAAATGGGTGAATTTTCTACCTGGCTGCCACATCAGAGCAGCACAAATGTCCATCCTGCAGCTCAGAGCAGTGGTTCGGGTAAAAGATACCACTCAGCACAGGAGTGGGACCATCCAGTCTATCCCCCACAACTGTGTGAGCACCACTCAGTTCTCCAGCACTGCCTCTCCATACCCCAGCCATGTGGTGCAGGATCGGGGCTGTCCTCAATACCCAAAGTGTGTTTCCAATGGAAGATCAGAAACCTCAACGCACCAGAGGAAACAAATAGAAACAAGTTGTCACCTCTGTCCTCGGCCCAGACAATAGAAAGGCTTTAATAGGTGGAAACATCCCTGCTGAGACATATCCTACTGCCAAAACTCAGACTGCCCAAGTCCCTCCCTAGTTACCATTACTCCTGGGATTTTTGCTGAACCACCAAGAAAACAGTTTCTTATCAGTCTCTTGCTGCCCCACCCCAAATGCAGAGTTCTGGGGATGGCCAGATTTATTCCCAGGGTTTCCAGAAAGAGGTGAGAAGTGCTCTGCAATTCACGTGCACTCTCACACAGGGGCTGGCCCTGCGCTGACACCATCCTCAGATCCCACAAGCTGCCCATGGTCACCTTCAAGCTGTACATACAGCACATAGTGAATACATTTAGTGCACCTGAAAAACCTTGGACCTGCTATGTACAAATGGAGGAGGAGATTTGTATATGGCCAGGAAACTCCACACGTGCTGAAGACATCAGATTTCCTTCACGGTGCTTGCTCCAGGAGCCTGGTGCATCCAGTACTGCTGCTGTACCTGCCCTGCATTGAGCAGTTTCTCTGTCCATACCCTCTGTGTCTCACCCAGGCTCCTGCATGTCCTCCCGCTGCCCTGCCCAGCTGCAGACCATCACTAGACTCAGCTGTGAGACCTTTGAAGCAAATCTTTAAAAACCCAAAAGATAATTTGTATTCTTGCAACAGGAGCATTTGCTAATCCAAAAGGGAGGCTGAGGAAATAAAGCTTTCAATGTGTGGAAAGCACAGCAATGCTCATGTCTGTTAAACTTATCAGCCTTGTCCTTTGAAGACAGCAAAGAGTGAAAGACCAATGCAGCTGCTAATTACCCACTGGGGCTCTGAACACTGGGGCTTCACCTGACTTCCCACTGAGCCCAGGCTGGTGGCTGACAGCCACCCGAGCTTGGGCACTTCAGGAGGCTCCTAGATGGGAATTTAGCTTCAGAAAACCTTGAAGCTCTGCAGCTAGAAGTCCTGCTCAGCTGAGTTTTCCCTTGTCTGGGGAATAGGAGATGGCTCCGAGGTACTTCCATGGACCTGGGCATTGCCTCCCTGCTTCCACCCAGCGTCATGCCACAGAAGCTGCTGCGTCTATGTCTGCCCCCAGCACTGGCTGCAGGAGGCATCCAGAAAAATCAGCTTCAAGTAAAAGAAACTATATCTTGAGGATTATTAAAGGGTGACAACCTTTTCTTCTGGAGCAGGAGCTCCCAAGGTTGCACAGCTCACCCAGAGAGGGCTGCCTGCACTTAGGCTGTATTGCTGGCGTGTAGCTCATTCACTGGCAAATTCAGTTCCTGGGAACACTCATGGTGGGTTGAATTTAAGGATGGCATTGCTCCTTCCCGGAATGGGAAGTATTTTAATTTTATTTTTCTTTTAAACTTTTCTCAGACAAACATTTGAAGTTAGCATATCATTTAGGAGTGAACATCACTGACTTTCTGTTGGAGTAAGGGAAACTGAAACGTGAAAATTAAACAAAATATTTTGGCTTACAGGGACTGCAATGTTGTGTTTAAAGCACAATGTTCAGAGTACCCTCAGAAGTCCTTTCTCAGCCAGGCACCCAGCTTTCTCTTGCAGACGTGGGGAAGGAAGGAGGGACAGGGGGACATGGCAGCCTCCAAACCCTCTTCTCTCAGTTACAGGGAGATCATTGCTTTTGCATCATGCCTGTACAACACGTACATGGGGTTGTTAGAGCTCATCTTGCAACTGAGAAATCACATCGCAAATATTCCCCTGAGTGGATTTTCACATGTCACTGGCAAATCCCTCAGCATAAAGTCTATTATCAAAAGTATTCAGGAAAAATATTCCATATCAAGGAGGAATTTCTCTATCTTCCTGTGTGTGATCTCTTTTGAATCATGGCTACTCAGTAAGGAAAAACTTGTGGGCTTGCACAAGTTTCCCTACCCAGGGAAATCTCCCCATAGACTTCAGTGGAATTTTCGCATGGGTGAAAGTCCAGAATTCATTCATGATGGTGAAAGAGGTGATTCTTGTGTTTAGTTGTCTGGGTTTCATAAAGAAACGGGGGAATCAAAACCTGTTTTTTCACACTAAATGGCTTTTATGTGAGATCTACTGAGCTAATTTCAGGCAAACCTCTGTGCGTGTATGTGTGTGTGTATGTTGTGTGTAACCCTGGTGACTGACCGCTCTGGAGCCTATACATACAAAGACTTCAATCAAGATAAGTTAAAATGTAATAAATCTAAGTAGGCAGACATGGTCTGCCCCAACTATTTATAGTAGGAGTGGGGAACTCAACAACTGCTGGTTGCTCAAAGGGCTTAAATGGATAAAATGAAACAGAAGGTATATGTTTTATTATAGGGTGTCACAGTGTTATCAGATGCGTGGAAATCATCCTTGCAATGCTACTGCACCACTAGATCTTGCATGCAGGCTGAATGAAGAGGATTATTTCCAATATCCTTTTGCTCATGCTGCTGTCACAGCTTTTCCATATTTGACTTTGAGAAAAGAAGAAAAGAGTTTGCAAAACGAAGAGTCATGGCAACACTGTGCTAGCACCAAATCCAATCAGTCATGCGCTGCTCTCGTTGGTACTTCAGAAGTTACCAAGCCAGCAGAAACGACTCCAGATCCTTTGCAGGGGCCATTGTTATTTGGATTTATATCCATTTTGAAGGGAAAAAGATGTGGATAAAGCACTTTATGGCAGACTGGCATAGGCACCTTGCATTTACGGATGTAAGAGAGCAGGCAGTTTGGTCCAGTATGCCAGAGGAAAAGTGCATTTAGACCTGTGTTTTATTTTAATCTCTTTATACTGTCTGACTACAGTTTGGATGCTGCTTCTTAATCTTTCTCCATCTTTAGAGTCTCTTGGGCACTGGGGCTGCCAGTTGTGTGGCACAAGCACTGCTTCTCAACATGTGCTTGTTCAAGGGCTGCCCCAATGTGCCCAGTCTTAGTGTCTGCAGGAGGTATCATAATGCTAATATAACCTGTGGGTTGGCTTGAAGTATTTTAAAATATACTTCTGATATGGCTCTCTGTGTGGGTATGTAGCTGGGATTAGTAAGTTTTCTGCTGATATTACCAGATCAGCTAGAAATGAACAATGGAAAATAAAATATAATTTCCATTACTTCCTCTTGCCTCTTCCAGAAAAATGACAAAATACATCAGAACGTTGCAAGTGGGACACATTTGTTTGACTACAGCTATACCACTTCCAGTAATAGCTATATATATATCCAATGTTCCCTAGTTTTCTTTTGGCTTCCAAATTCATTGTATTATGAAGGACGGCAAGTCATAATGCTGATGAGGAATTTCATTTCTGTTGGCACAACATGAAATCATGTCCTTCTTGCTCACATTTTTCACATGGGCCTAGAAGTCTCCTTTCTACCTAGTTTCCCAGACTTGGATATAGATCTACAAGTTGAGTCTTTGGTCCAGTGACCCTTTCAAATGGTGCAGCTTCCTGAAAAATCTACCAGAACCTCCAGAAAACCAAGGAATGGGAACCAATGAAACAGTGTAAAACCCATAAAGGATACCTTGGAAAATGGAGATTGGTCCTAAAGGCTATTTGTTCACTTGATGGCTCTATTAGAAGTGCTTTCTCACATGACAAGGAACTCCCAGGATCCTAAGGGACTACTCAAAAAAAGGAGATGTAGATAAGCAACCAAGGCCCAGATGGACCTTAGAGTACCAGTGGTAAGGCATTTCTCTGTGGAACCCTTGCTTGTGTGCCATGTTGCAGAGAAAACCTTGCTAGGGCTGCTCCATTCCCATCTGCCATGGTCCCTCACTTCTTGGATAGAGTGATTTTTCATATAAAACCTTTGCTGCCCTCCCTCCAGCTGCAACCACCATCCAGACCTGGCCATTATGAAAGGTCATGCAAAGATTAGTCATTTTCCCTTGAGTCTCCCATCACACAGGAGGCTCAAAAAATAATATATCGGCTAGAGATGCATGAACAGAGAGTGCCACAAGGTGCTCCTTCCCAAGGGAAGCCTGGAGCTGGTCTGAACGCACCAATAGCTAAAACAAGACAGGAGATCTTTCTGGGACACTAAGTGACACAAATTGACTGTGTTCATGCTCCATGGCATTTGGGACTGGATCTCCTTTGGGGCCCATGCAATGACTCTCCAACACTAATATTTTTCACCTATTTTTTTCAGCTCAAACTTCCTGCAGTATTGATGGGGTCATGCTGTCACCAGTCAGAAGGGTTGAAATGGAGGTTATGCACTATATGCCCTGGCAAGAAGCTGTGGGAAGATGGAATCATATGAGGCCATGTTCCATGCTGCGAGGATAAGGGATAGCAGGAATCAGTAGTTGGACAAGTTTATCCATATAATCCCTTGTATAAGGGCCAGTACCAGCTACACCATGTCACTATGTACTGCACAGTCAGGAAACATCTAACAGGATCATCCCAGAAAGGGAAAAAATTGATTGTCCCTTTTATAGACTGATGATCTCCACCTGATGGTCCTGTAGTGCCTGCACTGTGCTGGCTGACTGTCTTCTCTCTGGCCATCTGGAAGTAGGAAAAGCAGCACATAGTGTGTGTGAAGGCAGATGATAACAGCTGAAGCTGGAAAAGAGAAGAGAAAGACAGAGGAAGCTGTTTGTGCTACCAGAATCTATTCTGCTAGATACAGGGGTTTCATTTATTTAGCAATAAATGTCAGAGATTGGAAAAAACTAGAAGTGGGTCCCAAAATGTTGCAGATAGACCTTTGAGAAATACTGAGTTTTATATTGAAAAGAAAAAAGTAATCAATCATTTAAAATGCTTGAAATTATGATTTTCTTTCCTTTTCTTTCCCCTTTTACTCTTCATTTCAAGCCCCTTTGTTCCTCACTTGTCACTCAATGTCACATAGATTTTACGATATCTGAGGCTGCATTTTCTTTTCAGCTTTCTTACAATCATCTGTTTGCCCGTGTCTCATTTCTCTTCTAGTCACTCTGGGCGCAAATTGTCTGACACAATTTTAGCCATTTGAGAGTTAGCTTCTTACTTGAGCTGCTCTTCTGGGCTCATTTTACAGCGGGCAGAGAGAGACCCAGCTGGCAGTTTATCCCACGCTCTCTAGGAAGGGGCAAAAGGCTTAGCTTGGCTTTCACTAGACATCTAACTCTAAGACAGCAAAGAAAGAGGGTGACAAGTCCTGTCATCTGTGACTTCCCAGTACTGGACTTAAAAGGACAAAAGAAAGAATAAAACAAAGACAAGCTATAATTTGAAAGAAAACAAAAAAGCAAACCCCAGATTCTCCACTAGTCAGAAAAAAAGAGATTGTTTTTTGAGAAATATTATATTTAGGAAATCTCAAAACTTTTCACATAAGGGCATTTTAAGCAAAAAAAGCACAAATCTGATTTAGTAAAATTAGAGGCATTCCCTCAGGATGTAGTTGGATGCTTTGTGAAAGGTAAGAGAATGTTTTAAGCAAGAACAACCTCTAAGCAGTTAGGAGCTAATTTGTTACAGACCATGGAGCAGACGCATTCTGTACCATGGCAGATACACTGTCACAGGCTGTGCTGCTGCAGTGACAACAGAAGAACCCAACACAGGGATTGGAAACACTTTTTTTCTCGAAGACCAGTGCATTTACTCCAAGAAACAATAAGCCAGACCAGATTTTAAATTTATCAGAAAATTACCTAAAACTTGAAGAAAATTCCAGTGTTTTCTTTTTTCAAAGAAAAAAAGCAAATCTGTAAAACTCCATGTGATATTTAAGTGCCTCTACTTTACCTTCCCTGTCAGTCCCGCACCATCACTTGACATCTCTTCATTTCTCCCTGTCTCAATTAAAAGATCAAATGTAATTTTCCAGCTGATTTTCCTTCCTGAAATTCTTAATTCCCTTTTTCCAACATCCTATTAAATGTCTATCTCTCTACACATGCATAAATTTATTAATAAAGTTAAAAAAACCTCAGACAACCTAACAAGGGAATGATAGAAAAAACCCAAAATAATTAAAAAATGATGGCTAATGAATGCATGCTACTAATGCCATGTGCATTTTGAAGCCATGGGGATGCTCTGTTACCAAAATCTGCCCAGTCACTTTGTCCCTTCCAAGGGCCTGGCTCCATCACCTCTTTGCACAGATGTTTGCATGCACCATAGCAGGGAGGTGAACCTGGTTGTACTCGGTGCATCCTGCTGCAGGGTGCTGCCGTGGCTGTGAGAGATGGGCTGTAGGTGGTTTGATAGGGGTGCTCAAGCCAGGGTGTCAGGCCACACACCTTTCTGCTTTGTTCTGAGCAGATCCGACCTGCAATAATCCTCAAAATTTGGAAAAGTGTCCCCTGGAGTGGTGCTCTGTCTAATGTCCCCTTGCAGATGCTGGCTCACCAGCTGAGCCCCAGTGTGAGTGTGTAATTGTGCTGAATGGGAGCAACCTCCTTTCTCTTCATTTTAGCAGTAATTTATTCAATTGGAAATTACCCCGACTGGAAAAAATTGGTATGTCCCTGGCTTATAGGGGCATAAAAATGCGTGGCCCCTTCTGCAAACAGAGGTTTAATTTACTCCCCAATTGCTGTGAGCTGCGGTGATATTAACTGCACCAGTGTCCTGTATAATCATGGCTGAGGTCAGGCTTTAATGGTTGAAAGCTCCTGTCCAACAAACAGTCCTTTTGTCGGTGAATTTGTTGGTAAGGCTGTCAAAACGAAAGACTTTTTCCTTCAAAGGGTACACAAGGTATGTCCTTGTGATGTACCTGGGTCACCATTATTCCAAGTTCATTAACTCTTTGTGAGCATTAACTCACAATGCAGACATGCAGACATGCAGACATGCAGAGAGAGCCTGTGGAAAGAGCCTGTGCAAACGGGGAAACAGAGGCAGGGAGTGGCAGTGTGGCCAAAGGCAATGGGGATTTTTCCCCTGATTGTGTTGCTCTGACACCAGGGTTTGCCAGAATTGGCAGTCAGGCAACAATTACATCTCCCTTGCCATGCTTTCATGATCCTTTCTCCCACAGAGAATTTCCCTTGGTGCTGATGCCAGAGTTCAGGATGACATACTGATGACCAGAAGATCCAGGTGGCAGTTTGGTGAAGCATGTTGGATCCTTCATGACTTAGTATTCTCAGCTGCCTCCAGCCACTTTCTCCCCCCCTGCTATCTACCCTCAAGTCTTTTCCTCACCTCTAAGCTGGTAAATCAATGTCTTTCTGTCTCTAAGTGCCTTTGTGCTAAATTCATTGGTGTTCATAAGCGTGCAAAGGCAACTATGAAAGTGCAAAAGAATGAATATATATTCATGTATTCTGTGATCATAAAACCAGAAGAGGGAGAAAAGAAAGCAGTAATTTTATCTCTGTAGAAAGAATAATTTAAGAAACGTTACGAAACATAGCTATAGGACGTGGCCAATGATTCTATTTCAGGTCTTAACCTCCATATCAACCTGCTCATAAACGAGGTATTTTTTCAACTTATGTACTTCCCAAGCTGCAAATAATCTGCAACATCAGTGACTCCAGTCTCATTTATTTGCATCAATGTGACTTTATTTTTCAAATAAAAAGCACACTGCCACACATTTTGCCTACAGCTGGAATAACATGCAAGTTGTTAGCTCTTAAATTCACCCAAGGGGAGCAGTTTAAGGTAAAGCAACATTATCCTGGAGCACGTGTCACAGCACGAGAGAGCCCCTTGAAAATGAAAATTAAAAAAATGCAAATCTACCCTCTGTGTTGTCTGTTACACCGTGTCACCAGTTGAGCCCAGTCTCTAGGCTTTGAACATCAAGAGAACAGCCCTGCTTGATTTTTTACTCCCAGGTTGTTCTTCAGCTCAGTGCACAGATATTAACTCCGTCAAATAACTCCTGTGTAATTTGAACTACACTACAAGATTAATCCCTTCTCTTTTTTTTTAGAGGACAACCTGATGGAAAGAGCTGCAGTCAGCAGGTGGGCTTGTGGCGAAGAAAAGAGCACAAGGATCAACTATAGCCTTGAAAGCCTTGAACGTGGCTGCTCAACTATGTATCAGATAACCACCAATTCCCTTAAAATCTGTCACTATCCAGCAGTTGCTATGCAAGGGTGAGCGTCAGGCTGCTTAGTTCATGCTCGTAACCAGGCCAGGTGGGTGATGCCTTTTAAGGAGAAGCAGCAGGAGGAATGCATTGGGACCCAGGATGAGCAGCCCTGTTGTTTCAGCCAGAATAAAATATACCTGATGGCCCGGGAGCTCTAGTTTTGTCTGCAAAGGGTTTTTGCAGGGGGATCACAGAGAAGCAGAGCCCCATCCATGAGGTTGTGATAGTGCTGAGTAACGTGGCAATGGTCTGCAATAAGCAGTACTTTCCTCTTTAAAATTTGCCCTTAGACACTGGCCTGAGTCAAAGTTTTGATGGCATGGATAATTTGGAGGACAAGTAATGGGTCTGAACTAGGAAGCACTTGCTTTCCCCGGACTCAGTCCCCTCCTGAATATCCCCAGGTTTTTCACTGTATCATACATTTCCATGCATTTCTAAGCAGAAGTGGTTTTCTCCCCTGGCCAGCACATTTGCATGGGCATCCTCATTTCAATGCAGCCCTTCAGGGAAGGCACAAAAGTTGGTGCTTGGTTTAATTGGCCAGACAATATTATCACAGGTAAATGCTGAAAATTGCTCCCTTATCTGTGGGGATACATGCAAAGTTCTCTGATGAGGGAAAGAACATGCTGGTCCTCATCTCACCTCTTCAAACAATCCCCTGAACCTGGTTAAACATCTAGCTGATCCAGTTGCCACACTTATCTGATCAGGTCTTAGTATTCACCAAGACAAACCTTCACTGCTTTATACCACCTCCTGCTTTCTCACTCAACAGCAGTTTTATTGCTGAAAGAACCAATGGAAAAAAGACCTGAGAGCATGAGCTAGAGAGTCACCAACATTATCAGGTATGGAAATGGCTCTTGGACACAAAAACCTCACAGATCAGCTGTGCATGCACAATCTTTCCAACACAGCTGGGCCTCATCCAACTACTTGTGATGTGCATCTGCTAACATTGCCCAAGATTTTTCACTGGGCTATCAAAATGTTTGATCTGCAGTCAAAGCAGTGCAAGGGTGGATGGGTTTAGAGGTGAAGAGACACATCCTCAGCAACATGAGCTCTTTTCTGCATGGGTCAGGAGCACCAAACCTAGTGTGACTGTACTAGCTGAACCTCCTCTGTGGTACTGCAGAGCAAGATTATCCTGTAGAAAAATGCAGAGAAAGCAGCAGGTAGTGAATGAGTGAGGTTGAGCAACAGGTAAAGAAAGGAAGGGGCAATGGGACAGGTCCCCTACAAGACGATCACAGGCGAAGCTGTCTCCACGGCTGGGTGCTTTTCAAGTGCACTGCAGACCAAAGCTGTTTCATAGCTGTTCTTCAGCAAACCTTTTCAAACCATGGAACAAAACCATAAAGAAGAGATAGTCCTGCTCAGAGGTCAGTAAAGAACTAAGGCAAAACAAAGACAAGACGATAAATGCATATTTTAATGCTAAGAGACCAGTAAATTCTTAGGTGTCAAAAAAGGAAGCTATATTTTCAGAGAAGGTTGAGTTAATGGAAGCTCGGGAACTGGTGGTTGCTGCTGCATAATGGGACAGATGAAGTCAGAGACTGCTCCCAGCTGTCCTCCTTGTGCTCCTCATCTGAGAGAGGCGTCTCTGCTGCAGAGGCTGAGCAGGACGTATGTCTGCCTCAGCTACTGCATTTTTAACTCTACGTGAGTCAAGACTTATAGATTCCTCATTTTGAAGATGGAGTGTAGGTCCTTACATCTCTTAGTGGTGTATAAAAATACCTACCAAGAACCAGATATGGAGTTACAGGGCAATGACTCACGATTGTTTGTTATTTACCAAATATTTCTATGATATAGTAAGAGCTTATTATGTTATTCAGTGCCCTCTGAGAGGAATTGTTGCAAACACATTTTGAGAGATCGTGTCTGTCCCAAAGCACTTGTAATCTGGACAGACAAGACAGACAAAGTGTGGAAGGATAAACAGTGAGGCAGATGAGAGATTTGCCCAAGATCATAGCATTAAAACTGGGGCTGGCTCTCCTGATGCCCCGTTCCCTGTCTGATACTTGGTCCAGTCAGTTCTGATGCTCTGTTATTCCTGGCAATGGAAAAAGTTTACTAAAAATATGGCATGACAGAATATTACTGATGAGTTATAGGGGCTTTTACCTGATGTTTATTTACAGGAGTAGTTATTACAGTGGAACTACTCCTCAGGGTTCTCTGCTCCATGAAAACAGGTTGGTTGTCTTTGATACCATTTTTATTTTCTCCCTTCTGCCTCTAAGAAATAGTAGTTTACCTGCATGGGATGGATGCAATAGTGCTTAATGTAGATCCTATTGCTGTCACACAAGAATTATATATCCATGGTATTCCATCTCATCTGTGTCAGAGCAGAGGCCAGTGACACAGGGATGTCCTCTAACAGCTGAGCAGGGGATGAAAAGCGAGTCCCATGGCTGCTCTGCCCAGCTGCCAGCTTTGCAAACCTACCCTTAGTTCAGCTGGTGGCAGGTTTTGGGGTGACCACTCATGCTATCCTGTGAACTCGGGGTGCTCCACATGCCTGTGATGTCTCTGTCCCTGCTCTCATGTTGCAGAGGTGTCATCCAGATGTTTCCCATTTTACCGGGAGGCGATGGAGATGTGCACTCAGAGCACCGTGAGACCTGCAGACAGAAAGGGAAGCAGAAGGGATTACATCTACTGCCTGGAAACCTCAAAGAGGCACTGAAAAAGCCGGAGCTACAAACTAAATGTTAACACCTGCCTCTGAGAGCTTTGTCTATAATTGGAATATTTGTCCTTGAAGCAGCTCAGCTATGCCCCTGTGGAGGAAGAGCAGTGAGAATATCTAAGGGCACTGCAAGAGCCAGAGAGCTCTAGGAAACACAAATGTGTGTATTTTAGTCCTTCGTGGTTCCTGTGATATCTTCCTAGATGTTGGAAAGGGAGACAAGCTTTTAAAACAGGAAAGGATCCAGATACAAAATGAGTAAGAATTCAAGCCCTTTGCAAACCACCTGCATTTTAATAACATTTATTCCTATAGGCAGGTAGCAGAGAGAGGAGGCACTGAGGGCTCACAGATATTCTAGCCACATGAACATGCTTTCTATGCCATTTACTCCTGATTTCCTAAACCCACAAATGAGTGTGGATGGGAAGAGGGGAGGGGAGTTCTTGTGGGAAAGGTGGAAGAGGATCACCTTTGCCTGGTAGTGCTGTACAACCAGATCTGTGAAAGGTTTCTTGTATTTGGGACTACTTTGAAGGTATTTCATGTGGACACAAGTATTTGTGCATGCAGCTGGCTGTGAGCTTAAGCTGGGGTGTAGGAGAGCCATGAAATTTCAGAAGAGCTGCTCCTGGCTGTGGAGGACATGGGCAGGGAAGAGGTCTCTTCTGGGGGACTGGAGACACAGTGTGTGAGGATGATCTCTGCATGGGTAGCAGGCAGGTTCAGTTGAAGGGAAGAGGTGGATCTTGAGGCTTTTCTAAACCATGGAGAGATGAGCTGAATGACCCAGTTAGTGTAGCGCTGGAGGTTGAATAGGCAAATAGGCAAGTCCCTCAAATGCTTTGCCCTCCACAACAATGGCCTGAGCCTGCTACATCAAAAGTTGACCATCTCTAGGGTGAAGAGAAAAATGGCAACAGTGTTCTTTGTTGCAGACCACAGTGAGTTTCCCAAATACATGTGAGAGTGTCTGAGCAAAGATGCATTTACAGAAAGAGGGCTAAACCCGTGAGAGCTGTTCAGCTGAGCTCTGGGCAAGGTGGGTACCTGAGCACTGGGTCAGTCCCTGTCTGACCCTGGGAGATGGGCTCCTTCCTGAGACAGTGGGAGCAGGAGCAACGTGAACAGCAGAGGGCTGGGCACGAGTGGACCTTCCCCAGCTTGCACCCCTTGGCAGTGAGAAACCAGCCGATGGCCCCTTCACTGCCGCCAGCCGCGTGCCAGGGAGCCTGCCCGGCCTTGCAGCCGTTTTATCATTTTAATTAAGCTCTGCAAACCCGGAGCTGTTAGGACAGGATTCATGCCTCTGGTATTCACTCTTGGCTCCACTGGGGACACACTCTCCATGGCTTTTGGCTGCCAGGGAGGGGCCCTGCACACTGTGGTGCTGGTGGGGCACTGGTGCGTGCCCGGCAGCTCCACCGACATCCCGGTGCCTGATTCCTGTGGGGTTACTCATCTGGCTGGTGCACACAGGGCAGGAGGAATCAGCTCCCTCAGGGCACAGATTTGGCTGCTCTGAGTGAGACCCAAGCAACACTGGTAGCAATCCCACATGCTGGTGTGGGGTGACGTGATGGCCAAGGGATGACCAGAGGGTCCCTTGGTGAGACAAGAACGTGGGCTGCCTCTGCTTGGCTCTTTGCAATGGCTACGATGCCCAGGCTCTGCCCCAGGTACACATTGATCTGGGTGAAAAGCCAGGCTTTTGTAAATGGGCACAGCACCATGCAAAGTGGTTAAATGTCCCTCTCCAAGGAGATGTGGGGTTGTTTTGGTCCAGCCCAGGGTGATGTTGTAGCCCTTCCCATGGGGTTTCCCAGCCATCCTCCATGGACCCCAGTGAGACCTAGCGCAGTGGGGAGGAGGCATGCCCAGGCCTGGCATGCCAGGGCACCTTTCCAGCCTCTTTTGTGGGGGCCATACCTTCCCTCCTGTGCTGGCCCATGCCTCCTGCCCATGCTGTCTCCAGTGCTTCCTGCAAGCACCAGCAATGGTGCCAAACAGAGAGTGCAATCCCCTGGGGGCTCTAGAAAGGTGTGAGGTGTGTCCCCAAGGAGGCCCAAGGGCAGCCTTCCTGGTGGACATCTAGTAGGGTCCAGCTCCAAGCTGGCTCTGCTTCATCCCATGATGACATGGAGTCACCTCATAAGTGCCAGAGCAACCACTTCAGTGTTGCCCCTGGGTTCGAATGGGAAAGGATCCTGATCTGTGTTACACCTTCCAGCAGCTCCCCAGGAGCATATTTCTGTCTATAGGTGAAAGTATAAGGATTTTCCTTTGATTCTGTTCTCGAAAGCAAAATATCTCAGAGCTAACATTTTAGATCTAATAGCCTGACTAAACTTTTAATTCATGTGGTTACAAGAAGTGATGTCTTATAAACATCCATAAAAACTTGAGGCATTAATCGCACGTACAATTTTTCCCCTACCTCTTTAGAGGCAGCAGGTGATGGGTTACAGTGACACAAGGGAGGGGAAAGGCACAACTGCAGGATGGGCACCAGGGAAAAGGGGTCAAGCTCTCACCATCCACATGCATGAGAAAATTTGGAGTAGCATTTCTAGCTGAAGTTAGTGGAGCTGCTCCCGCTCTGGAACTGAGATCACACTTTAGCTTAGCACGTCTCTAAACAGCCTCAACATCAACGCTACAGTGCACCTTGGCACTGGGAGAGGGCCATGCATGACAAGTGTGCCTTCTTTCCTCCAGTGCCATCTTCATCCTCACACAGCAGCAGGTCTGTTTAGCCTTCCAGAGTTTTCAAGATATTTTGTCTGATTTTTATTACTGATGAAGGATTTATATTGTACTTAATGTGGTGATTCAGCTTTTATTTTTTTCCCTTCTAGGAAATGACTTAAAACTTTTGTTGTTGTTGTGAAAAAAGTTAAAACAGCTTCTCTCCCATTGTGTTTCCTCCCTTCCTCAAAAGAAATGTCATTTATAGAACATTGGTGTCTGTATCCAAAGTTTTAATTGCTTGTGGAAACTTGTCTGTCTATGTGTGTGTCAGCTGTTTTATACCAGAATCAGAAGCGTATTTAAAGAAAAAAAAAAAAAGATAAAAGAAAATGGAGTGCAATAAAAAGTATAGCTGAAGGGTTTTGAGCATATCTTCATATCAAGAAAAGTTACATCACCTGTGAAAACATCAGATACACTTTCACAGCTCTGCAGTCATTATCCTCATTAGCAGTGTTGTTATTACTGCTGGCACAGGCGTGAGCTCAGGGCCATGGAAGCAGGAGGGCTCAGGGCCATGTCCCGCAGCACACACGATGGGGGGCCTGACCTAGACCAGCAACACCAAACGGACTCATACAGAAAAGATGGAGGATCATTTTTGGTAGCTGCATTTTTGGAGGAGTTTTATTTTGGGGAGGAACATTTTAGAAAATTCTTTTGTTATTTCTCTTGCACTCTGTGCCTGGCCTCTTCTTGCTGCAACCAGTGTCGTGGTGCCTGACACTTTTTTGCTGTGCCTCTCAGGATGTGCCAGGAGGGCAAATCTTGCCCATTCACCTCAGAAATGACCCCAAACACGGTGGAACAATTGGCATAAGAAATTGGGCAGGTTCCTAGAAAAGGAAGGTTTATTTATAAACCTCTCTCCCAGACAGAAACTGCCTGCAGCCCACCAGAGCTCTGCCTGCAGCCCATGGAGGAGGGACACACTGAGTCCACCTTCAGCCACCAGCAACCCCCCAGAAATGCCATAAAATCTTCCTACTCTCCCTGGGACCATATAAAACTTAAGTGCTTGGTTTAAAGGAGTTGCTTCTGCCCCATCTGTGGCAGAGGAGAGAGTGGACGCCCCCAGGAGGTTTTCTCACCTTAAAGAGAACTTTGAGAGGACAGGGCTGCTTCTTTCCATAGGCTTGTAGCTTGTCCCAGCAATAAACAAAGACCAGTCTAACTCAACATGTTCCCTTTAAAATGGACTACTCCAGGCAGGTTAGCAGAATTAAATCTGACCGAAGCTGGACATTTGTGTAAACAAATAATATTTTTTAAAAGCCAACCTCTTTTTGTAGGAAGCCACCCACTTTTTGCATGCCAGCTGCTCGGCTGCCTGGAGGCTTTCCAGACAAAGTGCCAAAAAGTTTTGGGATGGGCTGCAAATTAATTCAGCAGCAGTTCATTTGTTTCCCTTAGCTGCTTGTACCAATTGCAAATAAGGTTAACAGATGATATTTGCTACTTAGAATAGTTTATAAAACACTACAGGAATTATTTATAGCCTGCCTTCTCTACATGCATGGAGATTTGATTTGAGGCTCAAGAAATCAAGCTCTCTAGCACAAGCAAAACCCCCTCTTGTGAAAGTTTCATAAATTGCCATCAAAGGAGAACACTGTACAGATTTATACCATGCCAGCTGGTAACCTGGAAGATGGGTTTGCAGAGAGACAAATCACAACAGTTTTCACAAGGAAATAAGAAAACAGAGGAACTGATGTTTGTATTGTTCTGCATGTGTTGGGCTCTCTGCTGATCAGTGCTACTGGAGCTCCACTGCAATTAGCAGTACCACGAGCATCTGCCCCCAGCTGGGGATCCAGACCACAAAAAATAAGAAGTGCTTTTAATTTAAGTGCCAGCATTTTACATATAAGCCTCTAGATAAAACTCCTACACTCCTCAGTATGTGCTGCATCTCATTTTCAGGTATTAACAACAACCCATTTACAGGCCAGTTAGGAAATTAATTTACATATATATCCATAAGTGTGGATGTTGATGCAATTTTATGGCTAACATGTTGACAGAAGAGGAGTACTATAGGCCCAGACTGCACTCCTGGCTCCAAGAACTCATCATCAGAAATGTCTCTTCCCCAGATCAATCATCTCCTCTTAAAGCATATTTAACCCCTCAGACTTCATGGGATAGCGTTGGATGGGATCTCTGAGGCTTAGCAGCTGGTTAGATATGAATTTGGAAAAGTCCTTCTGCTTGTACAGTTACCTGTTTTGCCTTTCAAAATGAGACGGACTACTTATTTGTAAAAATGGTCTTAAGTTATACCTACAGCACCATAAGAGATTAAAAACCCAGCCTTTCTTCAGCCTCAGATAGAGGAGACTTGATGTGTCCAAAGACTGCTGAACAAGCCCTGTGCTGGAGAACCCCTTTGGAAAGAAAACAAACCAGAAGTGACTGTGCTAGCAAGACTGTGATTTTTCCTATGAGGTCTTTGGGCACTTGTGATACTGCTCTGCTCCTATGAAGAAAATTTGCAAAGGTCTTGAGCTATTGAAGGTAAACTTGATTCGCCTTTCTTTTCCATCATGCCTGTGAACAATGCTGACACACCTCTCCAAGAAGAACTTGCAGATGACAGGTGAGGTGACCATGAGGCCTTCAGATAATAGAGTGGAGGTGGCTGCAGACATTTTTGCAGGCATAAGCATCATCTAGCAGTGAACTTTGAACAGTGAGTACAAGGCACCCAGTACATGTAAGTGCTAGGAAGTGCTTGGCATTTGAAGGATTTATGTACTCATTGTTAGCATGAACATTGAGTCCCAGAGTGCCTGGACACCCAGAAACAGGTCAGTCACTGTGGGCATTTGCAGACCAGCCAAATCGCCACACTGACTTTGTCAGAGTCAAATACCACTTGGTTTGAACTGAGGGTCCCTTCAGCTTCAGTGTCTTCAGTCCACGGTGCTCAGCCGTGAAACAGGACTCTGACCAAATGCAGTGTTAACTGGTGGTAGGCAGCAGAACGTTTCTGAAAGAAATTTTGCTTGGTGGGAATCAGTGCTAACATGTCCCCTTGGAAAGCCTCCTTTTAGTCAGAGCTTGCAGAAGTCATGCAGACTGGATGTGATTTGCAGACAAACACTACACAACCCCCAGATATTGCAGACTGTTGATGGCTTCTAGGAGGGATTGAAAACATCAGCAGCACAGCATAATTATTCATAAGACGGGCCAATTTCAATGCTTAGCACAATAGGTTTAAACAATACTTGATGAAAATCAATTTCCAAGTCTGTTGAAGGGCTGATAACATCCCTGTTACATTGCTAGTCCCGTTGGTGTGCTCATTCTCAAGTAATAATATTAGAGGCAGATGTCGCACAAGAATGTGACTCCACTAACTATTAAGAGACACTGAGCTCCTTTGTCTTCTGAAGCAAGTTTCCATAGGATTATACTGGCTAGAATAATTTATGATTAAAAAAAACCCCAATAACAATCCTGAAATCACTTAATGGGTTATTTCTTCAATCTTCTTTGTATAGAAGAATCCAAACTAGTCAGGGGCAAGGGGATACCACTCCCTGGGGTAAATGGCCATGAAATGCTAGTTTACATCCAATTTCTGTGGCACCAGGACATTTAGTGGTTGTTGGCATCTTTGCACATCTCCCTTCTAGGTAAAATTGCACTTTCCTGTTCTGCCAAAAAGCAGTAGTCATTTTTGGTTTTCAGGGGGTTTTCTTTTCCTAGATGAGAATATACAGATATTCTCATCACTTTAGAGAGGCTTTTAAAACCCAGGTGCAGAGCTTTGGCATTAGCAACCTCCCCAGAGCACTTTATAACACATAAATCTTGCTCCCGGTTAATCAAACAGTGCTGGAGTGAGCCAAGGAACCATGAGAACATAAACTGCTCTCCCCCTCCCTCCCCACTTCTCAGAAATTGCTGCTGCTTCTTCAGAGGCAAACTGAGGGGTTTTAGTGCTTTAAAGGTGGCTTTAACACTGGTAAGGATGCTGACTTTATTGAACATGGGCATTTTCTGTGCAAAGAAGTTCTATTTTGGGGTTTTTTTTTCCAGAACAGCCTTTCATAGGTCACCTGCTCTTCTGCCTTCACCCTACTCTGGAACAGGTCCTTCAACCCTCACCTTTGCTTTAACCCCAGTCTGAATCTTCAGCAAGGCTGGAACTGTTTTGCAGTTGTGGTCAGGAACAGTCACACTGTTTCTCTCAGACAAAGACTTAGCTGGGCACATGGCTCCCTTCCTAGCACTGAAGGAGAACAAAATGTAAAGTGTGGTAAATTGGATAACGTGATGACCCGACTGTCTCAGGTGTTTTGGTCCTCTGTGCTCCCAGAGTTGTGTGCTACAGGACATCTCAGGGTGCATTGCCTTTTGTTGATGAAGAGCTTTGTGAGGGTGGAAGAGGGAAGAGGAGGTAATACCACCGAGAACATTCTTTTCACACCAATGGCACCATGAAGCAACACCCTCTTTTTGCCCAAAGTTAACAGTGCAGGTGCCAGACTGGTTTACAACCAGTGATGCACAGACCCAAGCTGAGCCATGTAGAGCTAGAGGAGAAGACTGCACCTCCAGCCTATGAGGAAATCAGGATTAGCACAGACCCACTACAGCACACAAAGCAGGAACTGCATTTAGAGGTTTGTTCAACCTCCTGCTTAACCAAAATCCTTACTTTATAGTGGCATCTTGCTTTGTCTTCATGAAGTTATGCAAAAAGTTCTTCACTGAAGAGCCCAGCCCAGGATTTTCTTTCTTCCCTTCAAGTTTGAGATGAAAAGGACTGCCTGCAGCCTGAAAATTTGTTTCCTTAAGGAAACGGGAAGCTAAGAACTTGTTTATATTAATGCTTCATATCAAGCACCTTTGAATTTCAAGGGGTAAAAATTGGCCTCAACCCTGCTGCTGTGTCTAGGTTTTCCTAACCTTTCTCCAACTCTGCTGGCTCCAAGGTCAGTCCATTGCACTTCTGCTTCAGTCTGTTTTAATTCTGGTCTCTTAGCGCTGATTTCTGTGTGCAAGACATGGAAGCCCCACCCCAGTGTGTGCTACTCCCAGGCATTAACAACCTTGTGCTAAATAAACACACAAAGATACTTCTGCATCTGGTTTTATTGGCAGCAGAAAGAGACATTATATGTCTCTGGAAATCTGATAAAGCACTGACATACAAATCCTGGATTGCAAACATTGCCAGTTTAACTCCATTGGACTGGATTTGCTGCAATGCTCAAGGCTGAGAGTAAGATTTCTCACTTTTTCTAAGCACTGTAAACCAGACAATTTAAAAATTGGTATTTGGCAATATCTACAACTTTCTACCAGCAGATAACGACCTCTCAAAGTCAGTTTCTGCAGTCTGACACACTACTGTAGTGTAATGACTTTTTATTTGTTTCATTGTTGGATCATTGCACAATCCTGTCTTTCTTCCATGAATATTCTAAAAAGCTGGATAGTTGCTTGGTAAAGGCCTGGGCTGGTGCCTGAGTATTGTTCAGTCTATACCATACTCTGCCATAAACTTCCTGCGTGACCTCAAGTGCCTGGAATTCTCCCATTTCTCTATTTGCAGTGTGCATTTCCTTTCTTTTATACTTTGTCTCTAAATTCCTTGAACTAGGAAATATCCCTCTATATATGCAACTTTACATAAGGCTTACCACAGATCCTGTGCAAGTTTTCAGATGCTAAAAGCAGTATGATTAAGACAAAAAAAATTCTATTGTTGATTTTGTTGTGACAATGTCTGAGACTATTTGAGCATGATATACACATATTTGTTTAGCCCATGTTTGCAAGACTCATTCAACTAGCATCACATATGGACAAAATAGCCAGTGCTATGAACTAGTGTTTGGATGCAGGCAGGAGACACAACTGAGACGAAGGAAGAGGAGCAACACCCTTGAATCACTTCCAAGTGAGATTTAATACTTAGAACAGGAGAACCTTGCTACAGAAGCAAACTGCCAGACCTTGTCTCTGCTATGAACCGTGTGCCCTTTCCCAGCATTGGACTGAAATGTCTCTGGTGATGTATTCAGGAGCCCTGAAACATACCAATCCCCCACTTCCCAGCAGCAGTTTGAGCACACACTGTCCCACTGCCATCAAAGCCTGTGGGTGATGTTCCCATCCTCCCTCCTCCCTTCCCAATCCACTGGCTGTCACCCTTTCAAGGAGGTGATCACAAGGGTGTTAGGGAGGAGGTGGCTCTGGCAGCATTTTTCACCATAGATGAGGAAAGTAAACATGGTTTGGGGAAACCTGGAGCAGGAATGGGCTTGAAGGATGACTTTACAGAAGAGCAAGTGACAGATTGGAATTGTATGGTAAAAGTGGAAGGAAACAGGGGCAGTAGAACATTAAGGACAGGGTAGGTAAAGACAGAAAAAGAGTGGACTGGGAGTGAAAACGGTGAGTTTGACTTTCACCATTGCTGGTAGTGAGTCCTCATGAAGAAAAATACGCGCAACCAGGGCATGAGAATTTCCCTCAGACCCCAGGATCTTCCTGGCCTGGAGAACCCAGAAGGATCTGGCTGGTTTTAACAAGGAAAGAGAGACTGCTTCTGTTTAAAATTTAGCCTATCCTCCTATGGTCCCCATCCCTGTGTTTTTTAAGAATTGCAAATGTGAGTCTTCTGCAAGAAACTTCCCTCTCTGCTACCACAGCAGAACTGCCACCTTCTCAGCAGACAGGGCAGTCCAGTGCAGCAGTGATGGAGAAAGCCATTGCTGAAATACTCAATTCAGCATGTTCAAAGAGGCTTCATCAAATGAAATCAGAAAGAAGAATCTTGCAAGGGATAATGATTTATTTAAGTGACAAACTTTGCATTATTGGTGGTATAGCCATTCATACTGCATGTATATGGGCTACATCTAAGGAATGTATTATCTATACATTAAAAAGTCACTCAGAGTGTTATGGAAAAAGAATATCTACAGATAACATTGACACAAGCAAAGCCGTGAGTACTTAACTGTTTATCTTTGCTTAAGTGTCCTCTTAGAAACACACATCTTCATATGAAACTTGATTTACAGAGCTTAGGTATGAATGAAATTTGCCCCTCACTTCTTCTATTTGATTATTTCAGATACTGAACTAGATTCTTTTCTTAGCTCCTTGGTTGAAGTGGACATGTCTGTCTGTCAAACCTGGACCTCTTCTGAAGAAATTTTGCTAGTGCTCTTGCCCATGTTTTGCTATAATTAGTTTCTAAGGTTTGCCTTGATGAAAGTGTAGGATTTGTCCTTTGAGGTCTATGTTGCATTTGCAGTTTCTAAATGGGCTTTTGTAGTTAAATCCTAGAGATGTGATCCATTGTGGAGCAATGGTATACAGTTAAGCTCTGTTAAGTAAGAAAATATGTATTATACGTCTGCATAACAAGAACTTCAGGGCAAAATTCTTCTGTCTGAGCCACATAATGGGAGCAGAAGGTGTGCTGGAGACATACCATGGCCAGGTCTTTGGGTGCAATTATATGGTATGTTCACTTTGATGGTAAAGCTATCTTCAGATGTGCCAGTGAAGTAGAAACATTTCAAACACTGTGTTTAATAATTGCTTTAATAATTTTGCACTAAAATGCGCATGTCCTTCAAGAATGCATTCTTGTTAAAACAACTTAATATCAACGACAGACAGCAAGGTATAAAGTTAGATCTTCCATGTGATCTGTGGCTCAGAGGAGAGTTTTGCCGAGCTGGATCAGCCGAGGGGCACGGCATGTTCACAAGAGAAAGATGAAAATAGCTGCAGTGTGTAATTGTCATCCCAGAGCTTGGTGGATTTGACACTTTACACCAGCACCACTTGAGAATCAGGGAGGGTTACTGGGGCGCAGTGCTAAGTACGTGAGCCTGAGCAGTGTAAATGTCACAGGAATTAGGCCGGTTTGGGAACTGGTGTTTTTTTGTAAATGAGTCTCCTGCTTTTGTTTATAGACACGATTAAAGTCCATGTGCTGGTACGTTCAAACACTTCTTCCCCTCTGTCTTTCCCTTTTCTTCAGATAAGAGCATAACACAGGTTATTCTAAGCTTACAGGAAATGACAGCGATATTAATCACTGATTAATCAGGATCTCTAACAAAGGCCCCGCTATTTTGAATATTCATATTGTCATGGCATCAAGAATGCCAGAACTGTCATTGTTCTGCTGATAGTGACACATCTCCTTTCTTTCCACTCAGCATCTCTGTGATGAGTGAACCATGTTGTTTCTTCTGAAGGGCTGTCCCTGATCTCCAGATGGGAGACAGAGGCACAGAGACGTGAAATGACTTGTCTGCATCACATGGGATGCCACAGAAAGCCAGGAAAGGAATTCAGGTCTTCTTAGCCCTGGCACAGAGAGGGAACTCTGTTTCTTATAAACAAAATAATTTGCATACCTGACATGAAAGGAGGTATCAAGGTGATGAATATATGTGAGCATATGTGCATGTAGATAGTACACATATAATATATGTGAGATATATCATATTAGATGTGTAGTTCATTCAGACTTGGCCAGAAAGAGCTATTGTAGTTCTGGCTGAACAAATTTATGTAAATCAGTCACTGATGAAATTAATAAGCTTTACAATATTCTTCAGGCAAATCAAACGCTTGTGGAACTGTTCCTCCCAGAGCCCAACCTAGAAAATAGGTTATGATGGAAAAATAAGTCTTAACAGAGGGCAAAGGTGTATGAAGAGGGAGTTACCCGTTGTCAATCTCCCTGCCACCACCCCAAGGCCATTCTTGGCTTAGACCTCCAGGATTGAGCTAGGACTTTTCTTTCACAGCTAGTAGTCAGCTTGGGGAGTTTGTTGCTTTAGGAGGCTGTGGAGGCAAGGAGTGCCAGCAGGGCCGAGGAGGATTAGACAAATTCATAAACAAAAGGAGCAAGCAGGGATGTGCCCTCTAATGTCACAAGTTGGAACATGGAAAATTCCAGTTAGATATAAGGCCAAAAAATTTTTTACCATGACGATGGTCAAGTATAGCACAAGTCATCCAGTGAGGCCGTGGGATTTCCCATACTGGGAGGTGTTCAAGGCTGGACTGGACAAGTCCCAGAGCAAGCCGATCTGATTAGCTCTATTTCAAGTTGGACTGAGTGGTCTCCAGTGCCTCCCAGCCTAAATTATTCCTTGGTTCTCTAACTAAGTTACCAGTTCTTCCTTTTACTCTTCTCTCTTTCCTCTTCTCCCCATCTGGCTGGTTTCCTCCCTAGTGCAGCTGGTCTCACAGAAGGATGGGTTTGCTCTCCCTTCCAGCCCAGCCACCTTCAGGCTGTGGCCTTCAGGATTCTCATAGTAGTCTCAGGTCTCATGTCTTTTAAGGCTAATTTCTTTGCTCTCCTCCCTGGAGATTTTCCTGTCCCAACTCCTTGAAACAGAAATGCTGGTTTCCTTGGGCAGCAGGTCCAAGGTGCTCTCACTCCAGTGGGAACCCCTGGGGTTCAACTGGCCAGGGAAAGAGCTGGCCCAGCCCTGCCATCAGATGGTGGATTCCATGATCACAGTACACCAGTTTCCTAACACTCATCACACTCTTGCATTTTACCTATGTCGCAAAATTGCCAGCCCTAGTATGGGAAGTCTGCAAAGACTTGGTCTGGACAGCCTGAGCATCAAGTTCACTCAAAAAACAATCAGATAATCTTGCCCTATCTGGCCCATGGTCTAACACTTTAAAAAGTGGAGGATGTAGCCAGCTTAAGTTGGTTTTGGTCTCTGCACAGCAAATGCCTTGCCCTGGCTGGCCTGTCAATGCTCACTTATGTCGCTATGAAGAGGCAATGACAACATGAGATGTATTAACGGGAAAGAAGACACTGAATTTCAAGTGTCTGCTAGAACTGGGAAACTGGTTTAATGTTTTGTGCGTCTTCCTGCCCTGAAGTATTTCAAACACTCACGTCTTGTTTGCTGAACACTCTGAACAATATACATGTAGTTATGGACTGATGTCATAAATCACCTCAAGAACAGGACGATCTTTCAGAACAGAGAGGACAATTTTGAGGAAGTTTATTTTTTAAATGGCAATATTTATCCGCTTAGTACTTTAGAAAGAAAAAAACATCTCAGCTGTTAGGCCTGAAAACCACCTGGAGAACATCAGAAAAGGCCAATATTCAGTCTCTGATGTTGTATATTTCTATGTATATGTGAATGCACATGTATATAGGTGTATGTATATATGTATGTAAAAATCAAACAAAATAAAAGTGGATAGGATCAAATTTCACAAGCCCAAATTTTACTTTAGATGAACACACATTTTCAAGCCAGTGTACAGATATGTAACTAAACAGGAACAGAGACGATAAGCAAAGATGGAGGGTGAGTTTCTCCTTCAGAGGCTGTGCTGGAATGGCTACGTTGGCAGAGACTCCAGGTGTAGATGTGTATATATTAGTGACACGAGCTCCATAGCTGATACACTTATGCTGTTTCTCCTGATATTGCAAGCTGGGTCAGCAAAAGAAATTTTGGAAGGTCCTGCTGAATGTTGATCTTCTGCCTCAGGAGGATTTGCTGTTTGTCTTTGTTCTGAGTGGGGTTGAAAACCTGAAGTTTCAAAATTACTATAAGGGAAAACTGTGGGTTATGGTTGCTTGATTTTATTTCAATATGATGATCTGATTAATTTCTATTTTTCGATGTTTCCATTTTTTCAGTATATTATATGAAAATTTTCTTACAGTATGATCCATGCTATAATAGAATATCAAAATGAGAAGCTGTTATATGCAAATTGCTGTATTCTCAGAAAGGTGAAATAAGTTGTTTAAACAACTTTTCTGCTTGATTTTACAAATCTTCCAGATTTGATTTCAATAGAACCAGTTAGTTTTAATTCCATAGGCATTTCTCTGCCTGGTCCAATTTTTAAAAAATAAAGAATTAATTAGAAAAGAAAAGACATTCCTGATGGCCAGAAGCTCCATGTAGACAAATCCTGCTTGTAAGTTAGGCACAGTTTTTCTCTTCATCAGAGAAGGTAAAGTACCATTGCAGGAGATTGCTAAGGGATGTGACAGGCTCCCTAACACCTGAATACTGTAAATCAAGATCAGATAATTTTTGAAAGGGATACTTTACAACAGCTAGAAATTATGAAGGCAGCAGCAGAAACTGTGAAGTGGAATTCCATAACCTGCGTAAATGATCAGAAAGCTCTTTCTGGCCCTATGATTCAGTTCTGAGCTCAGTAAAGGGGATATGTGCAGTGATGTGCCTTACCTACTACCCTATCTGACAAACAGCTTTCCCTTTCAGGAGAAGTCTCCATAGCAGATACAGCAGAGCCTGCACACTTGCTGTATTTTTCATTTACTCAGGTGTTTTATTTATATACATTTCTATGTGATCAACTTAATTACCCAAGGAGTGATAACTCCAAGTTTTGCAAGTGGGGCTACTAAACACAGCAAGAGTTCAGCAGCTGCAATATGAAGTGGCTTCAACTTAGGGGTATGTGACAGCTCATGCTGTTCCCACAGGCTTTTCAGGGAAAGGTGATGTCCCCTCACTTCACACCGACCTCTCTTTCTGTGCAAGTGATAAATTGATGCAGTACATTTGCTCTCTGTCATGAAGTGGACAGAGGAAGCAATTATCATCACCGCTCTTTTCCAAATAATAATGAAAACATCCCTTCATTTTCATGGACTCTTCAGTATTTGATCACCTGCCCCTCTTAAGCAAAGTGTTCTCTTCCCAGGGGTACATGATGGGGTCTGCCAGGCCTGCTGAGGGTTCATCTTGGCTCCAGCTCTTCTGTGCACATGGACAGGTCTCTCCTGGGTACAAAGAAGTCCTGACTTGTGATGTCTCTGCTCTGAAAAAGTTTGTTGTGAAGCGGTTGTCCCCTCAGACACAGAGGAGAAATGATGACACTCAGTATTCCCCATGTTCCACCATGAATTGCCACAATTCAGATCAGGAGTGAAAAACAAAAAGAAAGAAATAAAACTAATTGAGTCTGCTGTCTTTCCTCACAAAGAGAAGTCATATTTCTCCAATTTTAGCCTGTCGCATCCATCTTCACCTCTTCCCAGCCATTGTTAGTGGTCAATGGTATTCTGAGCTTATAAACTGTATCCAGCTGTGGTCCCCCTTCGGGCTGCTGGAGCTTAGTGCACAAAAACATGCATGGTTTGGACAGAATTTCTGTGCTGATGCTTTATAAGGGAGTCAACTGCTGAACTTCATGTTTTCCTCAACTCTTTCTATACACCCCTTCATGACTACAGCAGGAAAAAAAGAAAGGTCACAAACTGAGGATAGGGGAACATAGAGATGAGTCCACACCTGTTCCCCAAAAATAGCAGGCCCATGAAAATTATTTTCCTTCCCATTTTTGTGCAGAGGTTGCACAGCACTGCACCTGGGACCTCACTTCTGTGAAGAGTTAAAGCACTTCTCTTGCATTTGTCTTCCCTGCTATGCTGCCTTTTGGACCCCTTCCAGGCATAATTATGTCGTGACCCAGGTGCAGCAATGCCCTTCTGCAACATGCACTTTGGATGAAGAGATTTCAGGACAATTTGTGAGAAGATGTTTTCCAGTACAAGACCTATGTCGTTGCTCCAACCTCCACAGCAGGCAGAGCTCGAGCTCCTTTGGCTCGTTCAGCCCCAGCAGACCTCCCAGGGCTGCAGCCTGCCTCTGAGTCACTGCCTGCCACTGGTTCACACCAAGGGACTGCATCTCCAGCAGCCTCCCCACTTCCTTCCTTGTTCCTGCCATAATTTACTAGGACCGATGCCAGGAGCAAATTGTCATCTGTCACCAGCTCAGCTGTGCTGCTGAGTGGGTGCAGGATGGGAGAGGAGAGCAGCCCTGACACCCACTCCCTGCCCCTCTGCGTGGGGAGAGTGCTCCCTGCCCTCTCCAAAAGGCCATTTTTGGCTCCTGGGGGTTTCTCCAGCTTTTTAGGAGGAGGAAGTGGCTCCCATTGCAATCTGGCCCAGGAGAAAATGAGAGGAGGCAAACAACTAGGGAGGAGGAGGAATGAGAAGAGCGCTCAGAGCCTCTGAACAGACAGACCCGTGGCATTCAGGTGTGTGGCACTTGCGTAGTTTCAACCCGGTGACCAAGTAGCCTTTGGTCTCCTAGGCCTTGGTGGGGTTGAGGGAGAGAGGGAGGGGACAGAAGTAATAGTTTCACAAGGACATACTGTTCTTGAGCAATTTCTGTGCAGGTATAAACATGATTTCCTGCAGCACTGATTAGTACATAAGTCTCTTCACTCAAACAGGGCCGAATGCATTTGTTTACAGAGTCTGATGCAAGGAAAACTTCTGACATTTGTTTGATTTATGGAGTGTCCTAACGTAGTGATACTTTTTGTGTGCATGAGGTAGAAAGGGAATTGGTTGCCTCTCCATGGCTCCTAATTTGAATGGCTGAGGACTGGGTTTATAGACATATGTGGAGGAATGACTTAAGAGCTATACAGACCTTAGCTGTTTAGGATGATCAGCAAAAGTAAAGTGCTTACTACCAGATACATTCACAGACCTTGCAGCTTTTCCCAGGGCTTAGCTGTTTCATCAGAGATGCCTAAAAGACAGTGTCCCAAAACCGGGAGGAGCAAGTACAAAAGATCTCAATCTTTCTGAGCTGCTACTGCAGGGATTTGCAGCAGATACAAAAGACCAGAAGGAGGGGAAAACCCAGTGACCTCCAAAACCAGGAGAACACAAGGACAGCAACAGCAGCATGGGCAGAACAAGCCCTGTGCTCACAGTGGTGCTTGTGACAACAAAGCAAGCCCACCAAGGAGGGGCCTGGACAAGCTGATGTCCAGACCTATGGCAGACCCAACCTTTCCAAGTGATTGAACTTGCTCAGCCTGTGCCTCCTCCTTATCAGCTGGACATGGATGGCGTGAAGGAGGTGGCCAACTGACTTGAATGCTGTGGGTTGAGAGCTCACTCTGGAAGTGGAAACATGGAGAAGTTCATCAAAACTTAAGAGGGGTTGTACCAATTCAGTCATCAGATCCATCTTGCCCAGTAACCTCTCTCTTGGCCTTGATGTACTGGCCATGGCACTTACAAAAGATAAAAGTAAGGCAGATGTGTGTGTTGCTGGAATATTGATAGCCTCTGGGACTACACAGCACTCTTATTCCCATGCCAGGACTTGTACCATGTAACTAACCCTCAGTAATTCCTTCTGTTGTGATCTGACATTGACTTCATGAAACTATCTGACCTCTCCAATACCCTATGACAAGGATTTCCAGGAATTGCGTGAGGAAAGGACTGATGTTGCAATGGCAGAGAGGCAGGGAGCCCTTGGCAGAGTGGATTGGAGGACATTTGTCCTGAGTGGGCAAAGATGTTCTTTCTAGAGGCTGAAGAGACGGTGGCTGCTTGGTCAAGGAGGCTGGAACAGGCAGTGAAATGGCAAAGGAGGTCTGAGAAAGAGCCCTAGTAGAAGGTGAAGCCAGTGAGACTAACTGTGACCACAAGGTAAGAAAAATACAGAGCCTAGGTGAAGACCCCAAGAATAATGAAACTGGGATTCATTGCAGACTAGGTCAGGAAATAAAGGAAAGGACAAGGAATAGAGAACCATTCAGATGAGGAGCTGGGAGAAGATCAGCTGGGACTGTTTGGGAAAGAATGCAGGCAAGAACTGGGGACAATGGGATGAGCTTTGAAAAACAGTGTGCACTGAGCAACATGTTGCCCAAAAGTGAGATATTTAAAGGCAGTTTGGGTGCATCTGCCCTGCAGTTACCTTTGTGAATGCAGTGAATAATTAGATTTGATGGCATGAGCCATTCTGCACAGGGCAGGTTACTATAGCAGTGTTTACTTTTATGGCAAACAAACTTATCCAGTGCGAGTTACCTTGGGGACAAGCCTCCCCACTGAGCAATAGCGATGTTACAGCTCAGCTCATATTTGAGCCTTTCCTTAGGCTCTACTCCCAGGAGGATTTGATGGAAAAAGGCTTTAATAATCACTTTAGGGGAAAAAAATGTACCTATAGCTGACTTAACCGAGCTGGATGGAGTTTCTCTGCACACCAGTCCATTCAACAAATCCTCAGAGTTTTGGAGAAACGGAGGCTATTCACGAAAACAGGTGGAATTTACCCAGAGTTTCAGCCCAGACAAATACAAATATGTGCTGTGTAGGTGTGCAGTGTGGGGGAAGGCTGTTAGGGGTTGAAAAAGATGATGAAAAAGTCAAATAAGATTTAAAAATTCTGGGTTTTCTTTGGCTTAGTGTTTTGTTTGGAAACATAATCTTTTTATACCATTCTCATCCTCTTTTCATAGTCCTCTCCTTCCAAGTTTTTCTTACAGGCTTAGGTAACTTACAAAGAAATTAAACACTTCCTTTTCAGAAGACCTAAGTGGTCTGGGCTTTCCAAAGTTGTTTTGTCTTCCATCTCCCAAAAAACAGTGACAAGGAATATTCTATATAATGTGAGTGGTGGAAATTAAGCCTGGTGCATGGTAGTCAGCCTGGAGCTGAGCCCTTGAGGAGCATTCCCTGGAGTTAGAAATGGCCATGATATTTAGGAAGGAGAAGAAGCAATATATATGTGCATGCTACTACTGCAGCAGAGCGGGGAAGGAACCATCCAAGGATCTGGTCCCTCCCTGAGTCACACACAGGTCCATTGTACTACAACCCTTACGTGTTTGAGTGTAGCATCCACCCTGACCTGGCCATGCGTGTAAAGCATGAGGGACTAGCTGGTCTATTTGCCTGCGGGAAACATCAAAGTCACTTCCCCTGCAGTGCTTCTGCATCGACTTAACTGGAGAAATGTCTGCAGTGACGTGGCGAGGAAGAGAAGTGTCTGGCTGCCAGCACAGCCAAGCAGAGGCTACCCAAGCTCCCCAGCAACAAGGGCTAATTGCATCAGCTTCCTTATTGCAAAGACCTTCCTTCTGCCAGCAAGCACACAGCCACTTTCTTTTCCCCCTGAACCACCCCAGTGTCTGAGTCATTCTAGAATTCAGGGCAAAATTTGGTCCGTCATATCCTGCTTTTTATTTGAAGAAAACAATGAGCAACAGGTCTGCCAACAGGGTCCTAACATGCTGGGAACTACAGTGGGCCCCGAATGAAGCCCAAGGGTACATGGCTGACAACTGTCTAGGAATCAAGACGGTTTCTTTGGTCCACATATCTGGATGTACCAGAGGACATAGAGATGCACTTGAGTTTCCAGACAGGCTTCCTGCTTGTAACAGGTTTACTGGTGGTGGCGGGAGTTTGCAAGGCCATTGCAATCAACTTAAGGTATGATAATTCCTCAGGACTTCAGTAGGATGAGCTGCAGATTTTGGTGTCCACCTTGCACGCTTTGGCTTCCAAGCCAGTTCTAACTGCTGGGTTTAATTTATTTGGAAGATTTTCCTTGTGCCTCAATTTTGTTCTGCAGTTTTTAGGTAGCTCATTGACTAATACAAAACCCCCAGTCTCTTTATTTTTTTTAGGCTAGTGTTAGTAGGGAGAGTGTGGAAGGTGATAAGTACCATGAAGCTGACAGGAAAAAAATTGCCATGCAAAATGCTTCTGTACCTGAATTCACTTGAAGGTTTGGAGACATTTTGTCATCCTTGTACATGTGACATGATCTGTGCTCAGCATTGTACACAGCATTGTTTGTCCACCTTGTTCCATCCACAGAGATAAAGAAGAAATTTGCTTTCCATCACTATCAAAATGTTCTGCAAATCCTATCAACACGCTATGTCATTCAAAAATAAAACATATCCCTTCTTTAGAATGATCCAAAAGAAAATGTGCTTTGGCATTATAATCCAAAGCAATTCTCCTTTAACAGGCTCAAGTCACATGCAGAAAGTCCAAGGTAAGGCAGTTTTTCTGTGGGTTTGGTTTGCTTGGTTTTTATTTTTTCCAAGGTCCAGTTTGACTCTCTAGAGGGCATGTGAGCCGTAGCTAAAATCCCTTTGAGTTGGGTTGTGGAGACTGCAGCTCCAGTAGCTGCTCAGGCATTTTGCAGCTGTTCTCCAGCAGAGATGTGCAATAGCTGCGTCCAGTAACGTACACGTATTTTCTTTCATACTGGATGTTAATTTATGAGCTCGCTTAGAACCTTAACATTCGGCTGGTTTACACTGCACCTTTTTTTGTTACACATAGACAGCATTTCCTGAACCAGGATGTCAACTGGATATGGGGTTGCCTCAAATCCTCAGTGAGGTCTGCCACTCAGAAATTCCACCCTAACCCCAGTCATGTCTTTTGTCACAGAATAGTATTAGTTCCATTTTAAAGACCTGGAGAGTAAAGAAGTACTTTTGTTTTTTAAAAACCCAAACTTATCTCAAATAGGAGCGAGAAAAGATGATGGAAGGTTTATTTATGTGAGAAGATGCAGACAATTTTCTCTGGTTCTCTCATAATATGTGACACATCTACAGGTCTGAAAAGAAGCCCTCCACCCATATCTGTCTCAGCATTACTAACATAAGAAACCACTTACTTGCTTCAAGGTGGAGGTCACATCGCATGGATTTCCAACAACTTCCATGCAAGCTACAGCCTTCTGAGAGGGACCCTAAAAAACAGGTTTCATGCAACCAGATCTCTGCAAAACAGGTTCTTGGCGTATTCACCCAGAGGGAAGGTAAGAAGAACAGAGGTTTGTGTGGCCCTCCCAGTGCAGTAAATGGGGATTCCCATGCAGTAGGTGGGCATCCTACTCACTGGGCTGCAGCATCCAGTCCCTGCTTCCCTATCCTTCTAAAAACTTCTGTGATTCTGGTCCCTTTCCCTCCAAATTATCTTTTTGCTTCAAGTAGTCTTCAAGTAGTCCCAGGTGAAATAGATTATTAGGGCTGAAGAAAATACGTTATTTGATCTGCTTTTTTAAAGCTTTGTTGGTTTTCTGAGATTCCCAGCAAACAAAAAAGCCCCAAGTTATTTCAAGTGTGGTATAAACATGTGGTTAACTTCTCCTGTTTTCTAGAGGTACTTTCTACAATACTTGGAGGTAAACACATGCCCAAGTGCTTGATGGAACGAATTCCCTCTGTTCGTCAAATGCAAGGAATGAACAACCATGACAGCACAGTACTGCAGAGACATGAGAAAGGACCTCTTCTTAGAGCAGCCTTCCAGAGCTTCATTTCTAAACTCAGACAAATCTCTAGAAGTTGTTCTGACATGTATTACAACAATAAATAAATAATCACATGGCATTTTATTACACCATCAGAACTCTCTTTGCATGGGATACCAGTGGATCTGGATGAAGCCAATTCTAATTACAGATAAAAGGTTTGATGCATGAAAAGAAGCTGTTATTTACACCCAATTATCTGACGGAGGAGAGATAGGGATGTGTCTCCTTTTATCATTTTTATTAAATTTCTTTTGAAATGAAAAGACTCCTTGAGTTTCTGAAGATGCAACAGTCTTTTCAACTTGCCGTCAGTGAGATACAGGTTGTTTTCCACCATGTGTTGCATAAGTTCAGACACTGGGATCTCTGCCCCCTCCCTGGACTCCAGCAGAGCATTGCATGGTGCTTGTTCACCCAGTTGCCTCTTTAACATCCCTTTGTTGAAGTTTGATCTCCTGGATTTGCATTTCATGTATTTCAGGTCTGAGGCCAGGCGCCCTGTGTTTGTAAACTGCTTCTGTCTTTGCATCACCTGAAGTAAATCATTTTGAGTGAATGAACCTCACTAGGGTCCAGCAGCCTGGGGATGGTAAGGAGGGGTAATGCTGCCCATTGCATAGCAACAGAGGGCAGCTGGACCTGCAAATCCTATTTTACTCCAGAGAACCCCTTGAGGGAACAGAGAGAGGGGATGGGAAGCATCCATGTGGACATGTTATCCCAAAGAAAGCAGCTCTCAGAGATGGGGGAGAGCAGGGCCTTATCAGCTCCATGTGCTGCTCGCAGTCCAGAAAATCTGGTCGTTCCCACTCTCCTCCTCCCTCCCTCCTGGGTGCTCTGAGCCCAGCTTCTTTCCTTGATCTCAGAATAGGTTGCTTACTTCTACTCTTCATTTCTTCATCTGAAAATTGGGGATGATGTGTGTAAAGCTCCCTGAAATCCTCTGCAGGGAGGTGCCACAGAAGTGGAAAGTATTAGCTATCAGTATCCTTGTTAATATTCTGTTTGACTCTGAGTGAAGTCACATAATCCTGTGTTTGGGTCATCACTGTTTGTTGCTATGGAAATGAGTGTTATCAGATATTACAAATTCAGTGTCTGAGGACATCTGAGGAGAGGGAAAATCCTTTGTTTGAAGAGCCACTTGTATTAGTGGCAGGAAACTTTGCCAGAAATAAGAGAATTCACCTATTTGTCTTCCGTTCTCTGAAATTTGCTGGAATGAGTCAATATGAGTTCCCCACACTCACCCCCCGAGAGCCAGTATCTCTTACTCGATACACTATTCCAAAATGACTACACATGCTGGGTGAATTTCCTGCAGTCACATGTGAATGCATCTGGTAGGATCATTAACATTAGAGCAGAAGACAAATGCAAAATATGTGCTTGACCATATGGGTGAACGTGAGCTGCTTAAGAGTGTGCGCCGTAATGGAGATGGAAAGTCTTACAAGGGAAGATCAGTATCCCCCTATCTCTTTGGTAAGGGATTAAGGCAGTTGGTCTTGCAGAAGTATTCATAGAGCATAAGGCCAAAGGGGACAGTTAGGTCACCTAGACTGACCTCCTGCATGTTACAGGTCATGGTATTTCATCCAGCGACCCCTGAGCTGAACCCTATAACTTGTGTTGTTGCTAACAACTCCCTGCCCAGCTTGGTCCAGTGAATAAGCACTCTTACTGGTAAGGCATAACTGATAAAGGTGGGTGCAGATTGAATCAAGCTAGCTGCAATGGAGTCAAACCCAGAAACGGATGTGCAGCTTTCTGACGTGAGCTGGTGGGGTTACATCACCCTGCACCTCAGTCCCTCCTGGCTCCAAACCTCTCCATGAATATGCCTTTTCTCTGGGAATGTGCTTGCTCACCAAGTGACCGTGCAGTCTTCCTTGGGTTAAACAGAGCAGGCTTTGTAGGCAGCTTGCTGCCTATTTCTACAGTTCTCTATTGCACCTGTGCAAAACCTGGTGTTATTTTTTAAATCTATAGATGTCAAATACATGTAGGTGCTCACTGTTGGTCCTGTGCATTGACTACAGATGTAAAAGTCCACTGCTGGTATATATTCCACATCATTCTGATTTCTAGAACTTACTGTCACCTTACTGAACAAAGGCTGCTGTAAGAGAAAACATGGTTCATGTTTTGATAATGTCTCTATTTGAGGTATTTCATGGCCACATTCTTATCTCATGCTTAAAGATGAAACACAAGCCACACCTTTATTTCCTTTTGGATCTCTGTATTGAGTGCATTCCTCATCCTTTACCAGTTTCTCCTTGGGATTTTCCTCCCTGCTTCATATAAAGTTGATTTCAAACTGAAATCAGGGAGAAAGGTGCCTAAGATGAAGCTAATCAGCTTGGGTTTCCTTAATTAAGTTCTTTATTTTTATCTATTCAGGCAGGTTGTAAAATCTCAGTAATACTTGGAGAGATGCAGCCATTGGCAGGCAGGTCTGATAAGAACTGTTGCCTGAACATCATGCATATACCATTTTTAGCAGGTAGACACCTGCACCAAACACTAACAGAAGGTTCTTGCAGTGAGAAATGGCCAACCCATGAAAGCATGTATGTGTGCTTTTATGTATATATATATGTGAGCATGTATATATAGACATGTGTATGTGTACATATACGTATATGCATATATATATATGCCAAGACTTTTTTTCTATGACAAATATTTAATCCATTTAAACTAGATTTTCCATATTTAATGGAAAGTTCTAGTGAAAGACTTCACTGTTCCTAAGGGAATGCATATATGTTGGAGGGTAATTGTATATTGTGCTCTATAAATTCCCTGTCTGCTAAGAAAGATGATACAGCTTTTATTTTGTACGAGTTTCAGGTTTACAACTCAGACAGTAAAGATCAGGCTGGGAATCTGAACAGCAGCTTACTATTCCTGCACCTCTACTACCATGGTGATTTTTGCTATCAGAACCGAAACCACCAATTACGGGGCTGAATCATGAAATGAGACAGGATATACTTTGCTTTTCCATCTCAACCAGCAGAACCTGCAAGGCTCTTGGTACTTGTAATTAATAATAACATTCCTCAAGTCACATTTAAAAATCAAGAAGATGTCCATAACTGTCTAAGTGTTACTCATCAGGAGCAGAAATGGTGAGTTTAGATCTCATATGTAGGAAGCCGTTTTTGGATCCTTTCTGTTGCCAGCTCCATGCTATTACAAATTACTCCTGGGACATTGTCACCTCCTCTCACAGACTGCCAGTACTTGGAACAGGTATCGCAGACAGTCTTAGGAAAAAAGGCTGCTGTGAAAAAACCAGTATCTGTTCTCCCATGTGTGATGGGAGAATGCAGGTGTTACATGCTTT
This sequence comes from Brachypteracias leptosomus, assembly GCA_013401335.1. NCBI lineage: Eukaryota > Metazoa > Chordata > Aves > Coraciiformes > Brachypteraciidae > Brachypteracias > Brachypteracias leptosomus. The sequence continues at coordinate 86,327 of VYZX01008988.1, forward strand.
TCAGCTTTACAAGTTGTTCTCCACGGACCTCAGTCCTTCTCTTTGCTGAAGCACATACCACGATTCTGACCTTACAGGGTGGTTTAGCAAGAATTATACAGACTTAGTTGTTAAGGCTGTTGCAGGTGAAAACTCCAAACAGACACATAATAACACACAACAGAGTGCCATATAATTTTAGAAATATTTAATACGTCCAAATTCCGTGCATGATATCAACAATACCTGCCACTCCTTAGTAAATCTCTACATAATTAAAAAACAGTTACAATTTGGTAGCTTTGTTTCATGCAGTTTCACCAGTCAGAATTTGCAAGCAAGTTTGTATCATTCTTTTTTCCTCCAGGTCAACTTTTGATAATTTTGGCCACTTGCAACAAACATTTGGCAGAAAAGAAGGGCTCTCAGGTATGCTACACTCCTAATATTTTTGTGAATACTCTGCTTTAAGGAGAGAGAAACCTCATTAGCTTGAAGGGAAAAGCTACAAAATGACCTCGACCACAGCAGGCACAAAGGGTGTCTGCAGATGTTGTAACGACCCAGCCACAGCCACATCTTATATTTTATTAGACACTGGAGTCTCCAGTCACAAGATACGCAGCCCTGGGCAGCTCAGCTCCACTTCTTTAGCTGTTCTTGGAGCTACTTGTTTTAAAACCTTTCTGGGTATGCATCAGATGTCAACATAAGAAACTCACCCGCAGCCCACCCTCTACAAACCACATCAGCAAGACATACTTCTTCTCTTACACATCCAGCCAGTTGGAGACAAACACACATTTCTGCAGATTGGTCATGATGCTGCTAAGCTTTAGCATCAGACATCTCCCATCTGGATTTCTGCAAACCCCTTGATGGCAGCAAGTGCTGGGGACGAAATAGAATAAATCCCAGGATTGCCACGTGCTGGAGAGCCAAGAGCCTGGGTGCTGCTGGCTGCACTGTAGGCTGTTGCTAAATGCTGCATTGCCCTTGGGTAAGGAGTTTGCTCAATAAGTAGTTGATTAGGACATCTCTAGGGTAGATTCAAAGAGATATGGTGTTATGACACAACAGACACAGTTTTCAGTCCTGGGCTGCGCTGGGCAGGAAACACTTGGACCTAATTTAGCAGAACTGACTGGTAAAGCCTATACTCAGAAAACACCATTATCTGACCCCTTTTTGGGGAGCTATCCTGTGTGTGTGAGACATAACAGAACTCTTCTACCTCAGCTCCCTAGAAATCCTGCCCTGGAATTGCCCCATGGCTAGTTGGCATTGCTCTTGGATCTCTATACTCCAATATTTGCTGGCTTTGATTCTCCACTCAGCAGAGGAGATGCCTACAGTGCATGCTGGTGACGTGCCCCACATACTGCTGGATGTTTCTGGCCTGCTTCTGACTGCATGACTTTGGTCTGTTCTATGTTTGTGTACAGGCACATGGGGATTTTCCAGCAAAACAATATATATGCCCCTTCTCTGTTCTTGTGCTCCCTTTCATTGGATTTAAATGGTGCCAGCTAAAGCTTAAGGGTTTTAAGTGAGCAAAACAAAAAGAATGGTGAAATGAAGCCATAGGTATACAAAGTAAGACCGATTGCGTGTTTGCTACAGATACCTGAGGGCAAGGTTTTGGTCTTTATTCACCTTGACTGCTCCAGGATGCCTCTCAGCTCAGACACATTCTAGCCCTGGCCTTTATGACAGCACTAAATGATAACTCCCTGTCGCCAGTGACATTTTCCCTTTCTCTTGGTCCACTCAGATTTTACCCTTCAGTTTCAGCCAACATTTCCTGGCCTGTTTCCCCCTTGGAAGCAGTTCTCCACCTCCCCAGCCCCATCTGCCCAATATGTCCCTGCTCTTTCCACTCCTTCCAGCTTGAAACCTCCCACATCTTGCAAAAGCTGCATCCTCCTCTCTGTAGGGACAAGCTCCTTTCCCAGCCCTCTCCTCCATGTCCACATCAGCAGAGCACTTTCCGAGCCTCTTCCTTCCGTGCTCTTTTCTTGGGCTGGGTTCCCTCCTCCGGCTTCCCCCGCCACCTCCCCTCCTCTCCAGGAACATCTAGCCCTCTCCCTGCCTCCAACCTTGGGACACCGATTTCCTCCTCTGTGAGCAGCCACAGCAGCTTCCTCTGACCGCAGCTGTCCCAGACACTCTGGCTCCGTGGCACACCCTCCACGTGCACAAAAACACTGCACCAGGGCTTTGCTTTCTTCTTCAAAAAATCCAGTTTGGCCCAAGCAGCTGTGCTGTTGAGGAAACACCTGTAACGCTTGTTGCCCACCATGCCACCACCAGCACAGACACCCCGAGTGACTCCACCAGCCATCATGAACCACTGCCACGGGTGCCACCAGGGACCACAGCATTTGCTCAAGTCCTTAACTATCTGTATGTCCTGCAGGACCATCTCAGTTGTCGAAAGCAGGATGATTGGTTGCAAACCATATCTGTTTTTTTGTTACAATGCAAATGTCCTGTGGTCTGCAGAGGGCATCAAAACGTCAAGTGGATCTGTAGAAAAGCACCCTTCTTGGGTGGAAGTTTGTACAAGAGACAGGGAGTATTCAGCTGTAGTTAGTGCCCATGGACAAGCTTGTCCCAAGGAGGCACATCCCTCCTAGGGGAGCCCTGTTTGCTCAGCTGCCCTCCCAGGTGCCGTGACTCAGCCTCCTGCACCACCAGCTTGTGTAATAGAGGGCAAATCCCTCCCCACCAGCTGCTCCTGTTGGAGCTTGCTTGAAGTTAGGCTGCTCTGCGTGTGCAGCCACCCTGGGCAAAGCTGCCAGGGACGGAGACAGGACCTGGCCATCCCCGTGCAGCCTTGCCCTTGTCACACAGTGGTGGGACTGAATGTGAGTGAAATCTGGACCATCCCCAGCAGCTTGTGCTTGGTCTGTGCAGATGCCCACATGTGATTGCTGGCAATGGAGAACCAGACTCTTAGCACAGCCCTTGCCTTTGATGCTGCCAGCTCTCAGACAGCTGTCTGTTTTCAGGTCTCATGAACTCAGCAAGCTTGGAACAAGCTGCAACTTGGCAGAGACATCCAAAGAAAATCCAGATGTTGCAGGAAGTGTTGTCAGGCCAGGTCAGCCTAGGACTAATTCAGTGCTGGTAGAGGCCATGGAGCTGCTGGCCTCCAGCCTTACAAAGAGAAGTCTACTTTTAATTTCCTGGTGGCTTGTGGCCACTAGAACCACCATGATCTCCTATTCCCAGATGTTGAAGCCTGAGTGTCATTGGCCAAGCCCAGTTTTAACTTACTTGATTTTCTGCTGCAAATTAAACCAGAGAAGTTTTGTTGATTTCCTCCTTTCTAAGCAATGGTTGTGTAACACTCCTGGCTTGGGATAGCTGCTGTGTTCCAGTCCAAAGCAGCTGTGTTGCAGCAGTGGATTTTGGTGATCCGTATTACTTAGATAAAGTGTTTGTCATCTATCTGGACACTCTTCAGTCTGGGGGGAACTCTATGATGATAATGACTTGAATGCCTTGACGTCATTTGGGAATTTTACTGGAGAACATGTGCAGAACTTGGCTAGAGAGAGTTAGGGATAATCAGATTGTTCTTTACCTTTCTGTTCACTTAAACTACATATGTTCTGACAAACACTATCTGGAAAGCCTGGCACAGATGCAAGCCCTTCATCTCAAGCAAACCCTCAACTCTACCTACAGGATGAGAGACTGCTTTGGGAAGTGATGCCAACAATGTCAAGAGATGCTCTCTATGTGGCGGAGTAACAAGAAAAGTCTAGTTCTTTCACAGAGGGATGGAGGGTGGAGTGATGTGCTATCAGGAAGGTAATCTGTTAGAAGAATGGCTTGTGCTAGGGCAGAAAGAGGACATGAAGACACTGAAGGCTGTAAAGGAAGATCAGTGAAGTGAGGCTACAGCTGGAAAAGAAGCTTTGTGGACTGAGGACCAAGATGCTTCTTGCTTGTCAGACAGGAGGTTGGGAAGTGACTTAACCACTGTGGGTGAGTGATTCCACCTGGAAGAGATCTGACAGAGGGGAATTGGAAAGGCTTTTCAATGTTGTTAGTGTAGATGCAACGTGATCAAACAACATGAAGCCTGGCAAACCCAGCCTTGCAGTAAGGAGTCCACTGTCATGTCACCTTCCCACTTTGTCGTAGCAGGAAAATATGTTTTTCTGCACAGTGTGCCTTGATCCAGCTACTGGGAATACTGCTCAGTGAAGTGAGTATGTGGAAGATTGCATGGTGCGGGGGATACTCCTCCCTCCAAATCCAACTCCTGTTCTTCCTCTTCCTAGAAGTTATAAAGAAGAAGGCCAGCTGCAATTGTCCCCAATGTGGTTATCACAGATACAGCTTTGTCTTTAGAATATGAGAGTAATACAAGCTCATGGCACCTACAGGAGTAGATGCATTCTAAGATCATAGTTTTTGTTCATTTAGCACCTGAAAGATGCTTCAGGATGCTTCCAGTTCCCAATATGACAGCAAAAGAGGCAGATCTGCAAACTGAAGTCTTCCTGAAAATACTCTTCTGTCTGGCTGACACCTGACTGACTGGCCTTGCTGGCATACCTCACGTGCTCTAAGAAGGGGTACATGGGTCGGTTTCTCCAGAGATTGAGAGAAATTGTATAAATTGCATGTACATCTGCAGAAGGTTGGGTGACTCAGCTAGAAGTTCCCAGAAGCAGCCAGTGAAAGGATGCAGCACTTACTGGAAATGCTCAGGTGTCATTTCCCCAGGACAGAGCGTTGACATAGGCAGTGAGCTGGCAGGCTGGGTTCAGTCACGCTCACCAAATCAGGGTGCAGAGAGAGAGGATTAGTAGTTTTAGCAGTTTTAGCAGTTCTCTTGTGGACTCTGTTTGAACAACTTGTCCCCCGGGGAAGCTGGACTTCATGGCATGTGTGGAAGGCAAGCAGGGGCTTTTTCCATCAGCTGAGGGCTAAGGGAAAGGGTCTCTGGCAAAGGAAACAGGCTAGATTAGACTGAACTACAATATTTTTGATCGGAATGGACCTATAATGATCACCTAGTCCAACTGGCTGACCATTTCAGGGCTGAGCAAAAGTTAAAGCATGCTATTCATGTCCAAATTCTTCTTAAACACTGACAGATAGGGAGCATCCATCGCCTCTCAAGGAACCCTGTTCCAGTGTTTGACCACCCTCTTGGTAAGGAAATATTTCCTAATATCAAGTCTGAACCTCCCCTGGTGTGACTTTGAACCGTTCTCACGTGTCCTGTCACTGGATACTGGGAGAAGAGATCAGCATCTTCATTTCCTCTCCTCGGGAAGCTGTAGGGAGCAATGAGACTGCCCCTCAGACTCCTTTTCTTCAAACTAGACAAGTCCAGAGTCCTTTGCCACTCCTCATAGGTCATTCCTTCCAGGCCTTTCCCCAGCTTTGTTGCCCTTCTCTGCATGCATTTGAGTACCTTTATATCCTTCTTAAATTGTGGCACCCAGAACTTCACACAGTACTTACAGTGAGGCCATGCCAACGTTAAATACAACAGGATAATCACCTCTATTGATTCATGAATTGCTTCCTGGGAAAAGGCTAAGGTGCTGCCATTCCCTCACTCTTGTAAGATGAGGACACCACAGATGCCCCCTCTGAAAGACCCAGTGAAAATGTGTGTTTATATACATACATGACAACAAATCCCCTTCTGAGACTTTATTCTATCTAACAGCAAGAAAAGGCCATATAAATGAGGAACACAGAAGAATTTATTGTTGAAGACTCCTAGATTTACTGTCTGATAATTGATTTTCTTATAAGCTATTTATAATATTCAAATGACATGCACAAATTTTTATATGCATCAAGTCTTTAATTAAAGAATTACTTAAGTTCATTTTACATGTTGTCTGGGAACAACTAGCAGTTACTAATGAGAGTGCTATACACTCTCACCCCGAGTTTTATTCAGTATAACACTGGCAAATCCTGGCTTGAAGGGTTGTGGACTGTGCTTGAGCAATAAGTGGAAATGCAACAAGAGAAGTTGTGCAACATTTATACATGGCGGTGTTGCCACATCCCTTTTTGACTCTTGACTCTAACTTGCTGAGTGTCAAAGTGGTTACTGTGTTTGAGGTTCAAAACTGTTTTTTCCTTAGATCAGAAAGCAAGGACCTGGATTTTTTTTGCCTTACTCTACAGGAGCGGGTTGATGATTGCCTGCTGGTATTATGGAGGCACAGCTCAAGCAAGCCCTTCTCTGCCATTGACGAGGCATCAGACAACAGCAGGATTGGTCTATCCCATTCCCAGACTCTTGAGTGAGACCCTACAGTCTTGATAGGGCCAAGATATTCTGCCTAACCAAGTCACCAGACCCAGTACTTGGGTGAAATCTGACGGTCTGTGATTGCCAAACCAGGTAAGACTAATGACCCCTTCTGACTATTAGCTGCATCATGCACTGAGTCCATGTTGCCAGGTGTGTGGTGCCCCACAGGGCCTGGAGCATGGTCACTTCTGGAGTGCACAGTGTGAGACCCAGGGCTGGGCCACTTGGAGGTGGCACAGCCAAGGGGACAGGTCCCTACCAGGGAGACTGTAAGAAGGCTCATCATGAGGGGAAGGTGCTGGGCACAGCTGGAGCCAGTGCCCTGACACCTCCAGGAGAGCTCCCAAGAGCCTGAGGATCCTGTGCTTTGAAATCTCACTTGAGGTTTTCTCTGGGTGAGTGTGACCAGGTTTCAGAGCTGTTCTCAAGCTGCTCAAGTGCTCACGTATCTGCAGGGTGTGTGATGTATTCTCCCCATGTCTAACTCCTACCAACATCTGTAGTGGTTTTTAGACATTTCCTTTTCCTCATACTGCCTCTCCCTTCTGTCTCCTCTCCCTCACTGCAGCCATGGACCTGTCCCCACCGCCCAGCTGCTGCAAGGGGTGCAGCTGAGCTCCTTTTGGAGAGAAAGCAGCTCCTCAGGGGTAGCACTGGATGCTCGGTAGCTCCCGCCTCAGACATTAGCATGACTGCTGAAGTGTATCACTCACAGAGCACACAAGGGAAACTTCTCACGTGTTCTCCTTGGCTCCTCTTTATTCCCAGTCACAGCAATTATGTGGCTGCTTTTTGGCCTTCATTTGTCCTAAGCTGTTGTGCCTCAAGTGAGCGCTTATTAGCACTTCCTTCTCCGAAAAGGACTGACTGCAAAATAAGCCAAGGGTCATTTCCCTTCCCTTGGGACGAGGAGACATCCTGGCTTTTACATCAGGCTCCATAAATTTTAAGCCTTAGCATCTCATGTGTTTTGCCTAGAGAGGGGTGGAGGTTCCCCCAGAGAGAGTGAGGAAAAGAAGCTCCTCCTGATATGACAGTACATTGCTTGGGCAAATGTTTTTAAGGAATCTGAGATAAATGACAGCACAGATCAGTGGAAAAAGCAGTCATTAATATATCAACTATATATACCATATATTCAATATGTGAAATCATTCAGAAGAAGAAGCAGAAGAAGGAAGTGACCGCTTTCTATTTCTTGTACCATCTTTCCTTGCATATAATCTGTCAGGACAGGGCATCAGCAGGTGGAGTTGCTAAACATCAGCTAGCAGAAAATGCTGCCAGTAAATAAAATGCTGTTGTTGAAAATCAGCACAAATAGGCTGTGCTATGTGTGATGAATGTAAATTTTTAGACTCAAAATACTACTGATATCTGCAATGCTCACTACAAGCTCAGAAACAAGGATTCAGTCTAATGTCAGAAGCTTGAAATTTCTACATGTCCATAAAAATCCCAAATTTCCCAGCACATAAGCTGCCTTGTCAGCACTACCCATGGGTTTCTCTTCTTTTTCTGCAAGTGATTTCAGTGGGAAAAGCCACTGGAGAACAAGGTGGCCCTAAGCAGTGGTATCATGAGTTTGTGTTAGTGGGGCAATGCGGCAGGGAGGTCAAGAGCTGCAATCACTGGCTGCTTTCAGTGGTGAGCATGATATTTATATCTCAAGATGTTCTGGTCCTTTGATGGAGTATCCCTCTAACCCCTATGTTTACATCCTGAGAGCAGAACAAAGGGCTGCATCACAGAGTTCCTCGCTGCTCCTTCCCTTTCAGGGTGAGGGTCAGTACTGGTAGCTGGAGGTACGTGCCCCCAAGGCAAACACCCTCACCAAGGAAGCACACCTGACCCAGAAACAACTGGAGGTCCAGCCCAAGGCTCAGCACTGTTTCTTGGTTAAAGACAATAGGTTCCCCATGTCCTCTCCCTAACAAGTCTCACAGATGCTAGTACCAGCTTTGCTTTTCCCCATCAAGCTTATACCTTTTCTTGGGTCTCGGTTTTAATTTCTTTTCTACAGACACAGTGGTGATGTTGTTATAAGTTGGATATTCAGGAGGGCTATTGGACCAAAAAAGTCCAACTTTTCTAAATCCATGAGCCTCTTAGTGAGATTCTCACACAGCCCAGAGCTGCTACACAAGTCACCTCCCTCAGAGAATCAGCTCTGGGTAGAAGACAAATGTGTACCCAAGGCTCTTTCACACCATCCCAGGAGTGGACACCATGCATGACAGTAGCCTGACAGTTTCATCCTCAGGTAGAGATTAGACCACCAACACCCCATCCACAGGTGTAACACACAAGGTGGGTACGTGGGATGGTCCTAGCATAGGAGCCATACCTGAACACAAGCTGTGTGTGGCATTCAAGCCCACTTCTGTCAGAAAATATAAGCATTGCTCAGGGTATGGAGCAACCTACGTATGGAGAAACCTGTTGTCATATTCTCTGGCAGCTGACAAGGTTATGGGTAAAGGTGTGCCACAGAGAGAGGGAAAAGGCAGGGAATCAGAAGAAGATTATTTCTTGATTTCTTTGCTGCAATTAAGAGAGGCTTGTGTTTTTCGTTTTCACGTGCTCCAACTCCCACCAGCTGCACGCACCCACCCACAGCATGTGTGCCGTGTTTTCATTACGGCTGTAGCCCCAGGTAGCGTGGAATCGGGGCCAAGCATACATTAGTAAAATTAGAAGAATATCATCTGACGGGCCTGGACGGTGCTGTGGGCAGAGCATATTTGGCAAGGCTGCTTCCTTCACAATCCAGCCCAGAGACATTCTCTGATCCTATCTGAACAGGGACTGAACTTGCAAAACGAGTCCCAGCTTGCGAGCTGTGAGTCAGGGATGTCTCAAACACTGCCTCAGCATCCAACACCAACAAGCTCTTTTTCTCTTCTTCATCCTGCTTAAATAAATGCAGCAAGCCCTCAGGTTAATAGAGCAGCCTTGAGGGCTGCAAGGCATAGGCTTGTTTTTTTGATAGCCTCCAGCATGTGCTTCTTTGTATTTGGCCATTTTTGACTCATTATTCTCCTCTTCTCTGGCTCATCTAATGTGACTCTTGATTGCACTGCTCACAGACAGTGGTTTGAAACCTGATTCTGCTCCGTAGGGCTATATTCATGTTCCTCACTGGTGAGCCACAAGGATATACTCATTTCAATGGGTTTCTCCATGTAGCCACCTTTCAATGATGTATATTTGTGCTTAAAATCGAGTATAATTTCCAGCTTCTTTTGAGTACTATCCTACTAAAGAGAGCTTCCTTCACAACTCAAGAGATTTCATAAATTTTCTGTCAAGACAGGCACAAGTCTGTGGAATACCCCGCAGCACCCCTCCATCATATCTGAGAGAGGCTAATTAGAAATGTTGCGTTTGGGAACAATTTGCTAAAAAATAATGATGAAAAACATCAGATTAGAGGAAGACAGGACTTAAACTGATCTCTTCCAGAAAATCCCACCTTGGTAATGGCATTGCAATGGCTCAAGTTATGCTTGCCCAAGTTCCAGTGAGAAAGTGAAGATGTAAAGACAGTAAGGAATTATCACTGCAAAAGTGCATTGAACTTGTTATTAGGAGATAGAAAGAGAAAACATATTATTTACCTGTGAAGCAAAGATATTTAAGGCAGAAGTTTATAGTGACAAAGAGTAGAATCCATGGTGGTTTGTTCGAATACAGAGCAATAGAGACAAAAGGCTGATACAGAGGGACTAAATATGGTATGTCTGATATTTTCATAGCCTTGATTTATCTTACTTCAAAAATGGGCAAGTCACAGAGAATAAATGAGTTCTGGATGGTAATAAACAAATGGCAGTATTATATGGGAGAGAAAGGGTCATGCTCCCATGTACCACAGATGTACCAAGATTTACCATACTCCTGTGTACCCAGAATGACATATTTAAATCTAAATTCCTAAGAAGGGAAGAGAAGGATCAGATTGTAAGAGAAAAATAAAGGCAGCTTGAAACTGGAATTTATCTTAAGTATATTTTGCTCCTGTTCCACAATAGAGTGCAATGAAGTCTTCACGCCCCTTTTCTCACCTTCCTTCATTTCACAGTATCACTCATTGCTCCTTACATGTCAGTACTGCCCACTATCAGCACAACACACATTCCTTTAACAAACAACACCATTCCCCTCTCATGGTCTTAGGACGAATTATTTCAGAGATATCATTCGAGGGCCTTAAATATATGGGCTTTAGAGCTATTTTTACTTGCAAGTGCTTGAGCCAGACCTTTGATGTTTCACTTGGGTTCAGGGCAAAATAGAGAACACATTAAAATAAGCAAGAGCTGGTGGTTTTGTTCTAAGTGTTACCAGAAGCCAGGGTGAGACCCAGAAGAGGAAAGGAAGGGGACTGCCAAAGATTTCAGTTGGATCCTTACTCTCTCCAGGGTTTGTAAATCTGTCCTGTAACACTCTTAATCTCTTCTCCTGCAGGGAAGTGAGATATCACTGAAATCTTCACGATCTCCTGCAAACAGGTTTTAATGCAGCCCTTTGTTTATTGTCTCTGCAATTCTTTTATTTTTTTTATGGAGAAAAAATGGGTTATTTCTTCTCTGGAGCCTGAAGGCTCGGGGAAGTTATCCAGTGTCCTATGCTGCTCTGTCTCCCACCCAGCATTTTGACAGGCATGGGCTAGTCCATATCAGACACCACCTCACTGGACATGCCAAAGGAATGAAGTGATGGAGACCATGGCATGACAATTTTTTGAAGTCAGGGTGAAGGGAAGTCAAACACAACTACCAAGCTTGAAGTCAGTATCTGTATGGCACAGAAAGCAGCCTCTGGAGAGGTCTGAAGGCCATCTAAGCTGTCTACTGCCTAAAGGTCTCCTCACTAATGTTGTGCACAGGGCCTGGGGGCTCCCCACATCTTTTCCAGAACCCTGAGTGTTGCAGCTGAAGAGGTATGAGGGGACTGTGTGCCCCTCCACGGCCCTTTATGACTATGCTCAGGGTGTGTGCTGTGCAGGGGGGAGGCAAGCCTGGTCCTGAGAGCAGCCTTGGGAATATCCTTAGCCAACAGTATCAATGTTATCAAAGGTGGCAGAGTTCAGGAAGCTGAACTGATCTGCTCCTACCTCCTCACCCATGCAGGAGCTGATGGAAGTCAGAAGTGCAGATCAGCTTCAGTGTAGTCCTTTTAGTGAGTCTGACCTGAGATAGAAGCTTTCTCATCTAGCACCTTCTAAATGTGAGAAGTAAGGAGTTTGTCCCCCTCCATCCTCAGTGGATTGTACAGAGAATGATTCCTATCCAATCTGAAACCATCCTGAAAGCACACCCTCATAGATGTGCTGTCCACTTGCTGTTTCATCTAATGAATTCTGCTGACCTATTACTACATCTTTTAGCATGTAAATAGACCCATCATTGTCTGTAGTTAATTCAAGGAGATTATGTATTAGAGGTAGCCCAATGAACCTGTTGTGTCTAACATGCATATGAAAAAGGAGAATATTTTTTTTTCTTAAAAAAGGAAAAAGATATCCTGTACAAGTCATTATAAAGGAAAAGTATTCTGGGAAGAATATGGGAGAATAGGAAATAAAGGTTGGACAAAAATGAAAGTAAGTCACATATAAGTAAACAGGGGAAACACACAGTACGGCAAGATGGTGTTAATGCTAAAATGGGAGGAGTTTCGAATGTTATTGAACAGAGAAATTAGCCTGTGGCACCTACAGAGATTAGCAACGTGGCCAAGAAATAACATCATAAAACTGGAATGATACAGGCTACCAGCACTCAGGAAAAAATATCCCCAAAGTACCCTCAAAAGCAGCCATGTAAGGAATGGTTGAAAGGTGATACAGGAGGGCAACCTACATTTTGTCAGCCAGCTTGCTTTGCAAAAGACCCATGCCATTCCCAGTGGGCATCACCCTAACTGGCCTGGCTTAGATACAGCTGGAAGGCTACTGTTAATTTCTTGGCATCTCAATGTCAAACACTGTAAAATCAGAGGCCACAAAGAAGGGTAGAGACATGATCAGATCATTTGGTGTGGTTTTGATTTATGAAGATTAAGTGATGGTTAGATATAAGCTGGTAAGAGATAAGAAAATAGCAGACATGAGTCTACAAGTATCTGAAGGATGTAGACAGGGTCACATAAATGTGCTTGGAGAGAGAGAAAATAGGACATGATAGGAAGAAGGGAAAATTCCGTAAGTGTTGAGTAGACAAGACTTGGATATAGGGTCTTAGACTAAGAGAAAATTCTCTTGCATGGGATCTTTCAAATAGCAGAAAATTCTGTAGATGCAGCCTTGCTTGGATACAGTAAAAGATAATAGTTGCAGCTCAGACTTTTAAGATTCAATGTTTCCTGATGAAAGGTGAATTTTAAAAGTGAGTTCATTTCTGCCATGGGCACAGTGAGCTGAAAAAATCACTACCTATTTCAGCTTTCTAAATTTCCTTTAAAAACATTATATGCCATTAGTGATCAAAGGAAAGCCAAGAAACTGAGAGCTAAAAGTTAGCAAAATCATTAAAGAAACAGCAAAGAAATATTAAGAGCACAATGCATTCAAATCGGCACAGAAGACCAGATGGTACATACCCGAGGGTATTAAAGGAATTAGCTGAAAAACTCTTAGGCCCATTATCCATTATATTCAAGTGCTCCTGAAGAACTGAGGAAGCCCTGATGACTGGCAGAGGGAAAACATCATGCTTCTTTTCCAAAAGGGGAATTACAGATCAATTAACATCCTTTCCAGGTGAAACTTGGTCTCTTAATAATAAGAAACTCCTAGTTGTTGTTCTGCAGGAAGAACAAAACAGAAATGTGTTACCTCATAAAGATAAGTCACATTAAGAGAAGAAGTTGCATCCAAGTGATACACTCTACAGCCAGATTATACTCACGATGTTGATGGGAGGAGGAAAACCACAGGGTGTGTGTTTTGGGTGGGGAGAATGAAGAATATGCAGCTGCTTATCCATCATGTGGGATGGACCATAGTGGGCCATGCTGGTGGGAGGTGGATGGGGATACAGTCCCTTGAGTCACTCAGTAAATTTGCCCTTAAGGGTTTCACTCATTGACAAGATAACTGGTTACACAGAGAGCTCTCATGCAGAGAGCTCCTTGATTTTAGTAACTGATTCTATTCAGTTTCTTCAGACATAATATTCCTGTAGATCATGATCCAACCCTAAAGGATTCCATACAGACAGAGTTGACTTTAACAGTGGTTGGACTGGATCCAAAGCAGAACAAGGAAGATGTAGGGTGGACACAGAGAATAACAATGAAAGAGATTAAAATCAGCCCCTACAATAGAAAGTGGAGTATGCTTGTAAATATTGCCATGTTGGGCTCCTCAGGGACTCCTGCTGTGTTGGACATTATATTCATCTGCAGTAGCATTGAGGAAGGAGAAGAAAAATACATCAATCAAATTCAAAGATAACACCCAGCTGGAGTGTGAATTGCAAATAATTTGTTAGAAACAGCATCCTAAAGGGATTTCAATAAATGAAGTGTAAGACATAGTGGGAATAGCAAGAAAATGAACAAATCTAAGTGCAGAAACATCCACAGGGTAACAGTGCTCACTGAAGAGAGGTCAAAACAGTAAGACAGAGGCTGTGGAGAGCAGTAATCCAGAAAAGACCCTTCAATGCAAATGTTGATAGAAAAGAACAACTGATAATTAATTTAAAAAAACCCAGAACAATCTACTTTTGAAGTGCTAATAGGAATACCACTTGGGGCAAGGCCTACTGAAAAGAGTGTAGGCAAGCAGGTAATGCCATAGATTAACTGGTACAGACAAGAGAGTGGAAGGAATGACCTATTTACTAGGAAGATCAAAGGAAATACATACATACATAGCCTGGAAAAAGAGGGAGGCAGTAAGGTATAGTCTGATATAGAGACAAATCCTACCATGAAAGAATGCTGCTGAGTGGGAGAACCAGGGCTCTTCAATTAGCACTGGTGGGGCTACACACAGGGCCATGCTCAGACTGGGAAAGGGGTAATGATCTGATGACTTGACAAGATCTCCAGCAGGATGGGCTTGGAAAGGTGTCCATTGTCCAAATGAATAGGGCTTAAAACTACCATATACTCTGGTCCTGTGTTTGGTTCTCCACCTACATGGAGTCACCAGTTGGCTGCCTCTGAGTTCACAGCACATTTAGAAACTTTCAGCAATGTTCCTTGGACCAGTTGAGGTGAAAATGGAAGCAAAATCAACACAGCTTGAATGCTGGGAGGAAAGTGTTATGGCAAGTGAAAGAAAAGTCGCTGCAGAAGAGGTGGAAAATCCCAACTTCATGGGTTTAGATCACTCTAGGTGTGTATAGCCAGGGATGGGCAAGGCAAACATATGGTAGGTAAAGAAAAGGACATGAATTAAAACATGGAGCAGCCCAATCCCAGCATAAAGTTTGCAGATGTCCTTTGCAGTGGTACTATTTAATCCCCTTTCTTGGAGACTAATCAACATGGGCCAGAGGAGAGATAAATTTCACCTCCTCCTGGGTATCCCTGTGGTAGTACCATGGTTCTCCAATGTTGGAACTGGGAGAAAGCTACACTATGCTGCTATACCTCAAGGACTTAGCTCCTGTTAGTTCACAACCTCAACTAGACTTTCACAATAGACAGGAGAGCAGTGCTACACATGAATCCTGGTTTTGTCCACCATCTCTCAGTGTCTCTGCTTCCCCTGTGGACACCACCACCCAATCTGGGAAAAGATGAGATGACCTATTGGGAATTTCAGTGGTTACCTTACAAAACTGCTGACCATTTGTTCTACCAGTGCCTCCATTCCTTTATGTCAGTTTCCCATCGACTTCTGGATGGGATTCACAGTGCAAGTTATGATCCAGAAACCTCAAAATGTGCATGGCCAGCTAGCCAATTCTTATTCATTTTCACACATATCATCTCCAAGCCTTTATTAACATGGGGCTTTCAGAAGCCTACGGCAGGATGTGTCTGCAGCAGGCCTTCTGCTCTTGAATTTGCTCTCAGTAGAGACGCTCCTTGTTTTTATCTGATCTCCACCAGAAGTGGCAGCTCTTCACCTCTCCACTCAGACAGTGTTGCTCACAGTAGGAATTCCTGGCAATTCTTCTTGGTGAAAAGGCTTTCACTATACATAAGTGATATGAAACCCACCTACACGTTTGGGAGAGCAACAGCACATTATGATCATACGGCATCACTCGAGTGCCCGTAACAGCGACAGTAGCAACACTAACGGAAGCTCTGAGGGAAGGGAACAAGAAATTCACTCCCACCTCTTGACTCATGTGGGTTGCTGCTTAGATACAGGTTGAAGCAGCCACTGAAGTCACGGGTGTCTGTGGGCTGCTGAGTTTCTAACTTGATGTTTTGTGGGGCACTGCCTATCAAAATATTTGAGACCTGCTCATCTCTGGTTACTGTGCTGGTTTCAGAAGCATGTTTTGGCTGCACAGAAGGCACCATCTTGTTGAAGTGCTGGCTGAGTGAGCTGCATTTGGAGCATGGTTATCAGGGAAAGGCCATGCGTGCACAGTAACTATGAGCCATTGAAAATAGCTTTTAAGGGGCATCCCAAGGCTCCAGGGCAGCTATTCTGACTGGACAATGTGGTGCTTACATAAGTATTGTTTCAGAGAAACAATCAGAAAGGGAATATGCAGATACGTGAACAATTGTTGGATTTGGGACTAGTAATCACTGACCCAAAATTAATACTTTATTTTCAAAGGAAATGTTACGTTGTCTAATCTTCAAATTGCACACCACTTGGGTGTTACTAAATGAGAGGAAGTGCAGGCTTGTGGTTGAGAAGGTGGCACGAGTACTCCAGAGTTAGTTCCTAGTTCTATCCCAGGCTTCCTGAACCCAGGTTACTTAATCCTCCTACCCTTATGTGCAACAGTTCCCTATCAGGAGATAAGGATAGTACTACATTTCTCCACATTTCTTCTATTTTATCTATTAAATAGTAGAGGGAGATGGAGAGAAGATTTAATACAAAGATGGACAACCGCCTACACCATAGGAGGATCCTCATCTTGATTGAGGTTGTATAAATTATTATTTATATTAACTTCAGCTGTCCCACCATATTCTCTTATACAAAGAAAGACTATTACAGAAAACAACTGTTAAAAGAGTACAGTTAACTAGATATTACATGGGTTTGTAATACCTCTGGTTTAAAGAGGTGTATCTATCTGTTTAGGCGTGGGCAATGTGTTAGAGGATGAGTGGTTTATAAAGGGGCCAGATCTAGTGATGGAGAGTTTATTGTGACTGAAAGGCTGAAAACTTACTCTTCATTCTCATGGAATGGCTCCTAGAACCCATTATTATTCACTATGCTTCTATGCTGCAAAAGGGTAACATACTATCAGAGGGCTGGAGCACCTCTCCTATGAAGACAGACTGAGAGAGTTGAGGTTATTCAGTCTGGAGAAAAGAAGGCTCCAAGAAGACCTTATTCTGGCTTTCCAGTATCTTAAGGGGGCCTACAAGAAAGCTGGCGAAGCACTTTTTAGGATGTTGGGTAGCTGTAGAACTAGGGGGAATGAATCAAAACTAGAGGTAGGTAGATTCAGATTAGACATTAGGAAGAAGTTCTTCACCATGAGGGTGGTGAGATGCTGGAACAGGTTGCCCAGAGAGGTGGTGGAAGCCCCATCCCTGGAAGTTTTCAAGGCCAGGCTGGATGGGGCTCTGAGTAACCTGATCTAGTGGGAGACGTCCCTGCCCATGGCAGGGGGGTTGGAACTAGATGATCTTTAAGGTCTCTCCAACCCTGACGATTCTATGATTCAATATAATTAAAAACAATAAAGGTATTTGATCAGTTTGGGCACAGATTTACCACACAACTCTATTTTAATTCATAGTACAATATCTATTCTATGTTTTGCAATCAAGAGTAAAAGTGTGAGGTATACTATTTACCAAATTATGGTGAGTCAATGATAGACTATTTAAAACTTCCTATCCAGGTGAGTGGGTATACCCTGGTCTTCTTTCAAATTTATGATCTTCCTTCCTGCCTTTAATCGTCCATGTTTTCCTGAGGAAATCAAAACATAATGGTATAAACCAGCCATTTTGTTGTACATAATGCATGTGATTTGCCTTTTAACTTCAATACTTTTTACCCTTCTGGAGCTGAGTGCAGCATTTGTTAGTGTGGGCCTGAGGCAGCACTGTGGTGGTGGTGAGCAGGTTCTGCTGCCTCGTTGGGTTTGGCTTGTTCTCCAAAGTGTCTGAGGATGCTCAGGGTCACATCCAGGCCTGAAGTCATTTCATACAATCTCAGATGATTGAAAGTCAGGAGTTTAATCTATGTTAGGCACAACAATCACTGGACAGACAACTCTGCAGGGCAATTCTTCACGTGACTTTTCTGTGGCCATTATAAGAGCATGAAGAATCGCCGTGTTGTCAACTAGGCAGGGTAATTAACCCTTATCATTGGAGAAGCTATCACAACGTGGCAACCTGGTGAGAAAAAAAGCTCTGCCAGGGTGAAAAGAGTTTCAAACATAACTGCCCCTCCACTCATCGGGTTCAGAGTGATCAGCTACCCTGGAATTTATAGTTACAAGGAAACAGTCTGATAGTGATCTAGGTCCTTTCACCCAAAGCATTCCCACAAGGTTATATGCAATTTTCAAGTCCATAAACAGAAGCCTAAAGTATCTGCTAGGGTATCTGCTGTGCCCTTGTATTCAGCTTTCTGCAGGGACTGTGTCGTAGACATTTCTGAGATTGATTCTCCTCCATCCCTTCTTGCCAGCTAGATGGAAAGTTTAAAATTTCAGTTCCAGTGTTTCTTACTCATGTCTGCGTGAATTAATTTAATAAATGGGATGGAAGGGAAAGTGTCAGTTCTTGGCAGTACTGCTGTGCCACTTCCAGTGTATGATTGATACACGTCACTTTCTGTTTCTGTTCTTAACAGTCGTAAGTGACCTGACACAGAGCACGCCGAAATCTGTGGGTTTCAGAGCAAGTCTCTGGTGGGTTCGATGCATAGAAATGCTGAGTATATTGATAAAGCTTGAGATTTTCGGTCAAGCTGAGCAAGTCGTGTCAAACTTCAAACTGTCTCAACATTGCTTCTATTGATTAAATACCTTTTAACGTTATGTTCCTTCTGACTTTTTCACAGACACTACATTAATCCTCCTTCATAAACTCTGTAGCAGGCTTGTATATTATAACAAAAATCACAGTTTTACTTTGCATTAATGGATGAGACTAATCTTTACAATAAGGCTTTCTTCACTGCAGCTTCTTTAAAATAGTGAAAGAACGTAAGGGAAGCAGAGTTGGAAATATTGATTATTTTTTTTTAGGTAGCCAAATGATGAATCACTACAAAATATACACTGTACTCTTAAACCTCTTGCCAAGGAAGAGTGAGAACCCAGATGCTTTCCCCGTGTTTGTCTGTGTCATGCTCTCATAGCATCTGTTCTACAAACAGCACCGTTTGTGCATTTGAGCATTGACAAGCTTGCGGCCTGAGCTCTGGTAGAAACCGAAGGTGATGCAGATCATGGCTGAGCAAAGTTCTTCAGGTTATATTGACGTCCTCTTGAGGTTACTTTGCTGAATATGGGTGTGCTGAACATGTTCATAACTGCACTCCTACAGGTAGATGGGACAATTCACAGAGACCAGTCTATTTGCCAGGCATAACCTCTGGGGCCACTGAATACTACTTTAAGTTTGCTATCTATCTGGATTCCTACACCTTTTACATATTCTTTACAAGCAGTAGCACTTGAGTTGCAAAAGCAAGTCCTGTCAGGACGAGCATTTCTGTTGGCTCATTTAAAAATTGTTCTCCCTAAACACACATGTGGCAATGCAATATTCACTTCCTACTTGTTTGCCCCAAAAGGCTGTGACAATGAGTGCTAAGTAAGATGTGAAGAGATGCTAATAAGAATTAAATTATAATTACTGACCGTAAGACATGGATACAAGTTAATACATGTCCTTCCACACTACAGTAGGATATAGTTTGTTTTCCAAATTTCCTAAATGGAGTGTCTTCTTGGAGTCTCTGCTGCTCCCATATGTTACTTTTAAATATCAGATGAGTTTTTCCACTTGGTTTCAACATCTTATGCTGTGGCCAGCTGATGTAAATTGGCATAGTTCCATTATACCATTGGAAATATGTCAGTCTATACCAGCTGAGATCACAGCACAGTTGTATTTTAAAATATACTTAACGTTTTTTTAATGCTTTCTTGAGCAATGCTGGTAAAGTCGCCTGCTTTATCTCAGTTTCTGTCTTCAGTAAAGCATATGGGTTAAAGTTAACATCTTAGGGAAGACGAAAGAGAACAGAACCTGTCCACACTCAATTTTTGAGGCAAATGTCTTTTACAAAGTCATGGTGGGAGGGACTGAGCTTCTGTAAGACCATTGGGATAGAATAACATAATTTACCATTTTAAGTGGTTCTGAGAACAGAGCTAAATTCAAAGCATTGAAGCAAATCTTTCTGGCTTCAACTCTGGCACTGCTTAAATTATTCACTGTAAATATGTGACCGTACTGATTTAACACTTTTGCTGTTCTTTGTGATTTTCCTGCTCAAAGCACAGTTTTGCCTATTAAACAACTTTCAAATGTTCACCTTGGGCTGCTTAAAGCTATTACTGATACGGTCGCATAATTCCTCCCCTTGAAGTGCCAGTCTAGTTATATCAAAAAGAAGTACACGCACATTGTTCTCATGCCCCCATGTAAGGTGCTGCTTTGGCAGGCCTTGGTACTTGCCCAGAGTCACCACATGCTGGTGGTCCCTTGTGTGGTCTCTCATCTCCACACCCTGACATTCCCCATGGGATGCTGGTAGAGGGCAAGGGCATGTCAGGGACTAATGATGTTTTAGGATGGAGCAGCCAACTCCTTTGTGTTCTCCCCAGCCCTGGATTCATTTAGTCCAGATGTTTTGGGGATGTCTGCTGGTACCATGAGTGAAACTGAGCATCTTGAGAAGGGCTCTCTATGGGGACTGCAAGCTGGCCTAAGCCGAGGCTGGAACAGAGCTTTCCTGGACGTATGCCAGCTGCAGGAGTGACATTCCAGTACAGCAAAGGCAACTTTCCCAGATGAGTTCACCCCAGCACTAGGCAGCGCAGATAAATCCACAGTGGGGTGTATCCTGACATGCCACTGAGCCTGGCACTGCAGAGATTTCCCATTGCTTTGAGAAGAGAGCCCAGCTCACTGTATGGGAGTAGTTCTCACATGCTCTGGGAGCCTACAGGTATCCACCACTGCTCTTTGGCCCCACAGCCAACCACAGCCTGTACCACAGCTCAGCTGAGCTGTTCCTCGTTGTATTTATTGAGTTAACAGGAAATATGGATAATAAGTGGCTACCTCAATAAAACCAGAAGGATTGAACAAGAACATAAAGCCAATATTGGGTGATGAAGCTGAAGCATGGATAAAGATGGGTGTTGTCAAAGCAGAAGATGATTTACTTGACTAAATGTACCTCTTCTTGAAAGTTCAGTCATTGGGGGAAGACTGTCATTTAGGTTGACTGCAATGGATGTCCCTGGGTGGTTGTGGTCCCTAAGGTACAGAGCTTTAGCTAAAACAGAGCTTCTGTCTAAACAGAAGGGGGTTATCACAGTTGTAGTCCTCTCAGGGTCAACACTGGCTCCTTTCCTGAGGAATAAATGCCCATTTTGGATGCTTTCAGAGAGCTTAAGGAAACTGTCAGTCATAGTCATTGTGCACCCAGGCATCACCCTAGCCTTTCATGGAGCCTTTTACTTCTTCCCTCTCCCATCTGGAGAAGTCCCTGCCACTTTGGGGCTTTAACTGCCTTCAGAAGGGCAAATTTGGACATTTTTATTACGTCAGAAACCTTTAAACCTCTGTCCAATTCTTGGTATTTTTAAAAGCCTGGTTTGGACCATTCAGCTCAAGTCTGGGGTTTGTGCTAGTTAAGTGTATGAGTGAAACACAGCTGACACACATTTCTGTCTCTACTTTTCTACACCCTCAGCTTGTCTGCCAGGCAGCGCACTTGCTGCTTTTCAGATTCTCTGCTGATATCTGAAACCCACTGAAGTGTGAGTGGGAAAGCGGGAATGATTCCATTTGGGAACTGGTGATTTCAACATGAGCACGTTATTGTGCTGGTTTTATGTAGCAACAAAACAAAGCTTAAAGATCTCCTCTGTGCATACCATTTTTGGTGTGTTGGGGAAAATATATTTTTACATGTATAAAGCAAAGCAAACCCTGGGAGGCTGCCAGCTCCCTCCAGATGACATAAAAATACTAGTACCTGGAAAGAATAAGTTAAAGCCCCAGAGCTGTGTGAAATAGTAAAATGCAGGGCACAGACTTGAGCAGTAAAACTCTTCTCCAAAGCAGTTAGAGGATACCTATGTGCAAGGTCATGTTGCTTTTAGCTGTCCCATTAAATGCCCCTTTTGTCAGAGTCTACAACATAAAAAGCTTTTGATAAGTTTTGGGCTGATCGTCATGTCCAGAAGGCATTTAAAAATGCCCCGTTTGATGTGAAGGAAGCATTGCTTGCCAAGGGAAGCTAAATGCCAATCCAAACTCAAATATGAATGGTAGCACTGGTATCCATAACCCTGAGCACCAGTGTAACTTCCAGTACTCAATGCATAAAATGCTTCTTCTCAAGGTCCAAGTCAAGTCCATGAGATGTTTGAACTTGATCCTATTCTGGTTGTGTTGCAGCCCTTGGCTATTCTGCCAGTCTACACCAGCTGGACACATCTCCCTGGCCATCAGTCTTTGCAGTGTGTTGCACTCAGCAACGGGCAAATATTCAGTGAGTTTTCTGTTGCTTGTGTTTGTCCTAATGGAACTCCTAAGTAACCTAATTGGTAATTCACATTTTAATGAGCTCCTTATTATAGGGTTAATAACCTGCATTATTTTGTGTGGTTCTAACCATTAGCAGCTTTATGTTAAATGGTTTTAATTTGTTTTGATGCACATCTGTTGACTTAGCGCCTCAGAAAGTAAACAGTTCAGTGCAGATTTGATCAGGAATGAATTTAGGATATGCCCTTGAGGTCCTAAATGCAGGCAGCAACTCTCCCACTATCTGCTCACTTTCAATTCACCTTATTAAGATTTTCCCAAGACCCAGCAGGAGGCATTTTTCCAATATGAAGCTCCACAAAGTTGTCCCGCCACTGCGGTAATTGGTGGCCTGTCATCATAACCCAATGGGCTGTTTTCAAAGCATCTCCCCAGGTGTTCAGTTCAAGGAATGAATTGATACTGGCACCTTGGGAAAAAAAAAAATAAAAAAGAGAGAGAAATCTGAAAAGGAACCTGAATGGGTGGGGGAGGAGGACTGGTTCCCAGGGATTTCACACATAACTTCTGTTGCTATGGCAATCACTCTGTCTGTCTGTACTTGCTCAGAGCAACAGCTTCATCCAGAGCCCCACACTCAGGCAATTTCGCTAGTTCTCATCTGGGAGTGTGGGGGATAAGCAATGGGGCTGTTTTCTCAAAAAAAAGTGGTGCTGGGGGGGGGTGTGTGTGACAGAGAGAAGAAAGAAAAGAAGAGTTTGCAAATATGCATTAGCCTGGTCCCTGCTCGTTCCAGAGGGGTTTATCACAGTTGTAGTCCTGGGGCACATTTATGTCATCTGGGACACGTTTATGTATAGCATCCAACACAACCACCACCTGAGTTTCAGATGGAGCTTCTAAGCAGAGCCAGGATACAGATAAGCAAAAAGGGTTGGGTTGAGGAAGTGAGAATTCAGCAATCACACCCTCCAGCATATGTAGGAACTACGAAACATGTCTTGTATCCAAGAGTCTCTTTTACGTGCTCTCAAACTAGCAGGATGGGAGAAAGTGTTGAATCACAGATATTGTCCTTGGTAAAACACCATCTCACCCACAAATTGCTTATAACACTAATAGAAACATGGCACAGACAAGAATCTGTGGGAAGAGTGAATCACTGGAAATGACATATTTATATAGCATCTCTCAGCATCATATTATGGCAGTTCTGCTTCCGTGTGATCTGATCCTAGAGGTCCTGCTGCGCTCTAGACCTTGAGGATGTACTCAACCTTCAAGCTCTGCTTAATCATGGCCTTGCCAAATATAGGAGCTGGTCAAAATGTCCCCTCCAACAGGGTAGCAGGTGACTCACTTTCCTTGACCTTGAGGCAGGCCAAATTTCAGCTTCATGATGCTGTGTACCCACAGAAAAAGAGGGTGCCAAGTAAGTCTAGCCTATGAACAAGTAATCTTGCATCTGCAGAAGGTATTTTCACCAGGGTAGAATTGAAGAAAAACTCCCTATCTCCCTGCACCCCTTTCACTGTGTGATTTCAGGAAACTGCTCCCTTGTGATGAAAAGTTCCTGCAATAATGCACCCTGAGGTGTTGGGTTTTAAGCTTTTCCAGTGAACAAGACGTGTCCTGCTTACAGAAGTGTACTCGCCAGGGCACAGTTTACCAAGTGCTAAGATTCAGACTCAGAAAATTGATTTTTTTTTTCCCTCTAAATTGAGCTGGATCAAGTCTTTGTAAGAAAAGAATATCTTGACACAGCCTGGACAGAAAACAGAGATAAAGCCAGTTGCGTGATAACTTTTCAACTGGCATGTATTTTGTTATTTAGAGCTGGTATTAGTGGGATGCAATTTTCCCTTCGGTGCCAGAGAGGTTGATGTAGCTGTCACTACAAGTATTTGAGTTAGGCAACACATATCTTGGTTTAAATCATGCTTCACATGTGGACTTAGCATACTGAAAGCACTTAGGATTTCAATTCACACTTCCTCTTTCAAGTCAAGGCTTCTTTCAGCTTCTTCGAATACTTTTTAATAACTTTTAAAAGAAACTGAACTAAGTGCTTGGTGCACTTTCCAGCATCTAGGGCAGTGCAAACTCTGCACCACAAGCATCATGCCCAGCAAGCCTTGCTCTGAGCATGGTCTGCGTGGCAGTGCCTACCTTCCTTCCCTGAACCCCCATTGCCAGCAGTGATGGTCCAGAGGACCTTCTGCTCCACTTCCTTGCATCTTCTAGAAATGTTTCCTGGTCCTGTGAGCCTTGGATCCTACTTCTATCTGGAAAAAATGAGAGATGTCCTCTCATGTTCTGGTTGTTGGTGTATGTAGCACTACCAGGAAGAGAGCATCTGATCAGGAAAAACTTGTCAGAAAGCCCTGCTTAGAATAAACACCAGGCAGTGCAGAGAAGGGTCCATTTTGTCTGGCCACACGGCTCCCCTGGTTTCTGCTGGTTGGAGTTACATGAGTCTCCCACACTTTCAGCAGCAGGGTGGGATTTTTCCCAGCTGTTGAAGTATTCCACTTAAACAAATGAGCTCCTAACGGAGTTGCCTTCCCATTACAAGAGTGAGAAGTAGTAGGGCCTATCTGAAGTGAACTGCCTGCAATCGTGTTTCTCTTTGAGAAAAATCTCACTTTTTCCAGAGGGCTCCCCCAGCCTGGAAGCCTGGAGATAAGGAGGCGAAGATAAAGGCTGAGCTGTGGGGCTGTTTGCATTGGAAGAGACAATAAAGTTGATGATAGTAAATGCTGAGTGTATGAGACTGAATGGATGGATGGAAAATTACCAAGATATTATATGCTGCTTTATCTTGGGAACTCAGCAAGCAAATGTGATTTCTAGCCCAGCATGATATGATACTAGCTGAGCTGCATCCTAAGATACACGGGAGGACGGCTGGCCTCTCTTGCGTGCCAACCTCTGCTCTTCTCAGGGGTCTTTTCACAGCACTTCACGTCGTGGACAGCAGGCAGCCTGTGAACTGGCACATCCAACAGGGACCACCAAGCTATTGAGGTTCGTGTCTTACCTGTGGCACCCCTAGCAAGGTCACCTCCCTTTGATTTTTATTTTGGGGTTTGAGCCTTCATCTGCCTGTCAGTCGCTCCATGTTAATTTATTTTTTTAAGGGCTAACAGCACTTCCCTTCCCACAGCCTGTTGTGTAGATAAATAGGTGGTGCCTGAGGGTGTATACTCCAAGCCTTTCTGACAGAGTAAACCTGAGGCTGGCACTGAGAGTTAGCTTCTGGGGCAGCAGAACAAGAGACCATACTGCTTTTAAAACAATATCCAAACCAATGAACAAATGAGTGAAGCAATTCCCTGCCATATGAAGGCTTCCTAATCTTTAGCCAGTGCTCACAGCTGCCAGAGAAAGTCTTCATGGAGTATTGAGCCAGTTGAATGGAGGCATAAGGAGACATTCCTTCCTCTAATCTATGGGTTGCTGTGTTGCACCAGAAACCTCTGTGATATTGGGAGAAATTCTTAAATTCAACATCCATAAAAACGGAAGCTGCTGATGTAGATGAACTGAGATTAGGGTGGACCCTTTGATATTCCTTTATATTTTTCCCTTCCTTCTCCTCTTCCTCATTTCAGTGAATCCAATCAGGGTCTGGAGGGCAGAAGTGGGTCCAGGTTGCATGTGGAGAAGCATATGCAAAGTCCAAAGGATGTACCTTGGACCTTTCCAGTGAACAGACTTCAGCCTGTAGGTCATCTGTACCCAAAATCCAGGTCTGCTTCAGGTTAGTCCCCACACAGAGCTCAGCCTCACACATCCCGATCTGAAATGGAGGAATGGTCTGTGATGAGCTCAACAGCAACCTGCACCCTTCTCAGTTCCAAATTTTCTGCAGAAAACATGCGGGGCACTGCAGGGACTACATCTTTGTATTTTTATATATATGTTTCCAAAGGAAATATATTAGCCCTTGAAGCACAGGGAGAATGGGAAGGGTGGAAAGAAATGCATGGGCTACATTCCTCTTAGATATAAAGCAACTGAGGTCACCAGGAATTAATTTCCCCCATTGCCTCCTAATTTGAATCACCTTTTTTTTTTTTTTTTTTCTTTCTTTCACAGCAAGGCACATCCTTTCCAGAGGTAGGCACAGAGGTTCTCAGATGTGAGCTTCAGAGCTTTGTGTGGAGTTTAACCTTCGGGGTCTGAGAAAAGAGCCCGTTTCCAGGCTGCACTGAAAAATGGAGACAATTTGGCATCTCTCAGCAGCATGCTGATCCTCTCTTTGCTTTGGTCAATGGTGTAGAGCCTTCCTGCCTGACATGCTGTTTCTTACAAGCCTAGAATCTGACAAGGCTTTAAAAAGCAGAAAAATTATACAGATGTGCATTCCAGGCATTATTCCCACATGAATCGATGGGACCCAAATTAGCCTGGATTTACACCAGTGCAGTAGGTCAGCCCAGATATGAGAATGGAGCTCAGAGTACACCCAGGATCCTGGCCCCACTGCCCTGATGTCTCTGCTTCTCTTGGACCAACTCAGTGTGAAAGGCATGGGGAAGGGTCCTGGGCAGACCCTGTTGCCATGGTCTTCTTTGCAGCAGTTGCCACCTCAGTTTCCCCATTCCTGGGGTGGTCTGGAAGGAGGCTTTAGCAGGGGTTGGTTAGTCTGGTGGTGTGTCCATGAGGAGAAGGTTATCCTGTATTTCCACATCTCACATGTAACTGGAAGGCTGGGAGAGGGTCCCAAAGCCTCGGCTAGTATCCAAGGGGCAGCACTTGTACTCTGACATCTCACAACACCATTTTGTGACCCATATGAAAGTGGTTCACGTTATGGGATGACCTGCATATTGACCCTACAAACTGGACAACTTCCCAGCAGCTTTGTGATTGATATTATATATATATATATATATATATTTTAGAGAGATTACTGGGCCAGAGATTTAGCTGTCATAAATATGTGCAGGTCCAATAGGGCCAGCTGGTGTGTGCCAGAAGATATGGCTCTGTGTGACTGAGGCTGAAAATCTCACTGGGAAGGAATTGTGTGTGACATTTGTCGCATGTCACACTGTTAGTGAAGACGAGTAAATAACTTGCTCTAAATCATCCAGTCAGGGGATGCAGCCACATCATTGCTCACCAAGTCAGAATGGGACTGACAAGTGCTCTCCTCCTGAACCCCAAAACTGTTCCAGGACAAGGGCTGGCCATGCATGATTCCCCTCCCCATCTCCCCAGTTCACTAGAGAAGGACACTCTCCATGAAGCTGGAGAAGAGACAAGCTCTGTCTTGGAGTTCATATCCCCCCCAGTCTGGGCATGGCCAAATTACCCAGGAGCAATGTCCAGTACACACAGATTAATTTCTCATGACTCACAGTATAATAATTCCTGCTGTAATTCATGGTATGACTCCCAATGTTGTGCTTCTAGGATTCATCATCTGAAATCTGAGGAGAACGGCGAAGGCTTGATTGGATGTGTGGATTTCAGGGCATCTCCCAGGGATCTCACAGCCCGAGCATAGAAAGCACCCAGTTCTCAGCTGCAAATGTTTCCAGCCCAGAAGTGTGGTGGATTTCCTGTTTGCAGAGATCCCAGATGTTTGCTTTAAATTTCACCCTAGCACAAACGTTCATGCTGGTGAACTTGTTTGCTGGACTGTTTCCAGAAAATGAGTGCAAAAATGGGGCTGGGACACAGGGAGGGAGAGGCAGGCAATGGCTTCTTAGTTTGCCATGGGTGAGTAAAATGCACACAGACACTGTCTGGGATTTGACCAGCCATGATTGGAAAACCTATAGGAATCAAATAATGGAGATGGTAGAGGAAATCCTGTCATTCATTGTTTTAGCCTTACTGATGTCACTTTTATGTCCCTCTTATCCCTTGTCTCATCCAAGGCTTCCAGAGGGAAAGTTGTGACTGACAGTTTTGGTCAGACAACCAGACATGACGTGCAAGAGGTCAATTCATTCTCTGTTTGCAGAGAGGAAGAGATTTATTTGCTGTAGGTACATCCGGCTTTGACTTCTTTGCGATGCTCTTTTGTTTATGCAAACCATTCGGCTGGGGGCATGGAGGTCAAGATCTACATCCCAAGTAGGAAATCAGTGCTCAGAAATAGCAGGCCTGAGAGTTCACAAGATGAAGGTCCCTCCAGGCTCCCTCTCAAATACACCCTGTGGAAGGGAAAACAAAAGCCCTATATTACTACAGGAGGGTGTATTTACGGCTTTAAATTGCAAAGCCAAGCTTTATCACCATTCAACCAAGTGTTTTCAGGGCAGATGCACAGAGGAGGTGATCAGGTGCTATTAGCTACCCACATTTTTAAAATGGAAATTCCAAGTCCTTTAGAACATGATGTGTTTTGATGAATTTTGCTATACCAGCTCCTTTTGGAAAACATTTGGGGATCAAGACAATGAGTCCCTTTTTGCTATTTAAACACACAATAAAGGCCAGGTTTGTGCCCAAAAGAACACAGACTCTTAATAAATCTGTTCAGGTGGCTTTCTTCTCTTGATCTGCAGTTATGTGGTAACCACTGGGGTTTTTATGAGCTGAAGGCTATCTCTACATGACAGGAACTTTCTTTCTCTGCAGGTTACTTTTACTATTTGTTTGCAGTCGTGGCTTCTTTCATGTTTTCCTAACCCATTGCTGTTAAAAATTGAAAGTGGTTCAAGTCTCAGGCAAAATAACTCCCTCCACTGACCCTGTTAATGACAGACCTATATGTACTTGCTTTACACGGAGTTCACGAAGTTGGTTGGTTTCCTTGTGCTGCCATCTACAGAGCAAGCAACAGGTAGTGCCTGGGAATTATTAACAGCCAGTTAAATCCAAATCCTCCCCTTTAAATCCTCATGATCTGTACCTTCTCCAGCTCTGGTAAGCACTGGTGGCAGCTGGGACTGCTGGTTTTCTCTCCCAAGACTGTCCTTGAAGTCATCACCATAAGAATAACAATCCAGAAGGTTTTGCTGCAAGTCTGTCGTGGGCTGCTTCGATGTCAGAGAGATTCAAATCTTCAACCCTCTGCCCAGAAATCAAGAGCCAGGTTTCAGCTCTAGGAGTTTCTGGGCCAGCCAGCAAGCGACTTCTTCCTGCTTCATTTTCATTTCATATTTTGATTCTTCATCCTCACCTACACAGCACTTCTGTCTCTCCTTCAGCCACATGAGGCTCTGAAATACTCCTGTGGCATCAGTGGTGACCTGCTTGGGGATCTTTTTCTGCACATAAGCACCCCCAGTGTGGCACAGAAGAACTGGAGTCTCTGCCACCGAGCTGCTGCATGCCCGCAGTCACATCACATCACCCCAGTGGTGCTCTGGGACAGGGCAGAGCTGTGACATTCTCCTGTAGAGGAGGAAAAGATTGCCTGGGGTGATCCTAAATCTTTCTATTTCAGTAGGTTCAGGGTTAGGTGTCCAGAGGTAAGTATTGTTCATGCCAGGGCCCAAGAAGTGGACAAGAAGCCCCTCGAGATAATCAGGCTGATGAGAAGCCATTTACTTCTGGTGATTTAGACATTGCAAAAAAAGTCCTTTAACAAATCCCGATGGTACTTAAGCTGTGTCTGGAACCTCAAGGTGCTGGATGGACCTTCTCTTTCAGCAGAAGCGAAGAACGCAGACAGAGAATGTATTGATTTATAGTGTGCTAACATCTTTAAAAATCCGATCCAGCCTGAATGCTCCAAGGGTCTCTGTATGAAACCCTACCCTGGGTGACTCCCTTTAGGTTAAAAATAAATGCTACATTTCTGTGTGTGGTGCAAGTGACTGCAGTCAGGAAGTCTGGATGCAAAGTGTCCTGCAGAGGGGATTGCAGCGCAGGGAAGGCTGTCACTGGGATGGGGCTGATGCTGAGTGTTCCCCTGCAGCAGCAAGAAGGAAGCACTCCAGCATGATGGTCTTCTCCTTCCTGTTGTGCTTGCTCCATGGATGGCAGCAGGCAGGAAAGACCAAGGTCTGGTGCAAGGTTATAGGTTCAGCCTGCAGACCAGTGGCAGGGCACACAGTAAAGACATTTGCAGCCACGGAAAAGCCTCTTGGGAGGCTGCAGCAAGCACAGCCCATGACTTCTTCAGACTCACGGGAAACAGGGGGGTTAACAAGTGCCAGCTCTCCTGGAGGCCTGCCTGGATCTGGAGAGCAACCAGATACTGCAGAGTCAAGGGAAACATTCTGCTCCTGCCAATTTGATCCATACTGGAGGCTCCTGTCCCCCTTCATGACTCTTTCTTCTGCACAAAGCAGCAGCCAGCAGCTTCTCTGCACCATGGCCTTGCAGGAATCAAGGAGGAGTAGGAGTGAGCTACAGCTCGCAGAGCTGCATTAGGAAACAAGCCTACACACCAGCACACACAGACCAGGCACTACCTGTGCCAGCAGCAGCTCCCAGAACCTGCTGTGGGGCAGAGCTTTCACCCAGCTAATGGCTGAGCTGAGCTTGCCAAAGCAAGTAAAGATACAACCTGCAGCTCCCTCAACGTGTTTGTGCAGCTCTTTGCGTCTCGCAGAGGAAGGAGGGCACTAGGCAATAACTCACATACCAGCACTGGATTGTGTAAAATGTGGCTGTGAGCACCCGCCTGCCATGTTGCTGCATGTGGATTGGTTTTATTATTCTCTGCCCCAAGAGTTTATACACTGGTATTTTCAGGGTGGGGTTCATCATAGGTTTCCATGATTTATTTCCCTTCTCTTTGCTGGGGTTTCTGAGCCTCTGAAGAAGCTTTTGAGGCTGATGGAGGGCATCAAATTTTTGTGCCTTTGTCTATTTTTCTAGATGAGGCTGGTTCCTAAGTGTCTGGCTTTAGGGTCCCCCTGTAGTATCCACAAGGAAGAAGTCTGTGAATAGGGCTTTTTTATGGTGCTGCAGCAAGGTCTGAGTGTTCTGAACTAGATCAGAAACCACCCTTGAATAGGATAGGAATTGTTTTTACTCCCAAAGGCTGACATGCAGGACCCTGCAGAAGCCAGCACTGGCCAAGGACTTACAGCCACCATGTAGGTTTTGCTGAAAGCCTTACTTGCACCTTATAGACATCCTGCTGGCCTCTTGTGTGGCATCCAGATCCATTGCAAAGGAGAGCCTAATGAGAGACAGCAGCCAGTCTGACTTTTCAGTCTCAGTTCCTAGGATGCTCGTTCCACCCCATACATCCCACACTGTGCCTTAGTTCCCCTGTGCCACCTCCACCTCCCGGGCTGACTGGGAGGTACCAAGTCACCTGCAGCAGTGAGTCAGCTGCAGACACTCACTGCTGCCCGTGGGTGCCTTGCAAGAGGCTGGGGGTACAGGCAAGCACCCCTCCTTTCCTGCAGAGGACATTCAGATTCATTTTAAGAGGCATGATTGACATTAATAGCATGCACAGCTACCTGGGGGCTGCAAAAACCTATAGGAAAAGATGTTATGAGACAAGAAGGAGTAGCCTGCAGAGGAGGAAGCATCACGTTGAGCTGCTGCCCTCTGCTGCTGTGCAGCCTCGGCCAAGGCAGATCATTGCCATGTGCATCCATTTCCAGCAAAACTTCTCACTGGAAGCTCCCAGGGCCTGCAGAGCTGCCATCCTGCCTTGCCTAAGGACTGGGAAGCTTCTCACAAGTTCTTATTCAGGATCAAAGTAAACAGTTTTGTTCAGCTTGTCCTGAACACTCATTGTCAATGCAGGTAGCCTACAAGGAAGTAACTGTTGTTTACTGAGATAAAAGGTTGCAATTTAATCACTAATTATCTCTTATCATGCTTTTCAAGCCAAAATGAACGCAGCACTGCCAGTTGGTCACTGGTGTCCAGGGAGAGGGAACCTCTGGGCTCCTCTGCAGAGTGTGGGCAGACAGGGTCTGGGGTTTCAGTGTCCTCAGAGCCTTGTCATATGCCTGGTACCCCCTACACGCCATCCCTGCCAGTCATATATCAATATAACAGCACTTTTTAAACAGATCTTTGATCTCTTCTGCTGTACTACTGATCACTATCTAAATGCTTAAAATCCAGGAACAGGAGATAGCTGGGATTGGTAATAGCACAAGGAAGACATGGGCTTGCTGGAGTGGGCCCAGAGGGCCACAGAAATGATCAGAGGGCTGGATTACTTCTTCTATAAAGAAAGGCTGAGAGTGTTGAGGTTGTTCAGCCTGGAGAAGAGAAGGCGCCAGGGAGACCTCATTGTGGCTTTTCAGTACTTAAAAAGGGGCCTATAAGAAAGATGGGGACAGACCTTTTAGCAGGGTCTGTTGTGACAGGACAAGGGGTAACAGTTTTAAACTAAAAGAGAGTAGATCTAGACTAGATATAAGGAAGAATTTTTTTATGATGAGGGTGTTGGAACACTGGAACACGTTGCCCAGAGAGGTAGTAGAAGCCCCATCCCTGAAATCATTCAAGGTCAGGTTGGACAGTGCTCTGAGCAATCTGATCTAGTTAAAGATGTCCCTCAGTACAGGGGGTTTGAATGACCTTTAAAGGTCCCTTCCAACCCAAACCATTCAATGATTCTATGAATCAGCTGCTTGATGGACACAAAACAGGCACATGAGCTCCTGCTGGGGTGCCTTCAGGCCAAGCTATGGACAAATGCATAGGGACAGATGACATAGGAAAGCCATTTCAGGGAGTTCTGTAGGAAGTCCTGAATAACAGCAGGGTCTAGACAGAAGTATCAAAAAAAAAAAAGTGTGGGAGGCACCTGGAGCATGACCTGGCTCCTGATTTTGTCTCTGATGACAGTAGGAAGTAACATTTGCTGGTCCGGATGCAGGTTATACCCAATTCCAGCTGAGCTGATTGGCACACTGAAAGCAACATCATAAAGTAGGTAGCAATTAGATGTCACTTCCCTGCTGCCACAGCTTGTCCTACCACTGTCTATATCAGAGGTGTGATGACACTTTATCCCCCTCCCTGAGGGAGTAAACAGCATAGGCCATGAGACTGGCTCAAGAAAATAAAATTAATCCAATCACTCATATTTGCCAAAGTGTATTAAAAGAAATGGTCTCTGCTCTGTCCTGTCCTAAACCCCACATCCACCTCTACAGACAAAAAGATTTTCAGTATGGTTTCAAATATAACCCTTGGTTCACCTTTTCTTATCTTTCTTGAAAGAAATACCTAGGAATTTTAAAAGCCATCTGTAAAAGCGTGTCACCTTCTATGAGAATAACATATTGAATCAGCAAGTACTTCTTGTGGAACAGAATAGTTCAGTTGGAAGGGACCTACAATGATCATCTAGTCCAGCTGTATGTTAGATAGGTAAGCAAGTACTTTTACAGAGTTTTGTGTACATTCTTAGAATTAGATAAAGATTCATAAAATAGGATAGCTCTTTAGCAATACCGAGTGAAATGTCTGTCACTTCATCTTGAGTGGAGAGTATGATTATGATGAGCACCCAAAACAAAGATCACAGACTACATCCCTGGTGCTGCTGTTCTTTTCACTCCAGAAACATTATGTCCTATGTATACCATAATATTTTTTCACCAAATTAGCAAAAAAAGTCTGGTTTAGTTAGCATACGAAATGCATTCTGTGCACTGCTACTGTCAAAATTGTAACTGACTGCATAATGAAATATAATTTGGGATGTAAAAATGGCATTTTAATATGCTCTGCTCTGGGAGTAGAATTTGATATGTCATGCTGGCTTACAGGTAATATACATTTCCCACTGGGCAAACTAAGAGACAAGTAGTCATGCTATCCAGAAAGGTGTCAAGTCATACCCAGTCAAGAATATGCTTTTCCAGGCTGTACAGAAAAATGTTAAATTTTGCAGTACATTCAGAGGAGATAACAGGAGTCACATGTTTTAGACCAAAATTACAGTAGTCAGGCGATTGCTAGAGGAGGCAGTCATAATCACACCCAACTAGAAACAAGCAGAAATGATCTGGCATTACACTGCCTAAACCTTGCTCTGCTGCTTGGGGTGCCACAATTCAGGGGTTAGGCTTGGCCAAGGGCTGGTGTTGGGGCTGGGTACAATAACTGGAGCTGCCCAGGTCACAAGGCATTTGGAGCTTTAACCAGCGCTGCCTTTTGGTTGAAAGCTGGGAAAATGGTTTCTCAGGTGTGTGACTTAAACCCAGGATTTCTGTTGACCACCTGTCCACATCCAGGGCTAAACTATAGCAGTTGCTCTGTCACCTGATGACCCATCCACAGCAGAGGAGGAGGATCAGGAAAAGGAGACTCATAGGCTGAAATGAAAACAGATTTAATGAAACAGTCAAACTAATACTTCTGTTAGTATAATTTAAACAGAGTTATACCCATCCCAGCAAATGTACAGTGGTCTCAACAAACAGGAAGGCAGTCCTCAAGAGCAGGAAAATGAGCAGGGTCAGAAGGAGCCCAAACCCCTCATCCTTAGCAAAATTCCCCCTTTACAATGAGCATGATTTTCTGGTCTGTGATACACCTGTGGCCAATTCAGGTCAGCTGCCTTGGCTGACTCCACAATGCTAATGGGCTGCAGACCATGGCAGGACTACGATTCTGTACCAGTGAACCAGGACACCACCACAGAGAGGAACCTGTCAGTTACACCTCAGAGTAGCTGCCAGAATAGACCAATAGAGCAGAGCTTGTGAGTAAACACCAATTTCTATTAAAAATATCGTAGTTTCTGAACTGGGACCCTACCACTTTAGAAAAGTGCAATGTGGTGGACATGCAGAGGAGTCTGCAGACCCAGCCACTGCTGCCACCACCCATAATAACAGGCTGCAGGGAAGAGGTTTTTTCCTTGTACAGCAAGAATCTCTGAAACTGGGGTTCTGAACCCAAAGCTGCCCCTTCACCTCCTGCAATGACCCAAGCCCAGGGGCATACCTGAGCCTCCTCTTGGCCAAACATCAAATACCTGGTAAGGTTGAGGTGCAAGTCAGGGCT
This sequence comes from Brachypteracias leptosomus, assembly GCA_013401335.1. Lineage (NCBI taxonomy): Eukaryota > Metazoa > Chordata > Aves > Coraciiformes > Brachypteraciidae > Brachypteracias > Brachypteracias leptosomus. The sequence goes on from VYZX01008988.1 coordinate 121,392, forward strand.
TGTCTGCCCCAACAGCAGCTGCTACAAATGCTGCACCATGGACATGGGGAGATGCCCCCACCCGTAGTGCTGGCTGCCTTCAGTGATGGTGTATCCAATGCCAAAATCCACCCACAGTGCTTCATCCTGATTGCCTCCCAACCAATTAGCAAGCTTCCTAACAGGATGTCGTGTCACGTTATCTTTATTTGCACAGTGCTTCAAATGCCAGAGAGCTGGCTGGGCAGCTGGGCAAAGCTAGATGCTGACTTAAAGGAACATTGGCCAGTTTATCATCTGCTCCCTTCATTTCTGATTGCTTCACAGGGAATCCTCTGACCTCTCTCCTCAGCCCCTGAGCCTGGACTCACAAGCAACTCCTCCACACCTCCATTTTTTTTTGTCTTGCCTTATTTCTGTTTTGCTGTTGGGTGAGGGACAACAAAAGCCCAGTCTCTCCTATAGCTCTAACTGTCAGGCCAGGTTCATCCTGAAGGTCCAAGTGGAAGCACTTCCCAGGTTCCAGGACCCACCCTTCTGGGAGCCGCAGTAGCAGAGGAGACTTCTGCCAAGGGAAGGGAGCTTTCAAATCCCACCAGAACATCTTGCCTGGGAAAAGGGAATCTCTGAGTCACCACAGCTCCTGCGTCCCCTTTCTACAATATGCCACCAAAAGCATTGGTTCTCGCTGCTTGCACCAGGAGGAGTCGGAGCAGGGGATGGTGAAGGTATAGGAGGCACAAGTACTGCAGTGACCAGCTCCCGCCATCCACTAGTATAAAGCTCTTGGCAGGCAAGTGGGGCTTCATCATCAACTGCTCACAGGGCCCAGTATCCAGTTCTGTATGGCCAACAGACCAGGATACCTGACCTGAGGAGGAGCCCACCTTGCCTCTGACTTACCCCAGCCCCAGACACTTCCAATACCTTCTGCAATAGCACACACTTTCGGGAGCAGCACATTTGCAGTCGGCCACTCGTTCTCCTGACTGGTTTAGCATTGCATTCTGGCTGGAGCACAAAAGCCTCACGGTCACACAAAGGAGCCAGTGTCACACGAGCTGCAGCTGAGCAGTAATATTATATAATGCTAACGAAGGTAAAAGGGAGGATGGATCCCCAGGAAGACTGAGGCTGTCATGCCAGGGAGTCTGGTAATGCTGCAGCATCATGAAGGATGGAGGATGACTTTTTTTTGGCCTAACAGCCTCCAGAAACTAGAGTGTCTGCTGCAGGATGGTCCACAGGACTGGCAGGGGGTTAGAAGCATGGGGAAATGGCACACACCAAGTATGTAATGAAATGTGTGTGTGCATGTTCATTGAACATGCAGAAATGGAGGTTAGACTCAGAAGCGAGACCAAAGTGGAGGAGAGACTCTTGAGATTGGTGACCCTTGGTCTCCTATTTCTGAGCTGCAGTAGGGTAGAAATACTGCAGTAGCCACCACCAGCACCTGAATTACTGGGATTCTCTGGTGTAACATCTCCACTAAAGCCTTTCCTTATCTTTCCTGTTCCCACTGGCTGTACCTTTTCAAGTATAATTTAACTGACCATTTGTTGAGCTTCATCTTCTCCAGTTGGACCACAAACATTGTATGTAGATGCAAGAAACATGGAGAAGCAGTTTAAATTACATTCTTTAACTCTGCTGGAGAAAGGGACCTGGCTGGTGACTACATGGGGTAAAACTATGCAGATGTGTTTTTTTAATATTGTCTCAAGGAGTACAATTTCAGGAAAACTAAGCTTGGCCTTGAGCTGGTGTCAAGAGGTGGGAGAAGCAGCTTGCAGGAAGCCTGAATTCCTCTTCCAGACTCTTCACAGAGCACGTGTCTCTGGGTTTCTGTGCTTTGTTTTTCCCTGGAGACCAGGTTTGAGTCAACCTATCAGTGCTCAGTAGAAGGATTTCTTCACAAGCATATGTCTTTCTCCACACTGCAGTTCCTGGGACATGGCAGTGAATTATGAAACTACTGCATATAAAACAGGTCACCTCTGGGAAGAGAAGGGGAAATGAATTGTCACAAAAGATACGTGAGAAAAAGAAGTCATTGTTATTAGAAAATGGGGTTTGTTGTCCCTCTGCAAGCCTAAATGCGCCCTTTTCAGTTAAGACACTTTAATAGCAATGGGGAATTGTCCCATCCCATCTGCAGAGCAGCACCTTTGGACTTCTCCTTTGTTAATGGAGCTGAGATTTCCTCATCCCCAAGTGATGACTGGAGTAGGTGGCCTGAGGAAAAATTCTTTATTCATGTGAATACAACCCGTCAGGTTCATTAGACTGCAGATTACATAGGCTGATGACAGAAAGAAATTAAATAAGGTTTTGTCTTATTACTTCCTTGTTTTTAATTGAATAATAGACAATTAATTTGATTGAAGCTTCATGTTAAACAGTTTCCTAGGATATTGTATTGAGAAATGTCTCATCCTGCAGGTTGCCCTGTGACTTCATTACTTCTTTGGCCGTGCTTTTGAGATGCCCACCGAAGTGTTGCTCCTAGGTTGCTAGAACTTTTTTTGGAGAGGATGGTGGGAGGTAGGGTTATTGTCATAGTCTATTTTTAAACCAGACCCAGGGGCAGTGAAAAAGAAAACTAGTGTGAAAGTGGGACAACTCCAGTGAGAACTAGGAGGGAAAAGGGCACGAGACCCAGGATGCTGAGGTGGAGAAGGTCCAGGTTGGATGCTGGCTGGAAAGAGGCCCCTCTCCTGTTCCTGGCACTTATGCCCGTGTCAGCTCTATAGTGCATCCAGAGAGAAGTTTGCCTGGACATGTAAAAGAGTCCTTGAAGGAAAACAGGCTGAGTACTTTCAAGCCCACATCTTCAAAGCCCATGGGGGTGGGCAGATACTCAGGGAAGCCTGCCCAGTGAGTTATGGACAGGCAAGCCACTTCCTCACCTCAGTGCCTCTGCCAGCACCTGTGCCAGTGCCCAGGCTGATCAAATCTGGTGTGGAAACAAAGCACGAGCTCAGTGGAGAAGGAGCGTGGTGAGGTAGCTGTCCCTCAGCAAGGCTGGCTCCTTCCCCACCACAGAACATGGAATACTGTTTTGCCCCAAGCACGCATAGTTTGTGTGGGTGTAGATTTACATTTTGTTAAGGAAAATGAAATAAGAGGGCCAGTTTCAACTAGCCTGCAGTTTTATTATTTGCAAGAGCCCTTGCCTTCATGTGGTGCTTTACGTAACAGCCTTACACATCTGCAAACTATGTAAAGCATTTCCACTGTTGGGAAAAAGAAAAAAGGGGAGGAGATTTCTGAAAGGTACTGTCTCTCCCAGGAGAACTTGACAAGAAATTTTAGCTCCCACCAGGCAAGAAAACTCTGGGCAAGAAAACCCTGGGCAAGAAAACCCTGCTCTCTAGGGCAAACTGTCTTTAGGTTTATGGGATAGTAGACCATATTTCCAGCGATGACCACAAAGCATGCTTGAGAACATACCCAGTAATGGCTTCAGTTCAGAAATAAAATGTTAAAATGAGACAGGCTGAGTGGGAATAAAAGCAGCAGGAAACTAGGGCATGCATCCTGATTTCAGGGAGAAACAATAATACCAGGAAGAACATAGAATTAAGAAATGGTTAGAGGTTGGAGAGCAGGAGAGATGCTGCCATAGACAGTCTCTGAGTGGCTGCAGAGCTACAGAGAGCTGAGCTGAGGTCTATATTTCTGTCTTACATCATCTAGAAGACGTGAACAAGTACACACCTTCTTTAATGCTTATTATTACCCTATCTGATAGTGCAATGTATATACATGTAAGGCTGTGGAAAAAAAATAGCAAAAATGTTATGAATGCCTCCAAGGAGGGTTGGAATGAATGAAAAATGTCTGAAGCCATTCAAGTGCAAAGTCTAGTGAATCAGCCTATCCACTTTTCTTTGGCTTCTGGGTCTGGGTGGACCCAAACCACAAAGAAAAGAGGAAACAAAGGTGGAGTAGGCATCGAGAAAGATCTTTCTGAAACTTGGCATTAAAATGTAAGAGCTCCCAATCACTGCTCAGCCCACGCAATGTGAAGCAATTGAAAAGGACTGGAAAATCACTGCACAGTGCCCTGAGATGCAGGAGGTGTTTTGTTCGTTTCTTTCTCCCAGGAGCTGCTTAAGAGCTATATGACTTCTGAGGAATTGTCACCAAGTCCCTTTGCCACTGAGGTCTCCCTTAAAATGACCTGGAAAACCACAGGAAACATGAACCTTTGGTTCAATTCAGTAGTTCTGCTTCTGCTTTGCACTTACGCATCTTCATTTGGAGTTATGTCACCAATTCTAATGGTCTTCCCCATTTTATATAGTCAGGAATAAGTCTCAGGCTGTGACATTCCTTCGAAACAAGAATTTGTAACCTTGATATACAGAGTTTCCGTGTCTTATGTTTTGGACATAATCCTGTAGGTGCTTCCTATAATCAGCATGGATTACCTCTGAAAGCAGATTCCCAGTCCAAAGCACCATGAAGTCAGTCTCAATTTATCAGGTCTCAGAAGCATAAGACAGTCCAGCTCCTTTCTGCCAGTTCCCATTCTAAAATCATACTATAAATACTAAAACCCTCAACATTTCTCATGCCATGTATCACCTGCACCCACAATCCCCCATGGAGCTCAGCCTAGAAAAGTGAAGTAGGTGAATATGAAGTTGTAGAGTAGCTTAGACACATTCATGCCTTCAAGAAAGGGTTGGATGCAGTATTGTCCTAGCTCTTTTACCAAGGAGAGAGGTACGAAAAATCAGCATACTGTTTCCTGTGGGCCCTTTGCCGTGGCTCTGCTCCTGTCCCACAAGCCTGTTGTGCACAAGCAGCAGAGAGGCAAAGGAACCCTGCTCCAGGAGACATGGGGACACCACCAGCCCCTGAAATCCCTACTGGGGTAACCATAAACCTCTCAGACGTAGTGCAGATACAAGAGTTAATTCCCTGCTCTCTGCCAAGGCTCTAGCCATCTGAGGAGGACGGACATTCCATTTTCCAGCAAATGAAGAGGGTGATACTTCCTCTGTGGATTTCTTTAAATACCAAATTCTGTCATATAAAACGCATGCTGGAACAGCTTGTGCTGCTGCCCCTGTGAGTGAACATCACTTTCTTCCTTTGTCTGAACATCTTCTTGGCTGGGAGCCATTTACCAGGAGCCTTTCCTTCTCTCAGTTGTGTGCTTTGTTCATTCTCCTGTTTTATCCTCTTCTCCACCCTCCTGAAAGGTTTGCCACTCAGTAGAAATATTTGCACTACTAAGCTATCTCAGGTCTTTTTACTGCTGCCCATCTCCACAGCATTTGATCCTCTTCCTTATCCCATTCCATTACTTACTCATACATTTATACAATATAGGACTCAGAGATCACTACCAGAAACATGCCCTGATTGTTCCAGGCCCACAGGGAGAAAGAGCAAGGTCTTTTCCAGCCTGAGCAATTCTATGATTCTATCTGTGGACCTAACACAATTGAAATGGCTGAGACAGATGGACACCTGGGGTGCAGAGGTACTGTCCACCATGCTTGCACCCCTCACCTGGACTATATGAGTGTCCTCCTTGCTCCTGAGCGCGGCTTCTGCCTGACACATTGTAGTGGAGTGTGACACGAACAATATCTCTTGCTTCACAAGCAAGCACCAAGAAGCTGGAGAAGTCTTCTCTCTCCCCTGACCCACCCCACAGTATTGTCCTCCTGGCCTGGAGCTGAGTCAGGGCCTTCTCCACGAGAGCTCCATCCCAGCATGAGCATGGTGCAACTTATTCAGCTTTCAAAACTGATTTTCAGTGCACAGTGTTTGCTGTTTGACCCCTGAGTCGCAGCCTTTCCCCGTTGTGCATACATACTATTCTTTTGCCAAGCAAATGGCAATTTTTCTTCACTGAAGGGGTAAAGGCAAAAATTTGCTCCCAGAGAGAAAAAGGAACTTTTCTTGGGTTTTTTTGCCCCTTTTCATAATGCTGGCACCAAGCCAACTAACTGTGTTTTACTTTCTTCTGTATGCATGAATTTTTATTTTTTTTTGCAGTTGCAGAGGAAAAGGATTTCTCAGTCTTAACATCCTGTTCACTCCTGCATACTTTTGAATGCTTGTTATTAAAAGCTAACTATTTATACAGAGGAACAAAGTACATTCCACTAACCCCTTGTGGCATAGCTCTGCGTGCTGGCTGCTGAGCTCTGGAGAGGTGAATCAAGTGTATGACAGAGAGCTTTTTATAGGGCTTGAATACCCACTGTACATCAACATGGTAATACCCTTTTAAAATTCTCTTTGCTATCATGTCTTTGGAAATATGAAAGGAAAACCTTTCAACAACCTCATTCTCTCTGACTCTAATCTTGATTGTGTTGAGAGGGATAGGTGCCAGATAACTGTATCAGTGGAAACAAAGATAAGAAGGCTGCGCATACCATAAACAGTCATATTGCTTGAATTTTGTTCTTGGACAGATGCGGTGACAATAACAGGACAGCTTTAATAGGGTGAGTGGTTAATTTACCTGCCCAGTATCTTTCAAAGAGATCAAGTTGCATTTCATTACTGGAAAATTCCTAAGGACCTAAAATGAATCAAGAACAAGTGCATTATCTCAAAATCACTCGTCTGACAATACAACACAGTGGGCATCTCACAAGGAGAGGTTAATGTAAGTGGTGCCTTTGTGCAGCTCACAAAAGAAACTGGAGTTGAACACAAGATGTCAAAGCAATCTGTCAGATGAAGAATAGAAGGATCCTTCAGAGAGGATTTGAATGTTTTGGGTTTATCTCCTCTTGGAATACCTTTAAGACAAAAGACTGGTGCCCAAGGTGCAATTCAACATTTTTGCTTTGATTTTCACCTTTTTAATATTCCCATCAAAGGATACATGATGCCCCCTCCAATTCACAGCTGGTACATTGGTTTCAAAACCCACTGAATTACACTTTTAATCTTGATGGAAGCTTCTTCCACCTGCCTGCCCCAAAAGTGATTTACTATATGCACAGCTGTGACTACAGTTCCACCTGGCGTTCACCTACCTGAGTGTTTGCTCTGGGCTTTCAGAAAAAAATCTACCCACACAACAGTGTCTCCACAGAGAACCGTGCCCCAGGTCTCCAGGAAGAGATTCAGGTGAGACCACATCATGACTTCCATAAGTAAATCACGGGAATGGAGCAGGTACAGCACTTCACTCAAAGTCCCAGCCTCTCAAGAGGACAGCAGCTGTAATGCCATCCCACCTCATTTGTAGAGACTCTCTGATCAATGCATCTCCCAGTTTTTATAGATCCTCAATCTTATACTGTGCTGGTATGAACTGTTTCAGAAAGCCTTGTCAAAAGAGAGCAGAAAAAGTAGCCCTTCTTAACCTAGTTTACTTGACAGTTTCCATAACAACTTGACATAGCTATTTATATAGCAGGAGAATATCATTTGCGTTTCACCATTTTTAGAACCTTTGTTGCCATACCAACCTCAGCGCCGTGTAGCAAAGCACAGCCCCATTCAATTCTCTCTTGTTTGCCCAGAAAGAAACTTCTCTCTCAATGAATTGAAATTCATTTGGTCTCAGAAGGTCTCTTGAGAGGCCTACATGTCACTTAAAGCATCACTTGAGCCCTAACTCAAATGAGCTTGTGCCTATGTGACCTACTTGCACCAGATGTGTGTGATCATCTGCAGTGGGAAGCAAAGATGAGGATAGGATGGACATGCAGACGAGCAGGTTGGTTATATTTCTTGGGAAGCAAATAATCAGAGGTATATGGCAGCCACTTTCTCTGTGATGGGTGAGGAGAGAAATATCAGGGTTTCAAAGGCTTGGTGTTAAGGGAGCATTTTAAGAGGGAGATTGGGTATCAAGGAGGTCCAGCAAAGAGCAAGTTTAGGATGCAGTGAAAGTAAAGAAGGGTAGAAAAGTAGCAGAAGACAATTGCCTGTGAAGAAACCATGCTCCCAGAGGTGGGGGAAAGGAAGCTTCCTGGTGCAGTCTCAGGTGCTGCTCAGTCCCGGATTCATTCTCTGCAGTGCCAAGCACCAAAAGGCAACCAAGAAGGAGATAGATGCTCCCAAAACACAACTCAGGTGGATTAGGTGTCTCCCACTACCCCTCTTTGGAGGAAGCCGTGGTGATCAGGCACTTCAGTTAAGCCCTTAGGGAAGTTAATCTGGGCCTCAGATTCTTAGTGAGGGTTTTTTCTGGTTTCCCGCTGGCTGGTCCAGCAAGTGCTCATCATTTGCATAGCTGTGGTCTGTCTGGGGAAGTTCCCTTCCAGGTCAGAATATAATTAATTTTAAAATATACAATGTGCAGTCACGAGTATCTATAATCCACCTGACACCTTTGGCTGACTAAGAGCCTTCAAATAACCCTTGGCTACACTGCATTTTGTCACTCACACTTTCTTCTCCTGTCGGGAGATGGCAGGTCTGGTCTCCATGCCCTGACACCCCACTGCCTCAACCTGCTGTGGTTGCTACTTTCCCAAGACACTCCTGTTCAACATAGGTGTCCTCCATCTCCCTCCTCCTGAGATCTGAAGATGTTTGTGTAGTCCCTGGAGCAGGCATCCATTTGGCATAGTAAAATTCATACAAATAAGGCGACCAGCTGACATGGTGCCAGTGATTCAGCGGGCCTTCCACCAGCAGAAATGCACACAACAGCATTTCTAAGAAGCAGTGTCAGTTCCTGGTTTGCATTAGTCGTATTGTTCTATCTTGTCTTAATCGTCTCAGTATTTCTACAGGGTCTCCAGTGAGGCTGAGAAGCCTGTTAGCAGCTCCAGCACGGCAGAGTTTAGCTGTCTGTGTCAGCAGATGAGAACCTCTGCCTCACGGATGTGTTTTGTCATGTAGCAGTGCTGAATACAGACTCTGCTGGCTTTATTAATAGCAGCCCTATTATTTTAACATGATGTTCTACCAACCCCTTGGACTGGGGACAATAGGAAATAGCACTTACATGTTTAAATCTGTGGCACACGGAACTGTTTGGTTTTGTATGATTCATTGTCAGGCAGCACTATGTCAGGCACTGCAGGCAAAATAAAATAGACTGCATATGCATGATCATATGCGTCCTACACGTAAGCTATATGAAATGCATCCTGCCCAACTTCTGCTTGTAGAAGCCATAAATTAACTCCATGTATCCCCTAAAGCATTCTTGGTAGGCTCCTGGGAAGTGCCAAACTGGTGTTTTTAACCATAACTCCAGATGGTGCTGGGAGCTCTCTCTTGTCTTGTCTGCAGGCACTTGGAGGATGTCTGGCTGGCTACTGGAAGAAAATAGCTTTAGGTATGTTCTAGAAGAGGTCGTCTGATTCCTAAACCCAGCAGTTACCACCCACGCTTCATCAAAACACAGAAAGATTTGGGGCAGGTTTTTTACATACTGGCAAGTATTAGTTTAGGCCTGAGAAACCTGGGAAGCCCTGAAAGTTTGAAACTTGTGCTGCCCACATTCCTCCAGCATCTGTCTTGACTGAGTAGTGTTCCTGGATTTCTTTTCTCTCCCCTAAACCCTGCTTAATTTGCAGCAAAATTGATACCATTTAAACTCAGTGAATTCAAGGGGAAATTCCTCATTAGAAAAACTGTATCCTGAAAACACCAGCCTTGTCATCAAAGTTACAATTCTGAAAGCAGTTACATACCCTGAAAGCTTGTGGCTCACCCTACAAATGGACCAATGTAAGACTTTTATGAAATTATTTGCTTAATTCAGACTGCATGTCCAGTCCTGGAACAGAAATGGTCCTAAGCAACATGGATGTGATTGTTCCCTTAGGATCGTCAGCCCAAACCCTTCAGAGCATCTGTCTTAAGATGACACTGAGGCAAAGACAAACTACATTGTTGTTAACACCCCTTTGAAAGTCTGAAATTCTCATATCCTAATTAAGTTTTCTTCAAAAACTGAATAAGGCCTGCAAATGAAAAAAAAAACCACAACAACCTAATAAAATCTTTTAGAGTGTTCCCTGGTAATTCCCAGCCCAGCAACATGCTCAATCTCAATTGCTATTAAAATAGTGTCTTGCTCTCTGCTAGTTGCTTTCAGTATGAAATCAAGCCTTACACACAGTACCTCCTTCTGTACTTCTCTGCAGAAAATAATTCTCAATTTACATTCATATGACAGCGATAGACATCAGTTTAAGGAGAAATCCATTTGTCCAAAGCTGCGGCAAAATCATTGGCTTTCCCCTGTCCCACAAAGACAGACAGGTTTCTACTCTGAGCATCTCACGTAGTAACCTTTTAATCCAGTTTTTCCCTTCTGCCAGCTCTGCTCCTGAAACCATGTCCAACTTGTCCTGCCTGGCCCTGCTAGGAACTAAGAGCCACCCCAGAGAGGTTTTTCTTTGGAAAGCAGCAGGGAAATCTAGCAGGACTGTAGCACCACATACATACATACACACGTAGCATGTGGTGTGCCCTCCCTGCTTTGATGGGCCACCACACAGGACCTTCCAGAGACATCAAGCCCTCTGTCTGTTGTTCAAAAATCTTGTGCATAAACCTCCCAGATCTTGTGACAACCAAGACAATTTCCTCAGTGTCCTCCTTGGTCCTTTGGTGCCTGCCTTTCTTCTGCACATCATCCTCAGCCCAGCAATGATTTCAGCAACAGACAGAGACCTGTGGGCATCATTTCCAAGCAAGAGCTGCACATCATCCCACCTGCCAAAAGCATAACCAGCTCTTTGCCCTTTGTATGTCAGGTGGACTCTGTATCTTTGTTTTTTCTACACCTAAACCAAAGAAAGATTAACAAAAATCCATGCTTCAAATGCCGAGCCAGGGTCTGGTACATTATAACGTGATCCATCCCATTTATTTTACAGCACTTTAATGCCTCTCTCAGTTGTCTCACTACACAGACTTCAGGCAGAGTGGAGCCATGTTACTTAGCAACTCACAGTACACATGACAAAATTAACCCAAACAGTTTTGTTTATTAACTCTTAATAAGGAACAAACAAAACAGCAACCTGAGAGTTTCACAACAAGAATGTTTTCCATTTTGGGTGCATTACTAATATTACAGACGACAATGCTATCTTGGGTGTTCTGTGGGATTTTTTTTAGTCCTTTTGTGGAGACCTATTTGAAGCACAAAAGTCTTCCCCACCCTCCCCAATGCCTGATGTTCCTATAATGGAAAGAATATATGTAATAATAGAAAAATTAAAAGATTACTGGAGCTAGTGAGCTCTAGCTGATGCCTGCTTGGCCCTGTGAAATCCAGGTTTGGAAGCTGGAGTTGTGAGTGTTACCCCCTAACTTTCTCCCAGAGTTTGAACAAATTGCAGAGAAGGGGTTTTCAAACTGCTGTGATTTATGTCAGACTCTTCAGAAAGTTTGACCATCAGTTACTCTGTCCCTGTTGTAGCCCAACCCTTGAACTGCAGTCCTGGTTCACAGAGATTTTATGAGAATATATGTATTAAAACATGCAAGGCAGCAGAGGCTTGATTTGAAAAGCTATTTAAATAGCTAAGTAAATCACACTGACTTCAGTGGCAATTAGGCATCTAAAGATTCAATCTTCAGGTGCTCTGGAGATGTGAGCCAGACCTGTCCCTATAAAAAATATCCAGGATGCCACTATTGCAATACGTTGCTTTATGTCCATCATAAAAAGGGATTAGATGTATTATTTTTATGGTTCCTGTCCCATGGAGTTTTTAAAAAACATATTTAATTGCTTTTCAAAAATAGGTAAAACTTGCCAGGCTCTACCAAAGGACAAGAGCCCGCTGCCTTGCTGTCTCAGGGGATTCGGATGAAAGACTCCTGCCAAGAATTTCAGCCGTAGGAGAGACTTCTGCAAGATTATTTCCAGATATGAAGCCCTTTTCCTGCCGTGCTGCTGAGCCCTCCCTGTCCAACACTTCGTGGCGACTGCTGATAATGAAAGTGCAGAGGCCTCCCTGCCAAGCACTAACCACAGCAGCTGATCCAGGCAGTTCTTTTCCGGCTTTTATGGAGAAGAATGACTGACTTGTGCATTCTTATGAGAAACTACTTAGACACCAGATACAGCATCTATAGGTTTTTATGGAAGTGGAATGCAGATTCTTATCAGATTCCATTTATTTAGCAAGTAATGACAAATGAATTCCTTGGAAACTTACTCTCAGTAATCCCGGAGCAGCGAGTGCTCGGCATTGAAACAGTTTGGAGCCAGGGTGGTCAGAGGCACGTACTCCCGAGGTCATGCTCTGCCTGGTGCCAGCTGGTGGAAGGGGTGGCAGGGAGGTGAGAGAAGGAGGACTAAAAGGGGAGCAGGAGGTGAGGGAGAAGGTCCACTTGTGTTCTCAGCTTTGCAGCTGGGCTTGGTCTCTTTGATGGGTTTCTGCCCAGATGTAGTGAGGAGGTACGGGCTGGAAGGAGGCCGATACACCCTTGCTTGATGCAACGAGGTGTAAGAAAACAGTTAGGCTTCAAGAGCCTGACAAGATCACTTATCTTATCCAGGCCATCCTCTGTGCTACGCAAGAATCTTTCCTTTTTGTACATTTTCCAGTATGCTGAAGCTTGGTGGATGTAAGCATTTCCCTTAGGAAGTCTTTCACAAGTGACTTGTTTTCCCTGCCAGGAGGTCTTGCACAGACTGCAGCTAGAATATCTGTCTAGAATACCTGGCCTCATGGCCTCATGGCCAGATATTCTAGACAGAAAAAGAAAAGAGAGTAGGTTCAAATATATAGGGGATTCCTGATAAAACTAGCCTGCAGCCTTGCTCACCTCCCCACCCAAGGTTTTAGCTAACATCTTCTAAAGCTCCCTAAGCACTGAATACATCCCTATTCATGAGTACGTAGTGCAGAGGAGAAATGGTTGGTCTGGAAAGGCACAGAGACAGCAAGTCAGCCTGTTGCTGCCCACCAAGTGTAAGGTGGATTCCCCTCCTATAGTGCCTGCTCAAGTTCATTTGCTACACAGCCCATAGGCTCTTCATGCTCTGCCCCAGCCCTTGCTGTGCATCACCTTATAATCTTATTACTTGTAGCTGTGAGATCCTAGAGCATATCAGGAAACTCCTGCCCCATGGAGTAGGCAAGGGCTTGTCTCTTTAACCCCTTCATTTGTCAGCTCTGTACCACTACAGCCATGACACAGTCTTGTCTTGTGTGCTTTTTCCTCCATAGAAAGCCAGGTCAGCTTTATTCCTACATCTCAGGTAAGAACCCAACCCTCCTTCCCCATTTTTTTCTCCTTTGTGAGCTCCACAGCATCTGTGGTCCTTAACATTTGAATGAAGACATCTCTGAGGCACATTAGGGTTAGGTTTGGTGTCTTTCAGTAATAAAAAGTTGACAAAATTGAATGAACCTCAAGATCAAAACTGAAGAGACTTTAAACTCTTCTCTAGGACTGACATGAATATATTGGTATAACATAGCACTGGCTACAACTGACTTAGCACAGCTACAGCATCAAGAAGGTTGAGGTTTTGACTCTTTGCTGAGGACAGCAAGAAATATGACTGGCTCTCTCTGACCTAGGATGGGCTGCAGCTTTCTCAACTCAACTGGATGCTTATCTCAACTAGTAGCTACTTGGTGTTGAGTGGGGATGCTGTATGACATAGGAGGAGCATCAAATCCTAGAGCATATGGACCAAACCTGGGATTGATTTTCAACCTCTCTTGGCCTCCACAACATGTAAATGAGACCAACTGACCCTTGTGGAGCCAGCCAGCCAGCCAGCCAGCCAGCCAGCCAGCCACCCCTAAAGCCTGCTGTTAAGCGTGGCTCTGGGAACAAGGAAGGGGCAGGCATGTGGCTCAGGACCTCAGCCCTGAGATATGCTTCAGCTAGCTCCAGTGTGGGCAGGCTCCAAGAAGAGAGAACACAGTGGATAATTCATACCTGGTTCTCCCTTAAGAAGTTTTCTTGCTTATCTTCCCCACCATCCTCAGCAGAGAGGAGGAGGAGCAAAATATCTAGCCACTGTTCTGTCCCCAGATCAGCATCTTGGAAAAGGAGAGGCAAGCTGTGTCAAAGATGTTGCTGAAAAGGACAGGATACTCTGGAAAAAAAGTGGAGGCTTTCCCCAGGATCCACAATGCCTTTCCCCATCCACTCTCCAAGGTTTCTTTTCCTTCTATTTTTAATTTTTTCACCTTTCTCAGTGTGCTTTCTCCAAGAGGAAATCTGAAAGCTGATATTGCCTCAAAACCTTGTTTTAAGCCTTCCCCCTTCCCCACTTCTACTTTTTTCATCCACAGCTCCCTCAGTCACACCCATCTAACTTTGTGCCTTGCAGCAAGAAGACTTGGATACACATGAAGGTAGATTTGAACTATTGCCTTTGATAGTTGCAGGATCTGCTTGTGCAAACTAGGCTTAATACAAAGGTTTCTAATGAAAGTTTATGCCATCCAGCTCTCTCCTGGCTTAAACAGCAGCTTACAGATGTTGCTCTCAGTCCAGCTTGGAGGGACTTTTGCAAGTATGGTTCACAGTCACCTGTCAAATCCATCTGCTAGAGTTTGGGGAGTGCTCAGACGTTCAAGCCACTCTGGGCCCCTTTGTTCTCTGTTCATCACAAAAAATGTTCGGGTGAAAATGCCCTAGATCAGAGAAAAATGTTCCCCGGGAGACTGAGTAGATTATTCTCCTCCACCCCTTTCCCTTCTTTTCCTTTCTTTGTTCCAGGGCACTGGTCAGCCCTGGCTCACCACCTTCAGACCCATGCGCACATAGCTGGGCCAAGAGGGGAAATGAATCATTTGCAGTGGTAGATCATGATTGCAGGATTCTTATCTTGAAAATGAACGTGCACATCTTCAGGAGCCTGGTGGAGCAAAAAAACCTTGGCCAACTCAAGAACTTCCAAACAAGATTTCCTGGGGGTCAGAAACAAGTCCAGTTTCTTATTCATCATGATCTTCTTCATTAAAAAAAACCCAACCAACAACCCAAACAACCTATACACCAACCTTTTAAACTCTAAAATATACACACTGGAAATAGGGAGATAGGAAAATCCCTACAAGGTCAGTAGCTCCAGGCAGGATATCCTCTGTGTTGTGAGATTCAAGGGTCTTTCAGATTCCCGAAAGCTGGCAGGCTGCAGCCATTGTACCAAATTGGATTACATGGGTAAGAATTCCTGATCTGAATGTCATTTGGCTGCGGCTGCTGTGTACAAGCCAACACTATGTAGACAAGGCTCTGAAAATCCAACAGGTCCTCTGAGAACTTAGAGCTTCTCAAGGCAAAATTAATTAAGAAGTAATGAACTGAGCTTTTGATACCACAGTGGAAGTGTTGCTGCAGGCACAAACACTAAGAGAAGGGTGCTTTTGACTGATTTTTAATTAGAATTTAATAGTGCCCTGAAGTTACAACTCTCATTAAAAAAAAAAAAAAAGCGTACCTAGTTCTATGTAACGAACAACTCAAATTAGATTTTAACATATGCAAATAATTGGTCTGTAAGATCTGCGTGGGAGTAACAGAGATAGGACAGGTTAAATCCTTGACCCTTTACAGTTGATTATTCTTTAACTGATCCATCAGCCAGTTTGTTTGCAATTAAACGTTAGAATTAATAGAGTTTAAAGGAAGCACTGAAAAGCCATGTGAAATGCAGACACTGAGGGCTTCAGCTGAGGTAAATTAGCACAACCCATTGATTTTAACCACATTAACTGCATTAACTATCTCACTGGAGTGTGCACATCTTAACTGTATGCAGTATTTCCAAGTCACGGCCAGACCTGAGTCCTTACTTACACTGAATAGCCTCTTATTCTCCAAGATGTGCCATTAGTTAAATACAGCTCAGCATGTATAAGCCTGAGGAAATCTGCCCATAAAGTCATCCAGATTGCTCAAAAAGCCCTAACTGGAAACAGTGTGTGTTAGGGTAACGCCAAGGGCTTGGGGTGGCTTAGCCAAGAAGGTTTGTATCTCTAAGACCTTTGCAGGTATGTTGCCACTACTGATAGCATCAAGAAACCCTGCTGAGCAAGAACCCACAGGGCCTGGCTGGAGGTGAGTTGCCCTGACAGGAGGCCAGCAAAATGCTTGAGCTCACCCTGAGCAAACAGCTCCTTTTGTTGCACTGTATGTAATAGAGTGTTTATATCATGTAAATATAACTGACCCTCTATCCAGAATGCTGCGGTGTTGCTGCACTTCTCTCAATAAATGTCCACCCCAAGGTGAATATTTAGCTTCATGCAATGCTAAATAATAAAATTAAATAATAAATGTGATTCCCCTCAAATGATCTTGCCCAGCAGAGATTACTGCTTAGCTGCTTTTCAAATGCGTCTCAAACTCATCTCATTCAGAGGCATGATACAGCTGCTTAGCTATTTAAAAATGAAGACTAAACTCCATCCTCATCTTACAATGTTTGGTGGTGACGGAGCCTTTTCACAGAGCTAAGCAGAAGGGAGAGGAGCTCACAAGATACGCAGAATCACACCTCCTGCTCAAGACAATGGACATTTGGGCAGCTAGCATAAGTGCCACAGTTGTTTTTCTTCACTCACAGCACCAAAGCCTTGCAGTCCTGGATAATAAGTGACCTGAATCATTTACAGAGCTCCTGCAGTCGTACACTATAGCAGTTGGCTGTGTACAGTGCCAGCAGCAGACTGGATACAGCCCATCAGCTCTGGTCTGCCACACTCAGAAGTCTTGTCTGTACAGTTCTCTAGTCTTTAGGACTTCATTAAACATAGAGGGAGCAATAAAAAGTGGTGCTTGTTGTGGTTTGGGGTTTTTTCCTTGCTTCTCTTTAATTACACAAGAATTTAAAGGTAGTGTAGAAAGGCCATGCCAAGAAACTCTATCTTTCCTCACGTTAGCTAAGCACTGATTCTGCAAACACTGAAAAGCAAGTTTGCACCTTCTCTTTGACAGGAGCATGACCTGCCAGGAAAGTTCCTGTGTACACAGAGAAGGAAATATCCTACTGTCATCCTACCTGTCTATGGGACACAGTTGACATAGCTTAAATGTCTAGGCCATAATAATCTCTTAATGGCAGGTTGCTTTCCTAAAGACAGAGGATGTCAAAGGGTGAAGGTGTGGGCAGCATGAGAGTTTCAGGTCATGGGCAGGTGATCCATGCAGCACTGGGCAAGGGGTTGAAGGTTCACTATATGGGATGGGATGTTGTGCATTTGGGTTGCTTCTGAAGCAGCATGGTAGTAGGGGATTGTGCTTCATCTGGCTGTGGGATATATGCAGTCTTTCCCCACTTTGAATCCTGTTAGATTAGCATCAATCACCATCTGCACTGAACTCCCTATAAATACATTTCTAGAGACACGTTTTGCTTTTGCAGCCATGAGACTTTTCCACTCTGTATTCAGATTTGGTACTGAAACAGAGGCACTGACTTTCCTTCAGAACAACTCACTCATCTCAGTGCTTAAACCAACTTAGATCAGCACCAAACTTTGCTTGGTTGGCTGTTTACTTTAATCTTCAAGATCCCAGATCACTCCTCCAACACTTCTCCCATCAGTCCTTGACTGTTTTTCTCCTTATTCATGCCAGCCTCACAAACCCTGCTCTTTACCAAGGAAATATGGGGCAACCCAAAGCAAACAGCAGCAAGAACAACAGCATCTAAATGCCCAGAGTAGCTGAACTATCAAGGTGAGTCCTTTGGATATGGAGGACACAAGTATAAATTTAGTCTTGGGATGCTTTTGTGTGGCAAGAACAGCTTGGAAAGCTCATGGGTTAATTGTTCTCTTTTGGTGTTTATTGGAACCTTTCATCACTGGTTGGTACTTTCTCCTTAGCTCTGACATGAGCCCAGAGAGAATGTATGGGTCTTGACAGGTAGGTAATGATAACAGCCCCTTGGCAATTATTCTGCGTCACCCCCAGCATGGTGTGTTTAGAGAGAGTCTAAAGTGGGTGTTGTTTCAAAGGGACAAAGCAGCTCCTCAAGCAGTTTTATGGCTTTGTAATTTATTTACCAAGGCAAGCTCAGGTCTGTCACACTATCTATTTCTTTTTTAATGAGGTGATGTTTATTTTTCACTCTCATGTTCTGGATGGATTGAGACACAAGGAGGTCAAACGATTTCTCCCTGAAGTCTCCAAGGCTTCTAAAGCTAAGTCATTCCACCTTTTAATGCATTAAGCATGGAGTTTGACCCGAAGTCAGGGGAATTACAAACACCCTTAAAGGTGCTTAAAAACCTTCCTAATGAGTAGCCTACATGAGAGTCTTGGTCTTCTGTGTACTATTAACACCCATGCAGCTCCACTCACTTCAGCTGAGTCTCAGCACCAGCTGAGGTGATCTAAGGATATCCTCTGAGAAAGGTCTGCAGATGAGTATTTTTCATTAGCTCAGCTACTGATCTGGACCAATTCAGATACTCCCACTGTTTTTTCAGGTCTGAAATAGAAGTCCCTAAACTTAGCCTGGAGTTTTCTGTTTCAGACCAGTCAAGGCCTGGACACTTGTCTTTCTGTCCAAATATACCAAAAGGACTTATAAAAGACACTGACTCTCTTTCCATGCTTTGTCTCCAACTTAAAATTGGTGCAAAAGACTGGGGAATTGAGAGATCCTTTGACAGTGTGTGGAAGGTAACTATTAAACATTCAAAGTTTTTTCCAAAAAGAAACACTTTTTCTTTTCCTGTTTCCTTTTGCAAAATAAACAAAAGCAATTTGAGAGTAAGTAAAATCATCCCAGATGCTCTTGCATGACCAGGTCACTAAAGAAAAGCAGCAGGTGAAAATCAGCAGAGGCTGGTGTCACTTATGGTGGCAAAACACAGAACCAGTGCTCAGGTCTGTGCTATGGTGGTGCCTGTGGGGTCAGGGAGTACACAGTGCTTGGTGCTGCACAATAGTCAACCTGCAAAAAGTTGCCACGCTCACCTCTGAAGCACACAGCCACCCCAGGGATCTCCCACCTCAGATCTGGGTGTCTGGTCCTCTGTCACAAGGTATAGGAAAAATGAGGGGCTTAAGGTCATAAGAAATGAGCTAACTGGGTAAGGCACAAGAATAACTCATGGGGAACCCAGGAGAGGTGACCAAGTGTTCGTAGACACTTGGGAAAGTCATCACTTCTGGTGGCTCAGTGTGTGTCCTGGGGAGGTATCATTAAGGATTTACCTTGTGGTTTCGCTCTTTCACCAGCACCTACCCACAGCCTAGGCTGGAGACAGACATGGAGCTGGATGGACCCTTCTGATTCAATTCATGCTTCAGGCTTTATGTGAGGTAGCTCAGGTTCTTTCCACAGAGATATCTCAGCTCGTGTATCAGCAGTTAAGATGCTTGCAGGTTTTGCAGGTGGCTCTTGATTTCCTTTCTCCTCTGCTTTGGGGAAGTGCCCAAATGAGCAGGCCCTAGATGGTCTTGGGAAGGGGGGGTCTCACTCTCTCCTGTTGGAGATAGTCCAGTTTGTGCTGTTAGTTAGCTGTTCACTGGAGCAGGAACCTATAAACTGACATTCCCATACCCCACACATGAGTGTCCTGACTATGGGGCTGGAGAGTCCATCTTCCACCTCTTCTCTCTGGTTCAGTGAATGTTTAATTATTTATACAACATGGAACAGCTTCAGCGGGAGATGTTGAGAACAAGCTCCAGAAGATCTATCAGTTGGATGCTCACAGCACTTTTTCAGAACGTGGGAGGCACTGCATAAGCCATAGGAAATAGAGGCTCAGTCTGGGTTTCCAGCAGCCTGGGAGAGGGCTTAAACCAGTGACATCTGTTTCCAGTGCAGATTACTGGTGCGCTGAGAAAGCCTATGGGATATAGCCATTTATAGAGCTTTTTGTGCCCTGTAAATTCAGAGGCTAAACTCATAGTCAAATCAGGAGAGAGGATGGACTTCCCATTTGTTTCCATGGGCTGGGAAGTCATCAAGCAGGACTTAGGCATGACCATTTCAGCCAAGCCAAGATTTAGGCAGGTTTGCATATATCAGCATGTCAGAAATGTAAACACTTCAGCTGGGTGGGGCAGATGCTCCTGTGTTAGAGTTAGGCTCAAAGTGGTAATTAAATACCTTCCTACCTTTATAGGGTTAATCTGCAATAACCCCACAATATAAAGCTACAGAAATGCTATTTTAGTGATTAGGAATATACAGTTAAAACAGAGAGGAGGGAAAGATATAAAGGCATACACAAATGTGACTTTCCTGCAGCACAGCCTTTGCTTAGGTTGTAGATCACAGGGAGAGACTTTATTAGAGCTCATTAAATTTTAAAGCCTTAATGGTACCTTCTGTGCCACGTGATCGGTACAAAAAGGAGAGCTTGACAAACCCTTAATGCAGCAGGACGAAAGGCAACCTCCACTGCAGTGTTTGGGGCTGGGAGCATCCGCGGGATTAGCGTGACATCGTCTGGTGAAAGCCGGTACAAGTCCTTCAGCTTACGGCTGGAGCATCCCTGGGCTGCTGGCAGGAGCCCATCAGAGGCAGGAAAGATTTGAGAGGTAAACAAACTGGTCCTGGTGCCTTTCAGGGGAGCATGGAGTGTGACAGGAGCATAGGAAGGACTGCAGCAAAGAAAGCTGCGAGGTATACATAGCAAACTTGGTATAACAAAACTGTAAGCAACTCAAAAGTCCAATTCTCACTTTGTATTAGTTGGTTCTGCTCTGGCCAAACCTGCCTACTGGGTCTACTAGGTTTTTTTAATTCTCTCTTTTCCCGCAACTTCCCCACTCTTGGCTTTTTTTATAAACTTCAAAACTTCAGCAACTAGTTGATGCATTTTCTCTTTCTACTTGTTTGGCACCTCCAGCCCAACTTTGTAAGCCAGCTGAAACAGGCAGTCGTGGGCCAGTGCTGCTGGCTGGAGCAGGAATGGCCATAGGCAGAAGGAGCGAGTCCCAGCAGGGCAATAAGGTTACTCTCAGGTGGGTGCTCTGTGCATGACTGGAACCTTTGCATGTAGAAACCAAGAATTCATCTGTAAGGCCACTATATTTTAGAGGCACCAGGGCTGAAATTCTCAAAAAATTCCTAAGGGTGTTTCACATCTGAAACTCAGTCTCCTTGGATGTCAAAGGCCTAAATGCACTTGGGTCTCTCCCTCTCGGAGCTGTACACCCACAGTGGTAACCTGAAACTGTGTCTGCTTGTATCCAGGTCAGGGAGAAGGCATAAGAGCTCATTTGCCTGACTCACCGACTTCCTTGCCAAGTGAGCATGAAATTTTCATGACACTGCAAAGTAGCCGATCCACAGCCTCCTAAATGTCACCACTCCAGAGATTTTATACCCAGGAAGCACCTTGAATAATTGATTTGCTTTTGGGATGCAGGAATATTTATTTATTTATTCATTTGTGGTGATAGTAGTGCTGGTGGTTTACCAAAAACTTATCTGCTGAGTTGGGGAAAAAAAAAGTCTCTGTAAAATCTTGGTGGGACAAGACCACCCAGCAGCTCTATATAGAAAAACCTAGGACAAAACATAGGAAGATGATGCATGGTTCAGATTTTAAGCTCAGCCCTAGGCCAGAGGAACAGCCTCCAGTCTTAGAGATGGAGGCCCATCAATCCGTATTTTTAATACAACTGGTGTCAACCATGCAGATGAAGCTACTGTTCTCCAGGGATGCTGAACACCTGTCCAAAAACCTTTTAATGGCAGCTGAAAGTGTCCTCCTAGAATCATTCATGGCTTTATGGGGTTTTTAAAGTTTGTGTCTGTTATGTCTTGGTATTCTGCAAAATTATAATGGAAGAAGTGAATGGCACTCACTGCACTTGAGTAGAAAAACAAACAGCTTCAAAGTCTGAGTGCTGGTACTGCTCTTCCCAACTTTTTTCTCATCATTGCCTCAAGTGACATCCCCAGAGGAATGTTAAACCTTTCTCTGTCCCTCGCCTTTGTGTTCTAATGCTCACAAGGGCCTCCCTGGCTTTGCCCATTGTATCCACAGTGCCTCAGACATTTTCCCAGCCAAGACTGAGCAGTCTCCAATACCAGGGTCACCCAGCCAGGCATAGACAAGAGATCCTATAGCTGTGGGGAGCAGAGCTGGGGGACAGACTGACAGCTCACAGAATCACAGAATGTCAGGGATTGGAAGGGACCTCAAAAGATCATCATAGTCCAATCCCTCTGCAGGAGCAGGAACACCTAGATGAGGTTACACAGGAACANGGACTCTGCACTTTCCCTTGTTATATTTCATTAAATTTTTCCCTGCACAACTCTCCAGCCTGTCCAGGTCTCGCTGGATGGCAGCACAGCCCTCTGGTGTGTCAGCCACTCCTCCCAGCTTGGTGTCGTCAGCAAATTTGCTGATAGTACACTCAACTCCCTCATCTAAGTCATTGATGAATATATTGAATAATACTGGCCCCAGTACTGACTCTCTGCTCAATGAGAACAGAGAAGTGCCCCATGCCTGAGGATGGCATCTATTCTGCAGAACCAGTATTTGTAGAGCCAGCCTGGGACATTCCTGAATTCCTCTGGTTTGAGTGGTTCAGACAGAAAATCACCTATCAGTTAGAGGTACAAAGTACTTCGAAGCCACATGTTACAAGCTGAGTCTTGTTTAACACTCAGCAGGGCCCAGACTGGGTTACTTTATTATTCAAACGCTCTACATCTTAGTCATGTTATTTTTTCAACGTGGAAACAGCTACATTCCTTCTACAAGTAAAGAGGTTGGATGTGCAGCCTGCACAGCCGAGGCATGTCTGAATTTGCCTCTTTTAAACTCTTTGATAATTTTCTCTATCCTTGAGTAACTCAGATATTTTTACAATGAGTGACCCAGGAAGAAAAAGAAGCTATCCCTGGCTGCATAAAGCTTTGAGATGTTCCCTTCAGATCACTAAATTGTGACAGTTTTTCTGTGCCACCTCTGAGTCCTCTGCGTGAAAGACTGTGAGCTCCCTTCAGTCACATGAAAAGAAGAAGATCTCTGCACGGGCAGCAGGCATGTGAGGACATTTATCGAGGCAACCAGCCTAACACAACACAGACAAGATGTAAATGAGCACTAAGTGCTCACCCACCGAGAGCATGCACGGGCTCCTCACTGCCACTGCAGGGTGTCTTTAATAAATAGCCAAGCAGAAAATTAAAAGCAGCTCAGTGTCAGCAGCAGGTAGCTCTGTGGAGCTGCTCCTGGCCCAGCATGAGGTTTCCTCACTGGTGGCTTCCCAGGCAGAGTCGTGCTCCTCCGACTGTGGGGGTCCAGGCTCTATTCTTCGGACACATGGATCCAAACATGTGTCCATGAGGAAAGAAGGCACCTACATCTGAGAGGGGCTGTGGCAGTTTTCCACGAGCATAAAGAAGTAAAGTAGCAAAGCAGTAAAGAAGTAAAAAATTTTACTTTTAAGAATTAGAAGTGATCTTTCCTGTCAAAACCAGGGCTGCATTCAGACCATCTCTCATGTACTTTTTCAGACCTGGAGTTGTGGCCCTGGAGAAGTGTCCAGGTGGTGACTGCCCTGCCTGTAGCAGTTCTTATTCTGCACCTCTAGCCAGCTGACCAACCATCCAGGAGATCCTGCCTGGGACAGACAAGCAGACAGACGCATAGGCAACCCGGTTCCCCTCTGATGTGCTTTCCCAGTGACTTACTCTATTTCCCAGTCAGACTGGTCAGAGTGGAGCTAGGAAGCTTTATTTGCATTTTGACACTCCCCCAAAACAACCGCAAAACAGCTTTGGTGCATGCAGAGAGAGGACTTCCATCAGGGCCTCGGGAAATTTTCTGAGTCATTGGGAAGGCACCGGTGCCACCAGCCCGAGGGACAGAGGGAAACCCCCGCAGTGCTCCCGGCCATCACTAGATGCCCCCCTTGCTCGCTCCTAGGGGGAGCTCCTGTGTTCCTTAAGTAGCTCTTCAGTCCCTTTCCCCATTTTGGGCAGTTATTCTCAGCTCTCCCGTAGCCATGTCTTATTTCAGAGAACTGGTGGTTTCATGCTTCACCTCTGAGGGCAACTGATACTGCTCATCTGCTCAGCCTCTACTCCTGAGCTCCTCCCTGTTGTTTTCATCTCTGAGGAGAAACTAACAAACCTGGTGGTGGGTACAACATCCAGGTCGTCCCTGGTGAACCTTCATCGCTGTCTACTCCAGGAGATGCACTTTAATCCCTGGTGTCTGTCCCACAAGTCATCTCTGCAGGCCTTGCCAGTGAAGGGGTCATCACCATTTACCAGTCCCTACCCTGGCAAACTCGTCCCTATTCCCTATCACAGCAACCATTTTTCTAAGAAGGACATTTTCATCTGCATTGTTAGTCTGACTCTCTGTAACTATGAACTCTTACAGGTCCCACCATCAACTCAAAGACTGCTCTTCCTACCATAAACCTTTCTTTTAGACCCATTTCCATTCCTGCTAATTCCCTCCTCCACCTCCATGCCAAATTCACTCACCTTTTCTTCTTCTGTCTTCTTATTCTCTCCCTGCAGTTAGATTTGATAACTTCTGCCTTTGCTTACAGCATTACCAAACTCTGGGGCTTTTCTCATCTTGATTACAGTAAAATCTTCTGTCCACACCTTCTTCACCATCCTCCACCTTCAGTAGCACGATTTCCTCTCTGATGATTTCCTATCCAAAATGCCAGTGCTATAGAAACCCCTGTGTCCTCCCTGCACCAGCCCACTCTTCCTGTCTTTTCTCTTTGTGCCTACTTCAATATCTTTAAGTCTTGTCCTGACTTTCACTTGACACAGTGATGACTCTTTTCCATCCTCACATTCCTTAGTGCTCTCTGGAGGCTCCATTCAACCCTCTTCACACTACCTGATGCAGCATCCATGCTGTGGGTTGTAGGATCGTAGCATCTACCTGTATCTGTAGCTCTCTGCCTTTATGCAGAAGACTTCTTCCTCTGGCTCAAGGTTTCCACTGTGTGCCTCCAGCACACTCTAGGCTCTGCAGGAGTAGATAGGCCATGCTCTCCACCTGGGCAAGTCATGGGTGGACTTGGCCACCCTGCTATAGGCTGGGAGCTGGGAGCCAGGAGCTGGGGCTGTGCTGCTGAGCACTGTATTGCCCTGCCACATATTGCAGCAGCTCCCCATGTAGGAGGCTGTCTGGCTTATGATGTTTCTCACTTTCTCAAATACACTTTCACTTGCTGTTCCTGTCTCAAAATCTCTTTCCTTCCTCCTTCTTGAAAGACACTCCCACTACAACAGCCTCTCTCACAAGCATCTTTCCTTGACCCAGATATTATAGAAGAAGTTTCATTTTTTGTTCCTGTAACAATGGTTTAGAGTCAGTCTCACTTGTCAATGTTCATGTGAATATCAACAGATCAGCAAAACTGATCTTGAAACCTCTTAAAACTAAATATTTTCTCATGAGCTTTCAGGTCTTTCTTGTTTTCATTCAGCTAGAGCTGATATGAAATAATACTCTCAACACAAAAAGGAAAATTTGTATTTGACTGGTATTCTGTCATATCAAGGCACAACAGAACAACTTTGTGAATAAGCTGTAGGTGGCCAGCACAATGGGTATGAGGTAACCAGGTCTGCTTTTGCTCAACTCCTGTTCTTGAAAAACAGAGGTAACAGCAGGAACAGAAAAAAAACTACTGTCACATGTAGGTTCTATATATTTTTACAGAGGGTCATACAAGGCTGGTTAGACCAGCAATGCTGAAGACAGTGCTGAGAAAGCATGGTACAACTCCATACACAGACGACTCAGCAAGATAGAATGAGAAAAAATGAGAACTTGTAATCATTTATACAGGTTCTAGAGAGGTCAGTAACAAATGAAAGGAACAGAAAGTTATGTCACTTGTGAAGGAATGTCATGTAACTGATGCCACAGAAGCCTGGTGAGATGACTTTCCTGATTACTGTAACAAAACTGTTGATTAGGAAAGGCAGACTAGTGGTGGTTGTCTATATCATCATTATCAGATTGTAAGTTGCTAAGTCAGATTTACAAGATGCTGAGCAGAAGAGGAAGAATATCTGCAGAACGACCTGCTACAGACCGTCAAACACAGTCAGAAAGTCAAAAAGCAGGATTAGCTGTTCCTTAAACCCATTAATCATTAAACTCTCATCCAATTTGCGCAACGGAAGTCCTATATCCATGGAGGACTTCAAAAAGGGAGATATATTCTAGAGATGTATGCAGCCAATAGAAAAATAGCATTTAAGTGATGCAATTCTCTAACCCACCAGGTACAGCACCCACAGTGAGATCACTCTTTACGATACAACATGGTGATCTAATTGCTGGGTCGAAAGTTTGTTGCTATCTGAAGGCCAGCCATCATGACTGTGACCTGGTTATTTGTGGCATTGACTGCCTTGGACATTCAGTGAAAAGGCAAGTTCTCTGTACTTGATGAATATTACTCTCCAGATTCATTGATAGAGAAAACGTGAGGAGAAAAGTCTGAATGAAAGTTAAGTCCTTTGATGAAGAGTTTATCAGATGGTCAAGAAGTCAGGGTTTCCAAGTCAAGAGTGCAAGCAGATCATGCTAAAAAACCTCGTCCTGGTTCAGTGGATCAATGGAAGGAATCGATGTGAAACAGAAAAGCAATCTGTCAGAGATGTGAAAGGGGGAAATGGCTGTCAATTAACATATATGTGTGAGAAATGAGTAAGAGAAATTAAAACCATCTGAAAACACCTCCAAATAGACAGAGCAAAGAGTTCTAACATCTGCTGAGAACAGAAGTAGTTTAATAATAGTGCAGGGATATCACTAGGGAGAGGTAGTAAAATTAATAGTAATGTAAAAGAAGGAGAGTACTTAATAAGTACTTGTCTGTATTCAGAAAGAAGTAAGATCATGTACATGTGTAACATGGGGATGATGATGGACTTTTTTGCTTAGTAATAGCTGGAGGATGAAAAACAAGGTGTACTAGTGTAGTGGGTCTGTCTGAGCTGATTTTCCCCATACAGACTGGAAGCCAGAAGGTGTTGATAACACACACCCTTGTTATGACTCCCACACAGCACCAAAGGTACAGGGTGTGGGGGGGGGGCAAGATTTGGGAGGGGATACAGCCCGGACAGCCGACCCGAGCTGACCAATAGGATACTCCATACCATATGACGTCAGCTCAACTATAAAGGGAGGAGGACGGGGGGATTCTGGGAAGACATTTGTCCTCCGAGCAACCGCTCCGCGTTCTGGAGCCCTGCTGCCCGGGACAGGCCCGACACCGCCTGCGGATGGGCAGTAGAGAGTAACGGCTTTGTAGTTTTTGCTTCGCGCGCGCGCGGCCTTGCTTTCTCTGCTGTTTATTAAACTGCTTCTTATCATAACCCACGGGTTTTCCTTTTCCATCTTACTCTCTCCCCGCTTGCCTTGCTGACAGAGGTTTTGGTGCGGGGCGGGGGGAGTGATAGAGGGACTAGGGGTGGGCACCGGGCACCCAGCCAAGGTAAACCCACCACAACTAGGAAAACTTATTTAAAATTAGCAGTCTGGCTAATTAGCATTTCTGAAAGAGATGACATGATCTCTCTCCTGCTTCTGTTTGCAGAAGTGCTCACATTGCATCAATGCTCCAAAAGGATAAAGAGGATAAACTGGGTAAATACAGTCAAACAGAAGTGAGAGATGCAAACAACTGTGAGCTGAGGGTGGGAGTGCTCCATATGCTAATAAGCATCTTTCAAAGAACAACAAGATTTGTTTGCCAAACTGAGTTTCAGCCTCTACGAGTCTGGCCCAGACCTGATGGATTCAGTGTCTCCCAAGGCACTGGACATTACCAGGAAACAAAATCATCCCCTGTAAGACACTAAAAGTTATCCCACAACTGATGCGAGAGCTGCAGAAGTGAGAGATTTCAAATACAAATGACTCACCACAGCAGGGGCTCCCAGTACAGTGCTCTAACATATGGAAATAAAGCAACTGTGAATGTATATATGGTGTTATGTGTAGGCAGAGATGTAGGGAAATGATATCTTTGCATGTTCATGCAGTAGAAAGACCAATGCTGAAATAGTCCCTGGCCTGTGGTCCCATGGAGTCAGGGAGAGGCTTTTGGGGAAGGATATGGTGTGCTGTCTCTGTTACGCTGCTTTTCCCCAGGGAAGGCTTTTAGCCACCACTGGAGACTGGATCCTGAGCTAGACAGACCTTTGGTCCCCCAGTAAAGCCAGTCTTACTGTCTTACATTGTCCTCACACTTCCTATGTGTGCCTTATTCATAGTGATCTGAAAAAACGAAATTAAGTACCCGCAACAGCAACCTGCAAAGACCAGAGCAAACACCATCCTGTGTGAGGTTCAGGACTTGCTCTGCTCTGTGGTCTTTTATTTGCTTTAGCTTTTATTCATCATCTTAAATGACTTCTCAGTCTCCTGTGACAGTGTGCAGGTTAATTGTACAAATATTTGCACAAACCTCACTTGTTTCTTGAGTTCCTAGCTATCACCACAGCCTTACCAGCAGAGGTGTGACCTTCAGCATGACCTTTGGCAGGGTGCATGAACAGCAGTTGTGTTTTGGGGCCAGCTGTCAGGACTCTTTCTCCATTTGATCCACTACAGTTGTTTTTTAAAAGACAAAAATAGCCCTGGCACCAGGGACTGGGATTTCCTTCTGAAAGCCAAGTTCCCCAGCCACCAGGCCAGTTCCCCAATCACTTTCCTTCTGAAACTTAAATGAATTTTCCATATACTTGGCCTGATTTCAGTAGGGGGGTGCAGATCTCACCCTCTTCCACCCCTCCTCTCTTCATCACATCTTTTCTCCAAAGCAACCGAGATCCTCATAGGAACTGACAGGCACAGAGTAGTACCCACCACCAGCTGGGGAGTCAAGGACTGCAGCTTCTGGATTGCCATGTACTACAGAAAATGATAACAGGATTTAAAAAGCAGCATTTACTGGAAGGACCTGTTGTGAGGTGGTTGCCCCAAGTGCAGATCTGCTGCGTACTGAGACTCTTGGGAAGAGGGACCATGATATTAGCACATTTTCGTGTCCACACCAGGATTAGGTGCTTTGCTGCTCAGCACTGGGCATGTGGGAAGACTCAGCTGCAGGTATCTAGGGACCACAGGTGATAAAAAGCGTGATTTCTAAGGAGAGGAAACAGATTGTGGGTTAGATGTGGGCTAAACAGGAAGGGGGTTCATGTTAAGTGTCTGTTGTTCTACTAAGAATGGCTTCCAGGAGTTATGCCTTTTTTGTACCTCAAATTTGCATGGAAGAAAATACCAGGAACTAAAGACTGGTTTACTTTAGGTGAGAAAGTTGAAATAGGCTTGCTCCTTATGTATTACACAGGTGTATTCCTTGTATATAAATGATGCACTGGCTTCTACTGAGTCCAAAGATACTGAGCCTAGAAGAAACAAGACAGTTTTCAGCAATGTTCTTTGTAAATGTGACAAAATTCCATGGTATGTGACCAAAGATGGGGGGGACTGGTGGGACCTCCATTCTTTGCATCTCCAGAGCCAGGGTGTGCATCTCTGCAGGAGATGGTATAACTCAGCAGGACCTCTTCAGACTCAATGCAGAGCAACAGGGTGAAACTGGGACGAGATGCAGAGCCCAGACTCAGCGACCATACACCAGCACCATCAGAAACCTCTCCAGCCAAAGATGTGGCCCACTTTTACGCATACTGGAAATCTAGGGGAGGTTTTGGGAGAAGGGGATTGTTTGGGCTGGTTTTTCTTTTGAACACTCTAATAACACTACTCAAGTCTGATGGCGCACGCTCTTTAAAGAGCTGGGATTCCCCCTTCTGATAGAAGTTATATACCAGTCACACTTCCTTTAATCTCCATCAAACTCCACCACCTACACAGCCAGATGAAAAAGCAACAGTAAAAGGGAACTGTTGTTGTTTTGTTTTTCCATTCTCAGAAAGAAAAAAAAAAAAACAGTCTTAGAAGAAAAGCTCAGAGTCCAGCTTTGTACATACAAACTCCTCCTTTCCATCTGGAAATTCCCCTTAGTTATACCATAAACAAGCCCCCCTCAAATATGCTAAAGTAAAGTGAACTGAAATTCAGTAGCAGACATGGAAGTAGGGACTACTTGTAATCTGATGGTTAACAAAAGAAGACCAAGAGCAGATAGAATCTGATTTTTCATTTTAGACTATTACTTATTCAATGAAGTAATAATTCACCTTACAAAGTAAGTTGCATTTGAATACAGCTTTTCATTTGATTTTGTGATCAAGCTTGATAAGATTTTTAACTACAGGAGGTTGCTTTTCTTCATTCCTAAATAATGGATTAGACTTTGAAGGGTGAATCCCACCATGCTGCTAGCATTTTTCAAAAGGATTCTGGCATCATAAGATGATTATTTTTTGTTTTGTCATCCTACCACCGATGATTCTAGTAAGATCCCCTCTAAAAGGGAGATAAAAGATGGTGTCCTAGCAGAAAACATTGTTACTAGAAATAGGTGCACAAATTTTACTTTACCATGACAATCTCATAATTTGTTATAACAAACCACTCCAGGGGAACCACAGAACAATCACAGAGGACACCAGAAGATGTTCTTTTTATAAATAATATGCCAGCTTTTATTCTCTCCTCCTATTGCTATGCCTTTGGATTGCTAAGAAGCTTTCTAGGGAAATAGGCCTGGTATCCACTGTGTCTATTTTAATAAAATGGACGCACAACTTTATTTTAATAAAAATTTAAAGCAACAAAATTAGCTGAAACACCCCTGGCTGTCATTCTATCAACCAGTAAACAGAAGCAAAACATTTTTTAAGATGTTCTGCTACGTGCTGATAGGAACAGCCACCGGGAACCTGATGTTGCTCTAACAGATCTCCACTTATTAAAGCAGCCCAGATCTAGCTCCATCACTCTGGTCTGGTAATAAGACCTCAATTCATAAAGCTTTTTGAGCACATGCTTCAAACTGACACAAGCTGTAGTTCTGCAGGCAGTTGAGCCAACATAGCAACTTGCTGCCAACCGCCTTTGTACCATCTCTGGCGTTTGTCAGATCCTCAGTTGGGCCAATTCGTCTCACTAAAATGGCAGAAAACTATCCTAGTGTTTATTTTTCAAAGGGATGCTGGACATTCCCCCTTGGATAGAGGCGGACTGTGATGTTGGCTTACCCTCATGCCTGGAACTGTGCCCTTGAGCAGTTATTTAGATGCAACATTAAACTGACAGCATTCTGGTTTCACTTTATTCTGGTTTGGCACAGTGCCTATAAGAAAGGAGGTCTGGTCCATACATCAGGCTGTCAACTGCAACAGTACAAATAAAAACATTGGAAACTGGACTCAATAGAAACTGCAGGCCTAGGTGGCTGCTTCAGGAGGTCTGCTGGGGAGCAGACTCAGAGTATGAGTGGCTGTTTCCATACAAAGCAAAATGTACAGAAACACGAATCTCCTGAGGTGGATAACAGGAGGCTGATGACCAACACTTCTGCTGCCGTTGCTGCTTTCCTGGTCTTCAAAGAAGCCCTGAGCAAAGGCACTGCCTGACTGGAGTAATACAATGTCAGATTTCTCCAGGGCACTCAAAAACATCTGTAGGATATCAGTGGCTGCTCCTACAGCTACCTGCAGAAACTCATGTTCATCTGTCCACGGAAGAAATGAACTGTGTATCTGGGCTGTGTATCACAGCCCAGAGCCCTCACAGATATCTAGGCATCTCAAGTGTCTTGAACCACAGCAGAGCAAAGATACTGCATCCTGTATGGACCATTTTCTTTCTTTTTTTGTCCTCACAGTGCTTTCCTCCTGCTCCCTGTGTGCCAGGATGCCACTCGAGATGATGGGACAAATGCCATTGTAGTGAAATTAAAGTCAGACTTTAGGGGTTTAGTTGTATTAGTGTTTTCTTGGGTATCTGACACACTTGGGAGCCTAACAAGACATGCTTTATTTTGACCTATATACCTGCTATGTGTATTCCATAAGCTGCAGCTCCAGGATACAGCCGGACTGCAACCTGCCTTTCTCCTGTCAGAGGTTCTATTTGCCAGGGATCTGAGCAGTGAAGTTGGCACAGCACACCATGACACTTTTGCACAGTCAGGTCAGCAAGAGTCTTGGCATTTAGTTCTGTAGAATTCTGTGAATTTCATGCATGTTCTCCACATGCAGATATCCATATATGCTTTGATATGTAATAATACCTGGGTCTCATACAGTATCTTTTTGCCACTTAATCTCAAAATATCTTCAAAGGAAGTAGACATCACAGCTGTCTTTCTAAATAGGGAAAACAAAGACTCAGACAGAGACAAGATTAATGAAAAGAGACCACTAGATCAGACCAGAACTGAGCTACATCTGTTTCCTTCCCGTTATTTGACCACATAGGCTACCAAAGCTAGTGGAGAATTATCAGAGAAATTTGCATTTCTTAAGATGTTGAAGCCTGCCAGTTTGCCTATACTGAAGTTTCATGCAAAAACACCCCACATCCGTGTAACCTGGAGTACACAAAACTTTCTGGTGTCAAGGTTCATCTGCTTCCACTCTCAGAAGAAAAATTAGCTCCATCCCAGGCAAAACCAGGACATCTGAAAACTCACTCTAGAAAACCTAACTCAGGTATCACTTCCACACACCACAGGCTGCAGGGCAGACAGACTTCCCATCTCCAGTCTCACGTGCTTAAATGAGCCTGGACCACACCAGCACCAGGTGAAGCTACATCGTTTATCTTTCCATGAGTAGCTCTATTTACAAAATGATTGAAGCTGCTAGTGTCAGGAGAAAAGATGATGGAAGGGATGTCTTTTAATGTTAAAGAATCTTTCCAATTAATATGGTTGCTTCACAAATGCATCTTCAAAAACTACATTCCCAGCACCAAGTAAAGCACAGATATAGCATTTGGAACATGAGGCTGTAAATTTGTTGTTTAAGTGAATGGAAACTGCTGAAGACAAGCCAAAATCTTCTAGAGAAAGACCAATTTATAGGAAGACCTATTTATACTGAGAAAAGTGTGCCAGAGCTCAACAGTCAGCATTTTCAAGGGTGATTTCCAGTAGATTTTTCTGTTGTCTGTTCTATCTTTATGGTGGAGAAAGAGGATGTGAAAAACTGGTGGGAAAGGAGGGGGAAAAGCTTGGATTGTGTATCCAAGGGGTGTGTATAGAAGACCGTACTTATTTTTTCAGACTGTATCAGGGAATTTAGCTGAGAAAAGGTGAAGCAAATATCTCAAGATACGTGCCCTGCTTTAAATCTTTCACTTTAATTGAAGGCTGAATGTCAAACCTAAGTCAGGCACTTTCCTTTCTTCAAAACTCTAAGTTGTCTGTGACAATACAGCAGCAGAGAATGGAAGGGGCCCTTCAAATCTTCCAGCGTCCCTCAAGGCTCAGAGAAGATACCCCAAGAAAGTCATCAGAGACAATAATCTGACTCTGCAGGAGATGGTTCTGTGTCCTGGTCACTGCAGAGTGGTATCATCATCCAGCTCAACACCAACATATGAGCCTCAGTTTCCCCTGCAAAGGCCAGTGACACAAAAGAAACAGGGCAAAATGCAGAAACGAGTAATTGTAAAATAGAGCCTGTGCAGCTCTGTGAGCTCCCACATTGAGGTGCAGTCAGGTAGATCACAAAATGTCTGACAGGCTCAGAAAAATAAATTGTGTGGAGAGGCTGTTCCTGATGCTCTTACAGAGATACGTGCTGCTGGCAGGAGGTGTGCCTCCCATTGCTTGCTTATGCTCTTATCATGTGGGAGGTTTGCCTCACATGAAGTCACACAGACCTCTAAGGTCGTCTTGCAAGAGGCTTTTGTGAAGGTCTGAGAAATGGGGCACGGGGGGTGACAACTCTACCATCACATGCCTGCTCTGCAACCACTTGTCCATCACACATTGGTGCTGAAGTTCAGATCAGTGGCTCAGGGACCAGTTCACTCTAGATGAGGGCTAGCATGCCCACGGTGATTCCACTTGTATCCAAAAGGGAACTCTCAGTGCAGGAGAATCTCAAGATGATGGAAGTTGCCCATCTTGTTAAATAAATATAGACATTTCCTTTTGAACCAAAGGACTCACATTCTCAGTGACCACGTGTGACTGCAGACCTCTACAACTTACCGTGCCCAGGAGAAAACCCAAAACATTATGTCCTGTCCCCAGTGAAATCTGCCAATCTGTTTTGTTGTTCTGTTGCCTTTTTCCTCCTACTCCTCCTCCATCCCATTTCCTTCTCCTGTGATGCTTACATGGCAGCTCCTGTACATGCAAATCAGTAAATCAAATCATTTACAGAGTATTATTTTCAATGTTATCTCTGCTGTGCAAAACGTTTCCTGCTTTTCTATCTGCAGTATTTCTCTGAGGTGCCACTCAGCAATGAAGTCCTAGTGCAGACGTGCTGAGGGTAACCCACAGGCGCCTGTCAGTTCAGTGGGAGTTTCCCCTAGCAGGGTACAAGCTTCTTAAAGCCACTCACTCTCTAAGAGCTTGGTGCAGCTCTCCAAGTCGAACTGCTGGGGTTTTTGCCATGGAGAGCCAGCAGCGAGGCTCCCTGACCGTACTGGGAGGAGTTGATACAATGCAAACACCAGAGCCCTTTGAATCTCTGCTGCATCAGCTTGGTCAAGCTGAGCTGCAGAGCAAACCATTGGAGGCTAAGGGGGAAAAAACAGGAGTAAAACAATTTTTGGATAGATGGCAGAGGTGTTTGAGTGGGATTTGGCTGATCCAAACCCTAGGTTTTTCCAAGATATTTCCTCTCTGTATGCCAATTCCCTGTCCTCCAACCATTCACCCCACTGGGGATCTGAATGAGAGGACAAATTTTATGATTTTGTTTCCATGTTTGACACAGTTTTTGTATTAATCTAAGATGTAATAACTCAAAGAGGCATGCAGTAGCACAAAGCCCAGGGTAGCCACAGTAAAAAGCTCTACCTCCTCTGTAAATCATCCCCTCAAAGTATACTGAAATACTGCAATTTCACCAGCTTTTGGCTCTTTCACAGAAGCCTTCCAAGTTAAAAGCAAAGCGAGGTTATGCATCGAAGGTACAAAACCAGCACGAATTTCTATATATTTGTACCACAGGATAAATGTGGTTGCTTGGGTGTGTAGACCATGCTATAGATGTGCAATTTGTTCTTCCCTCTGAGTTTGCTGAAGTTAAACCAGCTTCAGGTGTTGGCCCAACTCTGCTGCTGCTTTGAGCCTGTAAAAAAAATCAGAAAGGCATATTCTTTAAACCACACCCTTTTCCTCCCCTATACACTAACAACTGCAACCTTTTTAACTCTGTGAGTGTTATAGTGTCTTGGTACAAAGAGGGTTTTTTCTAAAAAAACCCAGACATGTCTGTCAAAAGCTGTGACCTGAGCTCCAGGCACTCGGCAGCACCAGCCAGTGATGCAGCAGTTGGGGCTGCTGGGCAGTGATCAGTGTCTGCTCCCTGGGTGTAGTTATAGTTTTTGGTTGCCTTTTATTCCAAGATTTTGAGCTGAACAAAAGAACAACATGGATGGGCTGGGATGTGGGGACATGCATGTTCAGGGATTGAGTTTGAAGTGTGGAGCCAAATCCATTGTTGCTGCAGCATGGTCACTCATCTCAGCTTCGTCTGCTGGTGTGTTGCTGGCAGCAAGATCTCCCAAAGAGGCTGTTAGGTATAACACAGCTGTGTACCCACCTCGTCCCAAGGGCCCCTATGTACAGGCTGGCACTTCTTTACTCTTACCATACAGAAGACAAATCTGCCGTTGCCCCAGAGAAGCCAGTAGAGACTAAGGTCTCTAAGACACTCTGTGTGACAACCAGCTGTGCTATGCCAGGGAGCTCTTGCCAAGACAGATATTAATCCCAGTGCATGAAGGGGTAGGACTGCCGAACGTAATAGGGCTTTTCTCTTCAGGGTGAGAGACTTCCACTTGACAAAGGCATGATCAGTCACATACTTGACTTACGGATTTCCACTCCTGAGGCACACTCATCACTGCATCAGTGAAAACTGAGGACGACCAAATTTCTACAGGCCATTCACAAAAATGGATAAATCAAAGGTAGGAGGACTTTCAAGTGCAGAGGTGAGATGCAGGTATTTATGCAGCCTGACAAACCAGAAGGAATCTGATTGTGTCATCTGGCCCTATGATAGCACAGCATGCATCACACGTAGAAAAGGATCAAAAATCACAGGAGCTGACACTTCTGAGTTTCATTTCCAACAGCAGAACACGAAGGTTTCTGTATTCCCTGTAGACTGCGTGCTATGAACTGAACGTGCATGGGAAGCCAGGAAGCCATGTGAGCTCTGTGCTGAGATCAGCTCAATGGTTTTGCCACCCAGTTGCCCTGATTGCCGGGGTGGAGCAGAGCTACACTGCATGTGTGAGGGAAGACTCTGTAGGTAGGCTGTTGCTGGGAGGAAGCTGAGCTTTGGCTTTAGCACACACTATCTGTCTTGAGAGATCCCATCTGTAGTTGATCCTGATACCAACTACAAAAAACACCATGGCTGGTTTTTGTCCCTGTTCCAAATCAACAATATCACAGCCGCTGTCACAGATAAACCAAGTTTTAACCAGAAGCTACTGGGACTCTCTATTAGGTGCAGGTGTATTAGGTGTGGCCAGAGGAACATAGACCTAAGCAGACTTCAGTTTTCAATGCTCCTTAGCCACTGGTCATCACTGTCCTAGGGAAACTCTTAAGAACTTTTTTTGGCTTGCTTTTATCATTAAAAAAGTCCTTTTTGCCATCCTGTCCATGCTGTATTCCCCAGATAGGTCTGCAGCTCAGCCCCCATTCAGTGTGCTGTCTGCTGAGAAGAGCCAGACATCAAGGCTTTTTCCTACTAAGACCTACACTTCAAGGAGTTGTTTTCATTTCCTTATTTTCCACTCTGCAAAATCTAAAGCCATATTCCATCACTTTCCAAGAAAAAAGCCTCAGTTGCTTGCAAAAAAAGAAGCACAACCATACAAAAATTGTCTTACTGTGTAACCTTTTGCAGAGCTGCTATGTGAGTGTGACTCTGTGATCATTTGGATGAAGAGGTGGGAAAGGCAAATGATACGAGGTTTCCTCCATTCATAGGTTCTTGTTGGTCACAACCAGGGGAAGATAACACTAACACAGAGCATCTTCATGTGCAGTGGAATGGAGAAATTTCAAATATACTACCAGCTTTTCTCTTGACAGTTTCTAAATGAAAGAGTGAAAAACAGTCTGAAAGTCTTTCAAAGGTATTGGATCCTATCAGTCTTCCACAGTTATTTCTGTTTACTGGTTAATGGTGCATAAGCATTTTCTCTATCATAGTGCTATGAAAATCCTCCCAAACAGTTTGTGTTGCAGCAGTAAGCTAAAAGAAAGCTGGACTCTTTTCTCCCTCATTCTTTGGACAGTCACTGTACCCCAGTAGGAAAAGGATGAGGAGTGTAGAGAAGGTATCTTGTATGCAGCTTAACTTGCTTAAACATACTACCTTAAAGACAACTATCTAAATAGCACCCAGCAATTAAAAGGTAGAAAGAAATAAGCTCAAAATGTTTAATCCAAACTCATTGAGGCTCAGAGAAACATTTCCATGTACTTCAATTGGGTGTAGACACCCGTCAGAGGGTTTCTGACTTCTGCTATAAATGGTTCTTTATCTGATCTTTTTTCTGCCTGGATATGACGTCAGTACAATACAACTCAGGCCAAAATTTATATTGCTGTACTGCTTGTATTATCACCACTGAATACAGACTAAACTTACTTTTACTGTTTGGTTTGGTTTTGCCACCCATGGAAGCACTAGCTCTGTTTTCCTCTCCAGTCACAGAAGATCTTGTCAAAGGATTTTGAAAGCATCTTTCAAATGTGAAATGTTGGTATCAGTCTTCAGCTTGCTAGGGCAATGATTGTGGGTGATGTTGATTGGGGCCATGTTACTGAGAGAAGCATGGACCATCAGTGACTCTAGTAATGTTTTTCAGATCCGTCTGAAAGATTCTAGGGCAGAGATGTGTTGTCTTCTATTTCCCTATGGAGGACCACACAATTTTCAATGTTTCACCATAAAATCTAGTTGGCAAATGCATATGTGTCTCTGAATCTCCTAAACCCTAATCAGTGTGTGCAAGTAAGCATCACAGAGAGCATAATCAGGTAGGTATTTGACTGCACAGCTGATTGCACCCAAATGGGAACTGTGATCTGGTACATCATAAATACCACTGAGGACCCCCCTGGTCTCTACGAACACTCCAGTTCTTCAGGCCAAAGAGCACTCTTCTATTTTCCATCCCATGTCGCTGCCTGAAGAATGGTCATCTACACATAGAAATCAGTTTTAGCCATCTCAGAAACATTATTCCTATCCTTCTTGGTGGTTTCCTTTGGTTTTGATATCTAGGCAGAGGAGGACAAAGACGAAATCATGGATTTGGACCAGTGCACAGATTGGGTCCAGCACTATGTCCAGCCAGGCTAAGTTGGTAAAAACAGAAATTTCACCTATTCTCTTCCACAGATGGAGGCTACCAAGGTGGCTTCAGATTCTTCTTCCCCAATTCCTTCTGGTCTCTGAGAATGAATTGCTCTTCACAGAAAAACCTTCCCCCTATTCTCTCTAGGAGAACGGAACCAAAGTAACTTTTTGACCCCAGAATAAAAGTACATGCCAAGCAGAAGAAAAGTTTAACTTTCAATACAGCTATCAAAATTAAATTCAGTTATCTGATTGCCTTAGGTTGCCACCAGTTCCTCCCTGTCCTACCTTAGCCCCCAGCAGTCTGCAAGCTTTGACAGGTTCTCATGAGGTGCTGTGAGCACCTCACTGCAGGTGGAATTGGCAGAAGTTAATTAGGAAGTTGTCTGAAAAGATAATAAATCTGCTCACAACTGACTTTCACAGGGTCACACACAGCACCTGCAACAACACCAGAGCAGGTCTCACAGACAAAGCCTGGGTTGGCAATATAAAATTGGCATCTTCTTCCTCCTTCACTTAAAGCCTGAGCTAGGGTACTTGGTAAAGCTCATACGCTCCTTTGTATCAATGCTCTTTGCCATTAAGGAACTCCTGTGAATGAACTCTTCTTCTCAAAGCTGCTCCAACCACCATCTCATCTTCTTTAGCATTCTCAGCCTTTTCTAGCACCACTGGCACCAGAATGGTCTTTCCCTCCTATCATCAACCCCTTTAATTGGGCTGTCATACTGTTCCTCATCCATTTAAATATCTGGCCATTACATACGTATTCAAGTGAATGTATGTGTAGCACCCGGAGCGGGTATTACCTCCTTTGTACAAGTAAGGAATAAGCACCTACTGCAGGCATCCTGTCTCTGGCTGGCAGTGGGGTTTGGGGCAGTTCACTGGCCTCTTGTCCCTCCAGGGTAAGCTAGCACAATGATTAAGGTGCACGCCCACAACAGGAGTCCAAGAGATGCAACTCCTGGTCACAGATGGAGTCTGGCAGTTACAAGAGCTGAACCCACATCTTCTCACCCCTGTACAAGCGACAGAATTTGAAAACAATCTCTCTCTTTTTAAGGCTCTTTTCTCTTGTCTGCTCATCTGCCTGCACTGGTCAGTCTCTGCTTCCTCTATCTGCCAGCAGTAGCAGCTCATCGTGCCACAGCTACACACGCCCAGCAAAGAGACCAAGCACACACCTATGTGTGTCTCACAGCCCTGCTGGCACAGCAAGATGGACAGATTAAACAGGGGCTGAAGTCAAACAGCAACAGCCCAAAGTCCCCCAGAGAGGGCTGTGTTCTCTGGTTTGGCACAGGGGGGCAGGAAGAACAGCGTCTCTTTCAGGTCCCCTCCTAAAATGCAGCTGTGGTTGCTGAGCTGCTGACTTGTAATAAGCACCAGCCATGTACAGCTGATCTCAAGCCCACTGTGCAACAGCATGGGCATTGTTTTGTACCAGAAAGCAATACAGGGGACAGCAATGAGAACACACTGTTTCAGAAGACTTTTTGAGACCTTTGGCTTTGTAGCAGTGTTGCAGAAACTGTGATGTCCTGAATGCTCTGCTTGGTAGAAACATTACAGCCCTCACTCCCTGGGCTGCACTTACACACAGACTTACCAGCACAGTGCCCTTTGTTCCTTCTACCTTCAAGTTAATTCTGCATTTTCCTGTCCTGACCATTTGTTTTTTCCCCTTTCT
Source organism: Brachypteracias leptosomus (assembly GCA_013401335.1). NCBI lineage: Eukaryota > Metazoa > Chordata > Aves > Coraciiformes > Brachypteraciidae > Brachypteracias > Brachypteracias leptosomus. The sequence goes on from VYZX01008988.1 coordinate 161,447, forward strand.
GATTATCCTCTACTTACAGTAACTAGTAAATAGCTTCTTCTGCCTCTTCTTACTCTTTTGGTATATTTTCAGGAGTGGATCTTCCCCACAGACATTCCTTGCCATAGATGTCTTTTTACAATGACTTTCTAAAGTGATGACAGAACTCAGATTTTCAAGGCTGGGGTATTCCAGTTACCCTCCACCTCCACACCCTTCCAGTGTGCACCTAGCTACGAGTGACACACTTTGGGACCCGATGAAGTCATGAGCAATCTACTTTCTGTTAGCTCACGCCACTCACGACCGTACGCGGTATCGTTAGCAACTTCCTGCAGTTTGTGCAGAGCACTCTGTGAGTACAGCACGAGTTGGAGAACTTCATCAACTCCGCTGCAAAAGCTAGGAAAAAAAGAAGTAAGTGATTTCTGTCCCTGAGGCAAGGCATTACTTCTACTTGGCAGTTTTTTGCTTTGTTCTGCTTCTATTACCGCTTTTCCATGATGTGTGTTTGTGCTTCAGAAATGCAGACTGTTGATGTTTCACCATAGTCTAGAGCTCCTTGTGATTGATATAATAGAAAGTGTTGTTGAGTTCATGGCAGCTGATGGAGTCTTTGCTACCTGTCTTCCTTGAGAATTCCCTTTCCTATAAAAAACATATTTCTCTCTTACAATACAATTTTAGTTCCAGTCAGGGATAGAAGATAATTAGGACTGAAGGATTTTGACAGGATACAGGCTGCTGTGAGGTTAGATTTAACTATCACTGCAGAGCATGAGGCATGAATATAGAATAGTGTTAGGAACAGAACGCTGGGCTTTCTTTGATAAGGTGACTTCACATCCAGTCTTTCCTCTCATCCTTACTCTGCTGGAAAAGTGAGACAGATATTTTATTGTGATGTTTACCTCCTGGTCTATAGTGACTGATTGGATATAGTACATTTAATCTTTTTCTCCACCTTTTATTCATACAGTACTGCTGATATCTGGCACCCAGAAATGTGGAAACTGAGTTAAGATTTTTTTGCCAAATATTTTGAGAATTGACTTGTTTCTCTGAGACTTCAAAAGTACTGGGACCATGCTAAATGCTCTCCTTAGCAAACCAAAGACCTTGCTTTTAAATGCAAGCTAATACTCCTTTGCATTTAGCATAGCCGTTATTTTGCGTAGTAGCTGCTGCTTTAAGGAGACCACAAGTTCTGTGATAAAGTCATAGGCGGGTAACAGCAATCGCACCAGCTGGGCAGAATGAATCAGTTTGGGTTCCTTCCTGTGAAACTTTAAAGTATCCTACTTTTGCTTTGAGACATTCTGAGATCGGAGAGGATCTTTCCTACGCCAAGTAAGATTTAGCAAAGATAAACATTCTACCAGAGCTGGGCTGACCTGTTGACTCGATCCAGCTGAATTGTCTCCTGAATTTAGTTTCTCATTGGGTCTTCTTGGTTGATTTTCTTCTCCCAGTCACCTTCTCCATTTGTTTGTGTTTATGCTGCAATAGAAAACACCACAGACTATAGCAACTGGTTTCTCTTTAAATTTTAAGTTTACTGCTCTGCCAAAGACCAAGGAGCACCTGGGTTTAGTTTTAACCTGCCATTCCCATAATCCCATTTAGAACAGCTGCTGCCTCTAAACCAGCAGTTCCTTAACTTCCAGGAACCTCATTTAAGGGGGAAAAAACAAGAAGAAAAAACCCCTTACTTATTCTGTTTTTTCTCACTCAATGGGCAAGGCTGATTTTCTTCTGAGGGCTTATCCTCAGTTCTGTACACAGAACACCACATTTAAACAAATATAGTTTGAACTGAACACACCCTCTGTACAGATATCTGCCTGAAAATGCAGACGGCTCTTTAGGTTCAGTGTTTCCCATGCCCCTTGGGGAGATACTGATCTTACAGCCTGCTCATGGTCACACAAATAGCATTGCTGTCAAAGCAGAAGTGCCCGAAGGCAGCGTTTCAACTACCTCAGCTGCCCTGACAAAATTCAGTCCCAATTCAGAGCTGAAATGGAAATTTCACAGCTTTGTGCAGAATGATGTGCCCTCCCAGTCAGGTTCATCTTTGCATACAAGAGGTTACAAAAGCACATGTAAGTCAGTGGCTCCCAAACCAGAAAGAGCTGGGAGTGGGGAAGTGGAGAACACTATCTCTGCAGGTACAGAGAGGGTCGTGCCACTGCTGCATGAGCAGCTGTGGTCCCAGTACAACAGGAATGTGGCTGGAGCAGCAGCTGCAGTAACTGCTGCATCAGACAATGTGAGGAGAGGTTTCTGTGGCTGCTGTCTGGGACGCAGTGCTTGTGCATCTGGCCTGAGCTCAGCATAAGCTCGGGTTTGCTTGCCTATTCTTGATAGACAGTGCAAACCTGCTGTGTTCTCAATGCACCATGGGGTGTAATTAACAATGAGCAGTTCAGTGCTGAAGTTAGTGTTGTCCCATTTCCACCTGAGGTTATTTTTTCCTCCCTGCACAGACTCAGCTGCTTGCCTCAAAATATCTGGGTATCTCCACACTGCTCCTGGCTCCAGAGTTGCTGTGCACATCTCATGCATGGAGCCAGGACTTGTCTGGCAGGGTTTAGCAGATAGGACACCTTCTCACATCCCCCTGCCATGCATTATTGCCTCCCGAATGGGGCATGCCTCGCTGTGGGAAAATCACTTCTTTAAACTGAACCCTTTCAGGTCCAATGTATATAGGGGGATGCTACTTTTGCTTAGCCCTGCCTCCTGTGCTGGGGCTGTAATGGAGCAGTGGAGGAAGATGTCATCAAGGATCCCCCCATACTGGCAGAAATCCCATCTTTACAATTGCTTTCTGCAGAGCATGTCAGGCTTGACAGAAGCTCTCTTAGATTACTGCTACGTTGATCTTATCTGCTTTCATGAATCAAGGCTATTTTTAAAGCGGAGTATTTAGTGGAGATACACACTACCAAACACAACCAAGGTTCAGACCTGGCTGCTGCTGTTGGTGGAGCAAAGCATGTGACAAAAGTTCTCCAAGGATGAAATACCTTGCTGCAGACTGGAAGTCCATAAACACAAAGGATTCAGCATTGAGTCTCAGACCTGGAAAGTGAAGGGGGTTGTGGACATGAAAGCAGGGCCTGACTGGAGTGGAAAGGTTTGAGAGAAGTGGGAAATTCAGAACCAGGTGTGTCGGAAAAAATGTATGATTTGGTTGTCCTTAAGGTAGTTGGGATTTTTACATCAGTACCTTAAAGGGTCCCAACCAAGAATGAGATGCTTATTATGATTGATGAACGAAGAGTTGGAAGAGATTGCAGCTGAGGATTTGGACAGGACATTACAGGAGATTCAGCAGATGTGAGTGGACACACAGAGACGTCAGAGGCATGCGTAAGTGCAAAGAGGAATCTTTGAGTGCCACAGTTTTTGCTGGTATAACTGAGGTGTTAAGGGGAAAACCCTGCTGCTGGTATGTGAGCTATCTAGCTATAGGAGGTGATCCAGCTGGCAAAAAAGGAAAACAGTAGTTCTCCAATTAGTTGAAAGTGAATCATAGGACAAGAAGGAACAATGAATTTGACTTTCATGGTAAATGGAAAAGGAGGAAATACTGTTGTCTGAGTTCAGAGCACTTGTAAGCACCATCTTTAACTGCCCCGTTAAAAATAGGATTGTTTCACGTACAGAAGGCACTGTAGTTTTCACAAGGCTTTGCAGATCTCACCTGTTGAGACACATTCACTTTAGACAAAAGTAAAACAATTTTGAGGGGAAACTAGCTAGACTTCTCAGTGACAAGCAATATGTCAGAGATCCCAAGTCTGGCAGATGATGAGATTATTTTGGGCATCTTTTTGCCCTGTCTTTTCCCAGCAATTTCTTTAGTTCTGATGGTACCAGCAGCAGTGCAGCTCCCGTGTCACAGCAGCACCTACAAGGGCAGTGCCAAGACCAGTAAGTTCCCCATGGCAGAGAGTTAATCGACTGTCACAAGAGCAAGCTCAACACCATCTTCGCATTTTTCTACTATGGTCAGAGAGCAGCCATCCTGTCTGCGCCCACTCTTTTCAGAGCCACGCTGTAGTGGGGAATTTCAGAGGGGTGAAAAAGACAACCATACTATGGAGATGTAGGAAAAGCTCGTGATTCCTGTGACTGCCATGATTGCAGTGCAGGAAGGGGAGAAGCTTGTGAATTTGGGAGTTTGATCAGATGTGTTTGGTTATGAATAAATATTCTCTGCAACTGTTACTGCCTGGCGGCACTGGACACTTGTCCCCTGAGCCAGCAAACTCTGGCTTCTGTGGAAACTTGAGCGAGAAGAAGGGATGTGGGCTACCATTTGTGGATCTCCTGTGACAGCAATGGTTTGAAAACCACTGAATGACTTGGGACAGAGGGAGGGAAAGCAGCAGTAGGATGCTGAAATGAAGGAACGAGTGATGGCAATGCAGAGATTATATCCAGGGAAAGACAGACCCAGGTGATGACAGGCTGGGAGGATGTAACCAGGTCAGCAATGGAGGACAGAGCCTGGGTAAGGCTCAGCAGTGACAGACCAACAGCATGCAGGGCCAAGCTGTGGCCAGACACAGCCCTTGGTCACTAATAAAACCAAACCAATATAGGAAACAAACAGAACCATTGGCCAGCCACAATCCACAGCCAACTTACAAGCAAGCAAGGAGCTTACAACAAGTTAGAATAACTGCATGGGCACTAAAACACCTGTTTTCTGCTCAACTCTATGACAACAACATTGCTCTGTTCATGTATAGCAGCAATATAGCCCAAGGTCCCCAGAGCCTCTGTGGTCCAGGAGCAGGGCAGTGCTGGGTGCCAGCTAAGGGCCACCACAGGCCATAGGCATGGCTATGCCATTCCCACACCCTGCCTGCCTGAGGGGCAATGAAATTGAATGTTCACACCTCTGCCCATGATGCTCCTCCTAGCAGGGACAAGTCTCTCCCTTGACCACAGGTGGTTGTGGGTGTCCTTTGCTTGCTCATATACAGATATGAAGGCCTTTACTTGGGCCTTCTGTTGGTCCAGGTGTCACATGTGACAACTTGGAGGTGAGAAGATGTATGGCCTCAGTCCAGAAATCTCCAGCAACTCCAGGTGAACAGTTGCTACCCCAGAGATGATTTCGAGTTGTGATAGTTTGGGGTGAAAATGGCTCTAGTACAGGCCTTTCTGTGGCTCCTAGTGTGTTTCTGGAGATGCCAGAGGTTTGTCAGGAGTCTTCTGTTTGAAGGTCTGGATGACTGAGGCCAAGAAGAAGGAGGAAGAGGTCCGTAAGTAGCTGCTGGGGAAATTCTAAGTTCTATAGGATGACAGAGCATCCCTTTTTAAGGGGTGCATCTATGGGTTTGAACATAGGTCTTGGTGCTTCTTCAACCACTTGAAGTCAGATTATCCTTAAATGTGGCAATTAGACACACTCAGCTCTAGCAATGTGCCAGAATGGCCAGATCTTCTTGCCTTGTTAAAGCAGCTACTCCTGGATATCCCAGCTTGCTCTTTTCAGAGTCCAGACCAGTATTCATCCACATGTAAGCCCTTAGTGTCAAATCGCTGGCACTTGGTTGTGAGCTTTGACATCCAAGAGCACCCAAGAGAAGAGAAGTTGTGCACGGAAGCCCCCCCTCTCATCTCCTTCTTCCAAGACTTAGTAGTTCCAACATGAGCCAGCAAGAAAGTCTGGCCAGACAGGTTTACAAATGAGCCACTGCAGTACCAGAAGCCTTATTTAAATAGCCCCCACTTCCAAGGCTATCAATTAAGCTATGATAGCTGTAGGGAGACATCAAGCACAAGTGCCTGCTGGTTTCATGTGTGAAGGTGGTGAGAACCAGCAGCACAAAATTCACCGGTCTTGGGGCTGCTCTCACTGTTCACTTTCACTGGCTCTGCTCTAAAACCTCTGCTTTCCTCAGCCTTTTAACTTGACAGGCTTTATAGTTTAGCCTCAAATTTATTATGTCATTTCTGGAGTTCCCGATGGCTCTCCTGCCCATGAAGCCACTCCTCTGGCTGCAGGACCTTCCAGAGAAAAGCTGGTAGATACCAAGAAGTAAATCTGCCCTGCAACAGCTGCTCTCTGATGCTCACAGGGAGGACTGAGAAACTTTGCCAAGTCCAAAAGTCCAAAATCATGAGTCACGGCCTCCAGATCATGAGACTGGAGAAAAAAGTCCACTGGTCCAGGGGGAATTTAAGGTCTGGTTTTCACCTGTGAACTTCCCCGGTCTACTCTGTATGACACATGTAGTTTTCCCTACTTTTAGATGTGTTGAGTAAGATGATGGTTTTAAATCCTGTAGCAGGAGATTTGTTTACACATTTCTTTTTTACCTGCCTGTCATTCTTCTCCCCCCTGCAGTCCCTCGCCATGTTCTGTAACATGCCACTAGGACACCCAGTTTATGGAAGGATCACTATTTTAAGCCGGATCTTTTGTCAACCCTGAATTATGACATTTCACCTCATTTATACCACAGCTGCTCCTTTTAGCAGAATATTACATTTAGTTGTAGATTGCGAGAAGGGGGAAGTGGATGTGTGAATCTACATAAATGTCCACAGGCAGGTACTTAAAATCTTTAGTTGCTGAGAGTTCACATCTATATAGACAGCCTATCATGACATAAATCAAACACCTTCCTCTCATCCGTAATGATTGCTGAGCTCCCCTCTTGAAAGGCAGATGAATAATATCTTCTCTCTTCTGACAAAAATCTTTTTAAAATAAGATTATTTATATCTACAGTATAGACTTAAATATTAAGGCTGTATAACTAATCTCAAGGTCTTGCTGCTTCCTTACAGTAGCTGTTTTCAGCCAACAAATTCTCCACAGCTTGTTTTCACCAGGACTAGTTAACAAAGGGATTACCTGCTTCACCACAGTGCTCTGTCCAGTATCTCACATTTGGAGATTAGTGTAACCACTGATGCACAAGTGGTTGCTTCTAGAAAAAAAACTAGTTGAACTTCAGATAACTACGTTTGGTGACCAAAGCAAAGCATATGCCATGCCTTGGTTCAGCAGAAGGCTGCTTAGAGGTCTTTCCTGTTTATTGAGAGTCTTTTCCACGTCTGCAGCAGCCAGGGAGCATTCAAAGAAGGTAAAACTCAAACAGATATCAAATAGCAAATACAAGAAACCAGCCACTTCCATCTTTCAGGAATCACATGGAGTTATTTTTCCTGACTAGGCATTAAAGCTGCTTTGTACGGTGTTTATTTGTCTCTGCATTCAAATCCCATTGATGGTTTCCTTCTGATCAAGCTAGGATGGAGGCAGATATTTTAAGATGGAGTAGTGATTGGGCTAGATTCTCAGTATAGTCCTGTAGCTTTAAAACACTCTTTTTTCTCTACAGATTTTTGAAACAATATAGTTTCAAAATTATATATTCACATATTACATTCAAATTTAAAACTATATAGTTTCAAATCCCACTATCTTGTGTGTCAATAAAAATTACAGGTCTGCTGGGTAACTAAGTGAAGCCATTGCTGCTTTTCCTTTATACGCTGAGACTTGCTTACAAGAGCAGCTTCATCTACTAATTTGTTTGTTACTAATGGAACTCCCCCCTCAAATAAACCAGTTCACCGACTTGCTGGGCTAATGGGTCATAATCTATTTTTATCCACAAAGATACCACAAACATTTTTCCTACTTTCAAGAACAGCAGAGCAAATAATCCACGACAATTCTCTTACTTTCCATTAAAGTTAACAGACACAAAAGCTAGTGGCCAGAAAGTTTAATAGTTCAGAAAGTTTATAGGCAGGTAATGTAGGTTCTGCACAAGAAAGAGAAGCCCAGGTTCAGAAGAGGAGTGATATTGCTGGTGATGAGTATTGTAGGTGGCTTATCTGTCATATCTGGGAATTGATGTCTTATGATACTAGATTTGAGTGGTCTGGCTGACATCACATTAGTACTCTTGTGTCAAATAGTTACAGTACCACGTGCTACTAAGGAAAGCATACAAAACCCCTCAGAAGAAACTGGGGTCCTGTTTTGATTTATGCTTTAAAACATGCTGTTATCCTTTCCAAATATTTGGGGCAGGAAGGAAGGTGTGAAGGGATAGTTTGCTTTTATCTTAACCATTATGAGCATGGCATTAAAAAAAAAAATAAATATTAATATTCACATAAATCCCTCAAAATGTTCAGTTCTAACAATAATCCTTGGCATGGAAGGGTAATTGAAAAATTATTAGAAAATTAAAAATATATTAAGTAATCTGCTCTGCTGGTCTAATTGTACTCATGTTATGGATTTCACCGTGTCCTTTTTCTCTTCTATCCCTCTGTATCTCAGGTGAATTAATCCAAAGACTTTCACCAAGTGCCCTGTTCAACTATTGTGCTTTTTATGACTTTTTCTCTTCCCTGTAGCTGTATCTGAAATTTTCTTTTTCACCTTTTGTTGTAGTTTAACCCCAGTCAGCAACCAAGCATTATGCAGCCGCTCGCTCACTACTTTCCCCTCCCAGTGGGATGGGGAGAGGAATCAGGAAAAAAAATTAAAACTCATGGGTTGAG
>VYZX01008989.1:0-22624 GCA_013401335.1 Brachypteracias leptosomus
CCCCAAACCTTAAACCAAAACAAGGAAGCTGAAAAATGCTATGGAAATTTGTCACAATTGAGGACTTCCTTCACAAAATAAATTTCAGATGATACAAATAGAAAATCAAAAGACTTCATCAAACTCAATTCAGTTACAAAAACTGAAGTTACAAAATGATATGTTTCTTAGGCCTTTTTGTGTTGCATCATCCAAAATGCATCAAGAATCTGCATATGCTACACTGACCAAAAGACTTTGTGTGGTGTTATGGAAATTCTTATCTATTTCTATCCAGCATTACATCACAAGAAGGACCAGATGTGAAAAAGTGAGTGGAAAGACATTTCCTAATTAATCATAATGTCTTCTATCATGATGTGTGTAATTTTGCCTTATAGCACGAGACAGAGCATGGCTGCAGATAAGAAATCAGTAGACCTGGAAAAATTCCACGTTCCTTACTCCAGGGAAAAGTCAGTTTCTGTTTCAGTTATGCTGTCTCGTGGCTTACCTGAGTCTAGTTTATGTGTTTTTCACAGACTTATCTTAGAGCTAGGCCAGAGCTAGAAAGATGCCTAGTATGTGTCTATAATATGCCTGACCTTATTAGAATCAGAAAAGGGTTGAAACTGAAATCACTCTTAATGATTTGAATCTGTGCATCCATGTTGCCCTTGCAAGGAGCCTTTACCCATTGCCTTAGTTTACTTGTAGGTTTGTTTTACTGTTATTTGGTGTTTGTTTTTCTTTTGTGGTTGTTTTCTTACTCTGTCCTTAAAAAAAGAAAAAGTATTCATTTAAGTTTTTGAAACTTTTGAGTAAAGATATATTGTCAGGTGTGAGAGCTAGCATATTTGTATATATGATGACAAAAATAAGCCATTTGGAAGTGACAATGACCCTAAAAATGAAGAAAATATATGAAGATATATAATAAAGCTTACAGAAATAGGAAAGGTTTAAAGAATGTTTTGATACAAAGTGGCAAATGCAATAGCTTTATTAAGAAAAAATAGAAAGACTCTAAGTAATATTGGATTCTCCTTTGGCTTGATGTCTCAGCTGATTATAAATGGTGTAATTTCAGCAAAAATCTGTGAGGCTGAGCTAATTGTCCTTTCAGTTGCATGGAACTACAATAGTTCACACCAGCCAGGAGACCAGGCTGCTCCAGCAATGGCTTGTCCTTGGTTTTAGTAATTTATGGTCAGAAGATCTGCTTCAATTTATGGTCATTCCAAGAAAGATGTTAATTCATTTATGAAAAGAAGGCCAGAAATGTTTAATACAGAGAAATGTATGTAAGTGCTTTGTGGCAGATATCTGTTACAAAAGTATATCTGCATGTATAATTAAAAAGTAGGGATGTTAGCATGATGAAAATAACTGGAGGTAAAGAACTCATAGCAAAAGTGGAGTAATATGAAATGACAGTGAAAACATGGATGATGAAGGAGGCCAACTAAGTATCTGCCAGCAAATACTGATAATTCATTTTATAATTCCAGGATTTCTGGGAAGCAAATGCTTCTACATAAGTAGATACACTCATAAATGGATTGTAATTACTCTTCAGTAAACAGAATGTAGGAAAAATGTCGGAAGATGCAATAGTGATGCATACTCTTTCAGCATGAACTTTCATTTTTGTGTTTTTATTGAGAATTCTTCATGTTACAAAGAATCCTGTCATTTCTCAGGAGCATTAGATTTAATTAGTTGGGATTTCCACATGCCTATTTAGTATTTCAGCTGTTCTGGTACATTGAAGCCTAGGAACTGATTGTTTTTGCAACAGCACTGGGAATCCAATCTATCTCCTGGCTTGGCTAGGTCTTTCAATGTAACTCTCAGCAGGGGAAGTCACTGGGCATGTTTTCATAGAAGTTACTCTTATTATTGGACCTTAGACTTCCCCTAGGGAATTATTCACAGCATAAATAGTTACTGAAACAAGAAGTGTTTTCAGTTGCCTTCAGAACAAACTTCAGTCTGGTGATTGATAGGAATACGAGAATTTAGGAAAAGCTAACAATAGTAAATCCCTTTAATTAGGCGATAAAAAACCTAGAGAAGGCTATGAACCGTGTCTATGCTTACTCTGTTCTAAAATGAGTTCTAAACTTTGCATAATTTATTTCATTTGGTTTAGACCAGATATATGTTTAAATGACATACATATTTAAATACAATTACAAAAAAAAAGAATAATTCTTTAGCATCCAGACTTCTGTAGTCCAATTTTAATCTAGATAAAAGCAGTTTTCTGCATGTGTTCTCATCCTTGTTCTCATTCAAGCGTTCTTAACCAAACATCTCTGAAAGCAATCTTGTACTTGATTATAAATACTGGCTTATACATTTGTAAAAAGACTCCCATATACACCTACTTTCTGTTTACAAATAGGGTTAGTTGCACAATAAACGAAAGATTTTAGTTGGAATACTATTCTCCTAATTATTTGATGACTAGTTAAATTGGAACCTTTAAATCATATGCCAAGGATAATACTAGATTAAATGCAAAGTGCTATTCTGTTAGTCCTGATTGTACATTAGAGAACGGCTGGTTGAATTGTATTTTCTACTTCTTATACTAGTTTGATTGCTAGGAGTTACGAAAATGCAACTCCTACATCTCTTCTTGAGAGACATAACACCCAAGGCTTCTTATAAATGGAACAATAGAACTTCAAGGATAGTGAAATATTTAGTTACTGTTTATTGGGAACTGTTACAGACTTTGAAGAAAGGTTATTTGTTTTATAGCAACAAGCATCCTAGAGCTAACAGTTATTTATCTTCTTTTCTTCTTTTGAAATAGCAGCCAAATATTTGCAGAGAATATGTGCACAGAAGTACCAGTGAAATATAATCAAGCTGCCTAATCAGAGATGGATTTTGATATGAACTGCTAGACTATGTCCTTGTGTTGCAAAGCTATGCCAGGAGCCAGAATGAGGCCTGCATCACCGTATTATTTGCTTAGACAAATGTTGTCCCCGATCAGAGAGCAGGAAAGCATGATCCATGCAACATCTTCCAGGCATGCTTTGGAAAAAGGACATGTGAGAAGTCCTGGAACCTTACCAGCTTCCTTAGCCACTGGGTGAGAAATATGCAACTGTTCAAAACTGACTTACATAAAAACCAATTTCTGCTCTGTAAGCCAGAAAATGAGAAAGGAATTGAGAGTATTTCCATCCAAGGTAAATCTTTTTGTTTCTAACTACTTCTTAATACAGTGATGCATCTCACTTATTCTTTTCTGATATACTTACTCAGACATTGAGTGTTTATTCTTATGAAGAGTTTAATTGGCTTCTGAAGAAGAATGATAGAAAGTGCCATAAGTGTTATACATAGGTATTCAATTTTCTGTAGCTAAGCCTGCCTTCATTTTGTAGATCAAAACTGCTTTTAAATACAAGTTACAAAAGACCCAAATTACATTGTGACAAAAAGCATCTGTGCTGTGATCTATAATTGAATATGTTCTAGAACATTAGACATGTTGTGTTAAGTATTATTTGTCTTAAAAAGAACAGCTTTTGTATCAAATTTTGCCTATCCTTGTAATGGGATTGTTGTATGGAATACGTGACGAAAGATTTCTGCTTCTGAAGCTGGTCTTTACTCCCTGACATAGGGTCCTGGATGTCCATAGGATAGATCAGGTGGTGTAATGACCCTTTGGCAGGAGCAATGGGTCTGTCAAGCCTTTAAAGTTCCAACCCTGTTCCTAATCATTCTTCTGTTAATGAATATTAAAGATATTGGTCAAAGTTTTGTTCTTGTCTTGTTTTTGATAGAAAAAACCTCTGTTAATTATGACAGGAAAAATTGTTTTAGTGCACCAGACCTCAGGACAGAATCTTGCTGAAGCTGCACCTGCACCTCCTTCTCTTTTGTGAAACATACCAAGCTAACATTTGGCTGGAGAGGCCAGTACAAAGCAGTTTTTTGCAGCTGATGTCAATGCAATAGCAGAAATTGTCTGAGTCTCACATTAAAGTGGTTTCCTACTTTGAGACACTTTAAAGGAAAAATTCTCTGAGAGAAGGCAGCATGTTTAGGTGCTTTGTTGATGTTGTTTTCAAATAAAGTAATTTAATGAAAGTAGACAGAATGAAAATTGGCTTATGATTGTGTCTTTGGAAGGAGATAAACGAAAGGCTTTGCACCAAAATATCTGCACAAAAGATGCAACACTGTATCTGAATATCACAAAACAGCAGGTTGAAATTCTAAACTGAATATGTTAGAGCTGAAAATCAGTATGGTATTTCCTCTCCCTAGTGGTGAGAAGTAATTATTTTAATATGTAACATAGCTGTGTATGCATAGAAGAAAAAAAGGAGAGGAGAGGAGAGGAGAGGCTTACTATATTCTATCAGAATATTTATAATTGTACCTTTTCTACATATACCAAGACACAAATTAAAAAATAAATAAAAGTAAAACCTCCCAGCTGTACTCTGGAAGAGTTTTAAATTCCCCTGAATATACTTACCAGGCAGCAAAATAATGTAATTCCATGAGAATAATAAAAGAGAATCTAGAAAAGAAGAAATAAGAGATAACACTATTCTGTCACTTGCTGTAAATGAATGGTCCAAGTGTGTGGAACAGCACAAGCGCATCCATTGGTGGGCATTCCTGACTGATCAGACTATGCTTCCAAGGTCCTCCAGGAGCTGCCTTGCCAAAAAAACAGATAATCAGAGTGACAGGTGACAGCCCACCAGGACTCTAGGTGTTTATCTGATGCCTGCTGTTCAGCAGAAGTTGATGATTCTGAGATGCTTTATTTTAAGCATAACATTTAGGGCTTCAGAATTTTGCATTTTCCAATATAACTACACTTCTTGAAAAATTTCAACTGGCTGCGGGTGATTGTTCAGTACTCTTTCATGCAGAAATCACTATATGATCTGAATTTAATTCAGTGTGATTTAAGTTGCAAGGGTTTGTTTGTTTTTAAACCTGTACCTTTTTACTGTATCTATCCCTTTCATTGCTAATTACCTAAATTGCTTCACACATGTTAGGAAATGTTTTCATTTAATAGTAGAGAAGTAGTGAAGACTTCCTGAAATATGTCCCTCTGGAAGGACACTTTATTATTAGAAACTTGAATTTTATCCCTCTACCATTCAAAGTAAAATAATTGTGTTGTCTGAAAAGAAAATACACCTTCCTGGATGTTTCTGCAGATACGTTTTACAAGCAACAAAAAAAGAATCCATCTATTTGTATGCATTGCAAGAAATGATGTAGGAGGATTTTGAAACTTGTAGTAGTAGACTGATGAGGTGGTGCTTTTTAACCTAAATAGAATACCAACACATAGAGTAAAAGAACCATTTCTGGAAGAGACAAACCTCTCATGCTATGTGAAATCTCAGAAATAATTCCATAATGTAAGTGAATTCACTATGCCTGTCTGAATAAAAAGTTTACTATACCTCTCAAAGTGAAATTTAACAATGTGGTTCCTTTTTTTAGTTGTGCCATGTTGAAGATTTTCAAGGATAAACCCCCACAATTCCTGTTACAAACATTTCAGGTGGTGCTTTGTTACACTTTCCCTGCAACAATCAATAAAAATGAACACTGACCTAGCAGTGCAGATCTTGACTTTCTAGCTTCGGCTGCCGATGGAGAATGTATGTGATCTAACACTCTGAACATGGGGACCAGATCACACTTGTTCTTTTCTTCTGACTGTGCTGCAAGGGCACTGACTGACAGAAAGTCAGGACAGAAACTCAGGGTTCATAACATCTAAAACAGCTGCAATATGTTTTGACAGCATTCATCTGTAACAGCCAGAATCTTTTTTTCACTTTCACAATAGCTTGGTTGTCCAACAATAACAAGAGATTGAGCCTAAAGCTGTCTACCCAATCACTAACACAGAGCAGTAACCACAGGGAGGCATCTTTTCTCCTCATCCTGGGTCTAAAGAACTAGCTTTTCATCTTACTGAAAGAGTTTATAAATCCATAAAAATTAATACATCTGAGCAGAACAATATGCAAATCATTTAAACTTACTTGTATTCCCTTTTAAGATAAAACTATCAATAAATTCTTGAGACGTTTGTGTGTCTCTCAGCAGTTTCCATCAACAAATGGCATCCACTTGTCCTTGGGATTTCTCATCAGTTCTCTTTGAGGTCAAATGGTTTGAGTGAGCTTCTCAGAACTAGGTGGTGTCAGATTGTACCTCTAAATTTATGATTTCTTCTTTTTTTCACATTAACTATTTTTCTGCTCAAATTAATGTTATCACCTAGGTACAACACGAGTAACAATGTGGGTTTGATTTACATCTCCAGAAATAAAGGTGACTTACAAATCACCATTACTGCAGTAATGATATAAACTCATGAAAATATCTTCTTGTACTGCACCTTAAAATAGCACTGATATAGAATACTTATTATAGTTTTTTTCAGAATGCGTTACCCAAAGGATTGGTTCTTGGAGAATAAAAATCCAATTTCATAGGCACGACTGCAATGCCATTGATTTAAATCAGTTATTTCACCATTCATCTTTGTGATGTATTACTCTCCAAGAGGCAACCATTAAAGCAAAATATTTCAATTTTCTGGCAAATATAATTATGTATACATCTATATTTTTTGGGACTGCTAACTAAGTGAAAATTCAATCTTCAAAACTTCTATGTTGTGAAATATAATCCAGTAAAGATCCATTGAACAGAAGAAAAATTTAGATTGATCCTTCTCCCTGTCCTTCTCCCGTAAACTTTTAGGGTCATATATAGTTCAAGAACAGTGATTCTGACAACAGTGTTTTATTAGGAGAATCAAGATGGGAGTCAACCTCTTCAGCTTTATCAGATTTCCTGTGTAATGTTTAATGCCATAGACAATTTCATAATTCCTTTTTTTCATTAGAATGAAGGCATGCATGCATCCTAGCCTGGCTAAAAAGCTTGGATTCTCATTAAATACTCTTCTTTCTGGATTATTTTCTCTGCATATTTTATTACTTTGGTTCCTTTTGTCTTCATTTTCATTCAGCTTATGCAAAATGTTATATAGCCAGCTGCATGCCACTGCTTCTCATTCATATGCTTGATTTCAAAGATTTCTAGCTTGATTGTAACTTCTCATTTAAAGAACTTTCTGATTATATATTCCCCCAGTTTAAGCTTATTATACATATAACTTTTATGAACATGTGCTGGGCCACATAATTCTCTGCTATAGTTTAAAAGCTCAAAGGTAAATATGTGTAAAACTGCTTTCAGTATCAAGGCTAGTGTCTCAGCATGTTTGAAGTCTATCATGACAATAATGTGGTTCAGTTCCAAATAATGTCATCTCCTTGTAGTTACAGTGACAACTGAATGTACTGACTACTATCAGATGGACTCACCACATTCAGTTAACCAGGCTGTGGGGTGTCCACTTGAAGATGTCTCAAAGACTCAGTTTCAAAGGGTGAAAGAAAGAATCTTTGAAAATGAGGTATTTTCTAAAGTGTTATATCCAAGCAATAAAAATTACCCATGTGTCCTGAAAATGTAATTTAATTTGTTGTTATGTTTTGTTATTCTTGTTAGATGAGACACCTGAAGGAGACCTTGTTTTGAGACATGTTCTACTCCAAGTAAACTTACAAATATGAATGCTCTGTTAATGAGGTCAGTGGAAGTTTTGCCATTCATTTCATTGAAAGGAGAATAAAACACATTAGTACACATATAATGCATGTATATTTGCCCTTTAAGAATGAATCTTCACTGATCTGAAATTCTAATGTAATGAAAGACAAATGAACACATGTCAACATCCTGGTAACTTCCTCTCTGACTTAAAGACTGATGAAATTCATTATGCTGAAAATCAGGTTAGCAGTTCAAAATACTGACTTCACCTTGAGACTTTCACAGCAATTATATTATAATAATTGTGCTTAGTCATAAGCAGCTGTGGCCTAGTTACAATGGACCCACCTTGTCTTTCATAGTATTCCTTCTCAGATTAGTAGGAATGAAAGTCTCATTTTTTCCTATTGAAAGCTCTTCTCCACTAGTAGTTTTCATATAACCTGAATGTTTTAATATTTTACAAGCCTAACAAAGAAGATATATGTCTAGAAAAAACAAACAAACAAAACAGTGAAGAGGTTAAGATTGCTCTAGCAGCTGCGAAAGATGCCAAAGCACTTCATTTAAGAAATTCAAAACGTTAAATATCTTTGCATCTGCATGACTTACATTCAGTGTGAAGAAAAGAGGATGTGAAATTTGGCTGTAAACCAGAAGAAGGGATGTTTTGATTTCCTTTGCAAGTTTTGCACAACTCAGACATATTGCAGATATAGCCATTGATTTAATTGAATAGGATATTTTATCCTTAAAAAATAAACAAAAAAATGCTTAAAAACAGAAGCTTGAAAAAAAAACTATTTAGATTTTCTGGTCATCCCATGGGATGTAAAAGAACACAAAGTTTTTCTTTTTCATTATTAGAACTATCTTTACCATTGCAAACAAATGCAAGAAATCAATAAAGCATGTAATTATCTGAGGTCAGTTTTCCAGCAGATTATCACCTTATGTCCTAACCTTACCTATATGTGGGGGGGGGGTTTCAGAAAATATTTCAGTGTTGCTTTTTTTTCCCTATCTTCATGGCACTATAATTAAGGGTGTTCTAATCAGAAATGGACCTATTTGATGCCACAGCAAAAATGATTATTTAACTAGAGTACAAGAAATTTTGGGGAGTTAAAAAGCAATATTAATATTAATGTGTAAAATCACACATGTATGTCAAAGTAATGCCTATTAAATGCTATTAATTTCATACCATTTAAAGTTTATACAATGCTCTCATTAATTAAGCTGGGGTTTTCATAGACTAGATCAACATATGAAATAATCATAAACCTAACATAAAAATCCTCTTTATTTTTTGAACATTTGACTGTTTAATCCATATTAACTCTCTTTGAGCCTTTTAGTATTTTCAGAAACTATTTATTTTGGTTGCTATTAAAAAGGCAAATTAAAATATTAAGTTTTATTGTACAGTCTTAAAACCTACCTCCACATTCCATATGGCATAATAACACAATGATACATCAATCTGATTCAGTGAAACACTTACTATCTATACTGGTTACAGGTTGGACAGGGATTTGAGCAACCTGATCTAGTGAGAGGTGATCCTGCCCATGGCAGGGGACTTGGACTAGGTGATCTTTAAAGGTCCATTTCCAACCCAACCCATTATCTTCTATAAAGATGTGCCTTCAAGATACGTCAAACTCTGCAATCAACTGTGCCAAATTTGCATTGAATATTACATGTAGTAATAGCTGAAGTCAAACAAGTTGAAGAGGAGATACTCTTTTATTAAACACCCATTTACCTTTCTGCATTGGTGCTGTTTGACAAAATCTCATATTTTTTTAACCATTAAGAGTGTAAAACCCACACACAATGGGGTCTTAGAAGAATCTGAATCTGCAACCATTTCTGAAAGATATTAATTCAGTTGGTATGAAAGTAGCCTAGAGATGTGGGCCAGTTACAGTTCACAATTTGCTTTGAAATCCAGCTTCCTTAGTTGTCCAGGATGGAAGATTACTGGAGTGTGGTGCCTAGCAGTGGAAGTTATGACATTTGGCGGGGTAGGGACAAATCCTAAGCATCTGAGTGATGTCCTGAGTGTCATCAGGGCAGTAGCCATGTGAAGAAACATCCCCCAGTTAGATTAATTAGGTATAGTGCAATGTATTGAGAGACATACAGGGGTTAAAAAAAAAAAAATCTTAAAAGTACTTAACTCTAGCAATCCTAAAATATTAAGGAGCCTAGGGGAAAAAACTACTGAAAATACCTAATATAGGAAATTTGTCTTGGAAAGGAAAGGAAAGGAAAGGAAAGGAAAGGAAAGGAAAGGAAAGGAAAGGAAAGGAAAGGAAAGGAAAGGAAAGGAAAGGAAAGGAAAGGAAAGGACCTTAAGTCTCTTCAGTCTTCAACAACNAGGAAAGGAAAGGAAAGGAAAGGAAAGGAAAGGAAAGGAAAGGAAAGGAAAGGAAAGGAAAGGACCTTAATTCTCT
The DNA here is from genome assembly GCA_013401335.1 of Brachypteracias leptosomus. Lineage (NCBI taxonomy): Eukaryota > Metazoa > Chordata > Aves > Coraciiformes > Brachypteraciidae > Brachypteracias > Brachypteracias leptosomus. The sequence goes on from VYZX01008989.1 coordinate 10,095, forward strand.
TCTGTCTTCAACAGACATTTCAGGTCACATCTCTGCTGAGCAAGATACAGCAAAACACTGAGTTGGCTTAAGGTAGTGCTGGAAGCAAAATGTACTTCACCTTGTTTACTCCACTGTACTGATGCAGCTTTACTTCTTGTGGAAAAGGCATTTTTTACCTTGTCCTTGAGCACCATCATGACCAGGTTGCTGCCTGGTTGGACAGATATACATCATTCCCTACTATGCTGTAGATATATCTTTGGGCTACTGTCTAAATATCCTGAAACTACAGGCTTAAACAATGAGACGTTTTTTAAATTAATTATTCATTGATTCATAATGGCCTTACTGAAGCCAGTTCTGTCTTCTCTTAGTTTTTCTATAGTAATAGGAATAGATAGTAATATTTAACCTGGTATTTCACAAAATATTAAAAATATGTGTAAGTTTTGAAAGTGGAAGGATCAGCATGCAAATTAGGTATTAGAATTATTTAAGATTATTTTACCAGTATGTATATGGGGGCATCTCGTGCAAATATAAAACAAACTAGTGTGTTATTTTACCAATATGAATTGTCAGGCATGAAAGAAACTTATTTGAGATAACAGATGATTACTAATATAGCTATAATTTTCTTCTCCATGAGAGTCTGGTATATTACCTCAGAGAACTTACATGAAGAAAATAGCAGTTCAGTTCATCAATAAATTTTCTCAGTATTATGACTGCAAGGTCAGGTCCATTACCAGAGAAAGAAACATTTTGTTTATAATAGAGTCTTATACAAATCACTATAACCATCCCGTATGTAATATAAATCTAATTAATATTTCTGTTTGGCCTCTGTTACTTTTGGGGAGAATATTTTGTTTTGACAATACAGTGCAGGTGTGAGGTCATTGGATATTTGCCTTCTTTTTTTCCTTAGAGCAGAAAACTTAAAAGACATCTCACGCCCTAAGACATTCCTGAATTATGTTTGCTTAGTGCTCATACTTTTCAGTCAAGATTAAGACGTAGTTTGATCACTGATTAGACTGAGTTATTGTGGATGATGTCAGTGCCAGATTTTCAAAACAGAGTGAGGAAAATGATTATGCATTAAAGGCTTTCATGTCTGATATAATAAATGTGGTTTTCAAGATGTTTATGCTTCTATGTCACTTAGTAACTTCTTTGTTGATCCAGTTGTTGATAAATTTGCTAGTAAGAAAGCCATTCATCAGTGGAATGAAATTGCCTCAAGAAGGATCTTGGGGAATCTCCTGTAATCTATGTTTCCTGTCAAAAAAAAAAAAAAAGTTTAAGTGGATTCAATGACATTCATCCCTAGAATTTTGTAGACTTGATCTGAGATTGACAGAGATTGTGACATATAGTGCTAAGAAAAGAGAGTATCAGAAATCCTAATACCTGTCCTATTTATATGTTTTGCATGATCAAATAATTGGACAGCATCTATTAACAATCCTTAGAACTAAACCAGAAAACAAAGATTCCAACTCCCACATCTGAATGTCCCTCCTTGGCAAGGGACACATTCTGATTTTTTTTTTTACTGCCTTTAGTCCCAAATTAGTAGCTTTAATCTTTGATGAACTGCTTGGGAAAAGCAGCAGTACACAAGGAAATTAACCTTGCTTTAGAAGTTGGAAAATGTGGATCTGCAAGCCCTGAAATAGAGAGAGGAACTGAACCTTCCTCTGATTTTCTCAGGAATACTCCCTCACTGATGTGTCATAGGAACGAGTGGTGATTGCCATCAAAGCCAGTTGAGTGAGGCTGCTGAAATCTTGAATCAGTATCTAAAAAGAAGCATGGCTATTAGGCTGAAAGAGGTGATTCTCCCTCTCTATTTTGCTCTCATGATATCCCACCTAGAATATGCCCCCCATCCCAGTTCTGGGGTCCACAGTACAAGAAATATCTCACAGGTGGAAAATATTGCTATTTCAGTGATGAATATAAGAGTTTTGCATTGAGTGATGATGGGTGAATGTATCATTGACATTTTTAGAGGCAATAAGCATACTTTTCTTTGAATCAATTACATATGTAAACAAACATTAACGGTTTTTAAAAATATTACTTGGCTAGCTAATATTTATATCACTGAATGTGTGATATGTAAAATCTTCAGCTCTTAGAAACATATATATAAAGAGAGTCACTGGTGCCTTTATTTCTGTGGAATCTCACTAAAATACCAGAAACCTCATCACCTGTAGCAGATGATCCCAGTACAGGTCAATGCGTTGTGAGAATATGATGTCTCCCATCTGGTGGAAAAGGTGCATGCATGTACGGTATGAAGATTGTGAGTGATTACAGTGTGATTGCATGTGTTGCCAAATCATGTTATGGGTAAAAGGAAGTGCATCATAAGCGTATGGGAACAAAGAATTTATTGTTAGTTCAATCGATGTTTTAGCAGTCTGATAGTTCAAATCACCCCATTAATGTAAAAGTAACCTCATTGATCATAGAGTTGAAATTGATACACAGGAAAAAAGTCTAGTATTTGCACCTTCTGACTAGTGTCGTATCCAACCTTTATGGGCTCCTCAGGGTTCAAAAATGGACTTTAATTCCTCAGAAAGACAGGGACACAGATGTTCCTAAGCAGTCATCAGAATCCATACTGAAGTCTCTGACAAGTGGTGAGTGATGTTCATGGTGGAAGGTGTTCCTTCCTTTCCCCAGCCCAAAATCATCTTGAGTCTATTTTGAAATGCTTTCTTCTCACAGTATACCTCCTTCTCAGTGGTTTCTAGCTAAAGCTGAAAAGTTGCAAGGTCTCCCCTTGCACTTGCTAACAGCTTGGTACGTAGTGATTGCCAGAGTTCTTGAGACCTTTCTTGTATCTTACAGTCACAGAGCTTAAACTAACCCAGGCTGGGCAACCGTCACCTAGTCACTAGACAATTACTAAAATAAAGCAAAACCATCTCAGGTGTAGGCAACCTCAGATAGATCCTGAGACCCTGCACTGTGAGGTCAATGCAAAACCTGCGTCCTTTTTACTAGTAAAAGAAAAGTTGTGTTTGCTGGCTGTACACACTATTATTTACTGTAACAAATATTTATTTTTATATAACTGAATTTTCAGTTATAAAACATTAGGTTGTGAGTGGATGTTTAAATAAACTGAAAAATACACACTAACTGTGTTTGTTTAATCTAAACCACTATACTAAAGTTTGTGTAAGAAGGCAAAGTAGAGTGGGAAATCTGATTGTTTATATTTTTCCATTGTTAAAATAGCTGTGATATCACTTATTTATACTCATAGAAACTGGATAACAGTTATTACAGAATTCAACACTGGAACATCTTTAAACAGATGCAAAAAGTTAATAGTTCTATATAAACCAGAAACTTTTTAAGGACATGAACAATGTAGTTGGCATAAAAGTTTATTTTATATTTGCATGTAATATTTTGTAGGGGATTTACAGGCCAAGTATATTTCAAAATATGTTTTAGCTGTTAATTAGTACAACTATTTTAGTGCTTCTTACACATTCTTAAAGGCTTGTATAAATGCAGTGAAATTATGTATTTGTAGTGGGTCTGTCTGAGCTGATTTTCCCCATACAGCCCTCATGCTGCAGTACTGGAAACCAGAAGGTGTTGATAACACACACCCTTGTTATGACTATCAGTGCTCACATGGCACCAAAGGTACGGGGTGTGTGTGTGGGGGCAAGATTTGGGAGGGGATACAACTCGGACAGCCGACCTGAGCTGACCAATAGGATATTCCATACCATATGATGTCAGCTCAACTATAAAGGGAGGAGAACGGGGGAATTCTGGGAAGACATTTGTCCTCCGAGCAACCGGTATGCGTTCTGGAGCCCTGCTTCCAGGGACAGGCCCGACACCGCCTGCGGATGGGAAGTAGAGAGTAACAGCTTTGTTGCTTTTGCTTCGCGCGCGCGCGCGACCTTGCTTTCTCTGCTGCTTATTAAAACTGCTTCTTATCATAACCCACGGGTTCGTCTTTTCCATCTTACTCTCTCCCCGCTTGCCTTGCTGANGATAGATTTAAACAGGATATTAGAAAAAAGTTCTTTAATATGAGGGTGATAGATCATTGTAATGGGCTACCCAGAGAGGTGGTGGAGGCCCCATCCCTGGTGTCATTTAAGGTCAGGCTTGATGGGGCTCTGAGGGACCTGACCTAGATAGAGATGTCCCTACTTGTGTAGGGAGGTTGAGCCAGATGACCTCTAGATGTCCCTTCCAGCCTCAAACATTCTATGATTCTATGATTTGCCTAGGTATCACATTTGTTAACATTGAATTCAAGCAAAACCAAGGATAGTGTCAAAGAAGATGTTACAAGGTCTACATAAACACACTTGAATATTGTTTTTAAAAAGGCCAAAATTGTTTCAGTTTCAGCAAATTACAAATCTTAACTTGAATCCTAAAATACATAAGTATTTGGAGATTCATTTGCGCAATGAACTCAAATTAATAACTTCAACTTCAAAGTTCATAACATGTAATCAATGTCAAAATTGTATATTTTGTTTAAAGATCTTTTATCGTGGTGTTCAAATGCTCAAATTATTCTATTTTCCTTAAAAAAAAAAACCCAAACAAGAAAACTTTTCAAGTACGTATATGCATCTACACACATGCACAAAACCATAAATTAAGCTGAAGCATTGGTATGGAATGGAAATGCACTACTTTAAGCACTTTTCTTACTATTTAAACCACTAAAATGTAGTACTGAAATAACAGAATACATTTTGATGACCATGACAATGGCCTACTATTTAATAAATTGCTTAACAGAAGAAGGAATTTAGACCAGCTACAACAGAGTAGCCAGTACTCGAATGATATTCAGGCAATCAACAAGGTCAGGCTACCTTCAAAATGCCTGGAGTTAAAAAAAAAACCAAACAATTAAAAAAAAATTGAAAGAGAGAAAGAGAGGAAGGAATGAAGCTATTAAAAGAATGTAAAATGTGCAATGTAAGGTTGACATATACATAAAGTAGCTGATATGGTGCAATATGATACCATTTGACACTAATCTCAGACAGAAAAATTTTAATAAAATATTGAGATTCCTTAATTCATGTTAATTAATGTTTGCTTAAGTACTTTCTGTGATTCTTTTTCTCTTCTTATTACTAGGGCTTGGAGTAAGCAAAATATGTTAGTTACAAATCCAATTAGAGATGTCAGAACAGCCAGCTTGACAAATGGAGCAACAAATTAGACTTTGTAGCAAAAAACTCTGGGTTAAAGCCAGTGTAATGACCTAGGAGAAAATAAACATATTAAGTAATAATGAAACACATAATCATATAATATCTATTACATGAACCACAAGACAGTTGCATCATATCTGAAAGAAGTGTAGCACAATTATTAATCATATCCAATACCTTTCACAAATGGCTTATATGATTTACGGAAACCATCAATGTATAAATTGATAAGATAGTTATAATTCATATTCATAACATAAATCAGTGAAATGATTTCTAGAAATACATGATTATAAACCTATCACATGGTTTTGTATAGGTATCAGTCCACTGTTAAGAAAATCTGATACATAATTATATCTGTTCTTAAGACTAGCTTTTAAAGTACTTTTTTAAATGGCCGCAAGCATATTATATAGACCAGCAATATTAATAACTGCACTCATCCTAGATTGTGGAAAGTCTGTGCAAAACTCTCACCTACAGAAGTAATTCCAATTATTGTGAGGAAAAGCTGACTTAGTAACTTGGATTGAAGGTTCATGTTACTTCTCTACATCAAAAGTATTCCATTCTGAAAAATAAAATTAGGTGAAAAGTGTTGTAGTCAAGGGCAGGGCTGCCATCCAGAAGGACCTGAACAGGCTAGAAGAAAGAACCAACAGGAACCTCATGAAACACTGAACGGTAAACTGCCAAGTGTTTCACTTGAAGACTAAGTCCCTTCAATGATATGGGCTGGCTTGGCAGCTGCTCTGATGCAAAGGACTTGACAGTCCTAGCGGACAGCAGACTACAGATAAGTTGTTAGTTACCTTCTTTTTTATTCACAAAGGCAAACAAAATATTAGGCTATATCAGCAGTAGATTGAGGGAAGTGATTATTCCCCTTACTTGATGCTTCCTGTTTCTGGAATACAGTGTCATCTTGAGTCCTCCAGCAGCAATGCTCATCAATTTGAGTGAGTTCAATGGAGATGAACCATCAACCAACATAGTCAGGGAAAGAAGCACGTGCATTATGAAGAGAAGCTAGTGAGTGTGACTTGCACAGACTAGAGAAAAGATGACTTTTAGTGGCAGGGGTTGGGGGAACCTGCTAGTGCAGGTTATGAAGAAGACCGAGGTAGGCTTGTTTAGAGGCACACAGAAGAAAAACTAGAGACAACAGTCACAAATTGAAACAGAAAGTTCTGACTACATATAAGGGGGAATAAAAATCAACACTACGAAAATAGCTAGGCATTGCCCCAGGTTTCTTAGAAAGGTTGTGGAATCTTCATCCCTGAAGGTTTTCAAGACCCAAATGGACAAAGCCCTGAGCATCTTAGTGTAAATTCAGAGATGTCTCTGCTCTGAGCCTGAGGTTGGACTAGTTGGACTAGAGAAATGCCAAGGTCTCTTAAAACCTAAGTGTTTTGACGTCCTATGATTCTATATTTTTTCTGTTTTGAAATGTTCCAGCATTATTTGTTTTGTTCTGCAGCAGGATCAAATTTAAAGTGCTGTTTCAAAGGGGTGAATAGATGTCTCCGTTTAAGGCTTAGGGCAGAATTTGTTTCACCCCTCTTCCCCCTCCCCTCTTCCCTCCCAGGGGAGGAAGAAAGGCCTCACACAAAGTTGGAAAAATCAAGATCACAACTTTTAACAGGGAGTAACAAAAGGGATATCAAGGGAAGGAAAATATACAGAGGTAACAAGGGAAGGTATATATACAAATATATACAACACTAATCCTCGGATGCCACTGGATTTCTCCCGAGCCACGTGGAGTTGTAGCAGCCACAGAGCTGTCCGGAGCCAGCAGCAATCCCAGCAAGGAGGGGGCGAGCGGAACTTCCAATGTCCTTTATATAGAGTGTGGCAGGAAGGGGAGTGGAATAGCTGCTCCACCTGTCCCTCCCCTTCCCCAAACCTTAAACCACAACAATAGACCAATAGTTAGGTACCATACTGTCTCCAGACTCCTTGGTGACCAGCACCACTTTAGGTCTTGGGATCTCTTATGTCTGGGCTGAAAGAAGGATTAGAGCTATAAATTGCTGTGATATTTCAGTGAAGTTCAGTAAATATACCAGTTTGATGTTCCAAAAGAAAGCAGTGAAAAATGTGTAAACTCTTTAGTACAAACTAAACGAATGAAAATACAGTAATTTATATTTTTCACTGTAATAGTAGAGTTTAAATAGGCTTAAGGGACTATAGATTATTTAAAAGAAATTATAAAGTAAGAGTGTCGACTGGACCAGGCATAAGCCAATAACAGGAATTAATTTCAAAACTGATAGCTTTTTCTGGGATTGGATTCGGACAAGTAGATCCAATGAGTTCTGTTTAGGTTTTGATTTAGTAAAGATTATCAAGGGAAGATAAAGAGTTATGAACTCACAGTCGAAGTGTATGTTTGAGACAGAGGTCAGAGGGGCTGTATTAATGCTGAGTCTGTTTTGGGTCCATTAGTTTAGGTTAATTGAAGGTTTATGCAAATAAGGACCATAAGAGTAGTTTAAGGGCGTACTTCTGCATTGAATGAAACTAGTGAAAAATTCAGTGATCAAGATAAATATGGTTTTAGAGTTCTGTTTATTACTGTATGAGCCAACAGGAATAGATGAGATGGATTTATTGCCTTTGAAAGACTAAATTGAATAGGGACCCAAACAGAAATAATCCATAAAAATGTAGTTCTGGGGGGGTCAGAATTGCTCTTTATGAGGTTTCTAAGATGATATTAAGAACTGGAGCCAAATAAATATGACCTTTGTACCAGACAAATTGACAGGAAATACAATAAAGAATGTAACTTAGAAATATATGGATAAATATGATTTATTTAGGTGATACAGAGTTCTTTTTCAAAAAGCATCCAACAAAGTCTTTTTTCTGAAGGTTCTTAAAGAAACTTCACTGTCATGATATAAAAAGGAAAGGAAATTATAAAAATGAGAGCTACATGGGAATTTAGTTTTTCAAAATCTGGAAGAAAGACAGTCAAAAGTAAAATCTCTGCAGGTATAATGGAGACTACTTAAAGACATTGTCCTGAACATTCTGAAGTATACATACCATCTATCAAACAGACTTGATGTTGTGGTTTAAGGTTTGGGGAAGGGGAGGGACAGGTGGAGCGGCTATTCCACTCCCCTTCCTGCCACACTCTATATAAATGACACAGGAAGTTCTGCTCGCCCCCTCCTCATTGGGATTGCTGCTGGCTCCAGACATCTCTGTGGCTGCTACAACTCCACGTGGCTCGGGAGGAATCCAACAACATCCGAGGATCGGTGTTGTATATATTTGTATATATACCTCCCCTTAATACCTCTGTATATCTCCCTTCCTTTGATATCCCTTTTGTTACTCCCTGTTAAAAGTTGTAATCTTAATTTTCTGACTTTGTGTGAGGCCTTTCTTNCAAATGGACAAAGCCCTGAGCATCTTAGTGTAAATTCAGAGATGTCTCTGCTCTGAGCCTGAGGTTGGACTAGTTGGACTAGAGAAATGCCAAGGTCTCTTAAAACCTAAGTGTTTTGACGTCCTATGATTCTATATTTTTTCTGTTTTGAAATGTTCCAGCATTATTTGTTTTGTTCTGCAGCAGGATCAAATTTAAAGTGCTGTTTCAAAGGGGTGAATAGATGTCTCCGTTTAAGGCTTAGGGCAGAATTTGTTTCACCCCTCTTCCCCCTCCCCTCTTCCCTCCCAGGGGAGGAAGAAAGGCCTCACACAAAGTTGGAAAAATCAAGATCACAACTTTTAACAGGGAGTAACAAAAGGGATATCAAGGGAAGGAAAATATACAGAGGTAACAAGGGAAGGTATATATACAAATATATACAACACTAATCCTCGGATGCCACTGGATTTCTCCCGAGCCACGTGGAGTTGTAGCAGCCACAGAGCTGTCCGGAGCCAGCAGCAATCCCAGCAAGGAGGGGGCGAGCGGAACTTCCAATGTCCTTTATATAGAGTGTGGCAGGAAGGGGAGTGGAATAGCTGCTCCACCTGTCCCTCCCCTTCCCCAAACCTTAAACCACAACAATAGACCAATAGTTAGGTACCATACTGTCTCCAGACTCCTTGGTGACCAGCACCACTTTAGGTCTTGGGATCTCTTATGTCTGGGCTGAAAGAAGGATTAGAGCTATAAATTGCTGTGATATTTCAGTGAAGTTCAGTAAATATACCAGTTTGATGTTCCAAAAGAAAGCAGTGAAAAATGTGTAAACTCTTTAGTACAAACTAAACGAATGAAAATACAGTAATTTATATTTTTCACTGTAATAGTAGAGTTTAAATAGGCTTAAGGGACTATAGATTATTTAAAAGAAATTATAAAGTAAGAGTGTCGACTGGACCAGGCATAAGCCAATAACAGGAATTAATTTCAAAACTGATAGCTTTTTCTGGGATTGGATTCGGACAAGTAGATCCAATGAGTTCTGTTTAGGTTTTGATTTAGTAAAGATTATCAAGGGAAGATAAAGAGTTATGAACTCACAGTCGAAGTGTATGTTTGAGACAGAGGTCAGAGGGGCTGTATTAATGCTGAGTCTGTTTTGGGTCCATTAGTTTAGGTTAATTGAAGGTTTATGCAAATAAGGACCATAAGAGTAGTTTAAGGGCGTACTTCTGCATTGAATGAAACTAGTGAAAAATTCAGTGATCAAGATAAATATGGTTTTAGAGTTCTGTTTATTACTGTATGAGCCAACAGGAATAGATGAGATGGATTTATTGCCTTTGAAAGACTAAATTGAATAGGGACCCAAACAGAAATAATCCATAAAAATGTAGTTCTGGGGGGGTCAGAATTGCTCTTTATGAGGTTTCTAAGATGATATTAAGAACTGGAGCCAAATAAATATGACCTTTGTACCAGACAAATTGACAGGAAATACAATAAAGAATGTAACTTAGAAATATATGGATAAATATGATTTATTTAGGTGATACAGAGTTCTTTTTCAAAAAGCATCCAACAAAGTCTTTTTTCTGAAGGTTCTTAAAGAAACTTCACTGTCATGATATAAAAAGGAAAGGAAATTATAAAAATGAGAGCTACATGGGAATTTAGTTTTTCAAAATCTGGAAGAAAGACAGTCAAAAGTAAAATCTCTGCAGGTATAATGGAGACTACTTAAAGACATTGTCCTGAACATTCTGAAGTATACATACCATCTATCAAACAGACTTGATGTTGTGGTTTAAGGTTTGGGGAAGGGGAGGGACAGGTGGAGCGGCTATTCCACTCCCCTTCCTGCCACACTCTATATAAATGACACAGGAAGTTCTGCTCGCCCCCTCCTCATTGGGATTGCTGCTGGCTCCAGACATCTCTGTGGCTGCTACAACTCCACGTGGCTCGGGAGGAATCCAACAACATCCGAGGATCGGTGTTGTATATATTTGTATATATACCTCCCCTTAATACCTCTGTATATCTCCCTTCCTTTGATATCCCTTTTGTTACTCCCTGTTAAAAGTTGTAATCTTAATTTTCTGACTTTGTGTGAGGCCTTTCTTCCTCCCCTGGGATGGAAGAGGGGAGGGGGAAGAGGGGTGAAACAATTTCTGCTCCGTGGTGGGTTGCCCTGAGCCTTAAACGGAGACACTTGAGAAATTCTGGAAGGAATATGACAAGGATAAGAAAACCGTCTATCTATCTAAATTTGAAAAATGGAAAAACTTATAAACTTTAGTTGGAAAAGATAAGATAAACAATAAAAAATCATGGGATGTGCTCAGGTTATATAGCAGTCATTCATAGTAACATATGACTCTCTATAGGCAGGGTGTATGGTTCAGCTCTGCCTAAATTCTACTTAAAATCACTGTCCCCTGATTACGATGTCCTCTGAAGTCACCTACTACAACTAGTAATGTAAAAAATTGTGTTTACTGTACTGAACTATTAATTACAATGTGTAATCACTCTCTTAATATCTCCCACTCAGCAGGGAGTGGAAACTGTCTGGTGAATGGGTTTTCTTGTTTGTTTTTTGTTTCTTGTTTGTTTATTTTGGAGGCTGAAAAAAACTACAAACTAATAAGTCAGAAGAACTAGAAGTCATTTTTAGACAGAGATTTAAGTAGAATTCTTACCTATTTGGGAGGAAACAATAGAGTGTTTACAAAAATAAAAATTGAATGTAAATTATTTTTTAGCTCTCTTATTTTTTTTAGTCTGATCCTGAACCAGCTTAATGAAATTTTGGTTCAGGTTCTTCAAAGCTAAATTATTTAATTCTATTTTATACACTTAATCTTAGCTTAAAATTAATCATGAACTGAGGAATATCACTGTTGCTGTTTTACAGATAAACTGTCAGGAAGGAATGTCTTTACTTGTCTAAAGATCCTCATGCAGCTGTCTTTCTCACATATTCCAGGGTAATGTTTGAAATACTCTACTATTCATTCTTTTTTGGTAAGCCTACAAAAGCTTCAGTCCCTTTTCAATCATACAATCATCTGAAACATTAGTGTTTTAAAGGAAAGTTTTGATCAGGTAAGGGATGTATTTGTTTAAAGGCCTTTGTAACCAGATTTTAGTATGATTGCAATACATAGTGGGTGAATTGGCTTATTTGATAGAAATAAATATTTTAGAATTAAATCCTTACTGTTTCATGTTATACTACTGATATTCTTGATATCTTCAACTGTAATTCCTCACAGATGTATTTTTGAAACCAAAAACTTGTACACTATTCAGAGTCTGGTTTAACTGTTACATAACTGGTTTATGTTCATAAGAAGTCTCTCAGAGTAAAAGCTTTTTTTTAAAAATTCTTTTGTTCTAGTTCAATGAATGCCTTATGTAGTAGTTCTTATAATTGTTAATGCTAGTTTGCCACTAGAATCAGTATGCCTGGGTTTATTTGAAATGGATTTAGGCATTTTTTTTTAAAGTGTATTTTAGAAAATGTAATGAATGACTTTCCTTTTGTTACCATACCAAAAAAAAACGGTTGGATTGCTTTGCTTAAGCTGCTGATTCTAGAAGCATCCAGAGAAATTACACAGTAGAAGCTTTGTACTTCATCTCATCAGAATAATGAAATAGGTCATTAGCATTCAACCAGCATTGTAATCCAGCGGCTACACCTTGCGTGTGCTAACTCAACTTCTATAGCGAAGGATGGAAGCAGAAGATGATACCTTATATATTAAAATAAGAACATGCTGCAATTAATGGAGAATAGGCAAATTAACATTTTTTTCCTATTTAAAAGATGTACACAATTTCAAAAGAGAAAATGAAAGAGGATACAAATGAGACGTTGTGGTGAGTTTACCTTGGCT
>VYZX01008990.1:9701-53438 GCA_013401335.1 Brachypteracias leptosomus
AACTAGGCCCTTGACACTGCCCTAATGTTCCCAAAGATTATAGTATTAATGGTTAATTACTAAATGATCTCATGACACAAGCCTGTGTGCCTCTTTGAAAATTTGTACTGCCACATAAATCAAGGTGGAGCAGAATTTGTTCCTGTACAGAGAAATTGATAAAATATTTATGTAGTTTAAGCTTGATTATATCGGTGATTATTTCTATGCAATTTTGTAATTTTCAAGGTCTAACCATTTGTTACAGAGAGTAAAACTTACTCAGAAATACAAATAGACAGTACATACAAAAAAACTCAGCAAAAATAATTTGGTAACTTCTGTGGCCTGTACTTTCCAACATTTAATCTATATTCCACTGTTGTAAGTTTAACTGGACAATCCACAGTGATCAGAGTCTCAGCCGATGACTATTCAGTGGCTTCTGTAGTTCTTAACTGGGCCAGCTTCACAGGTCTCTGATACAGCAATGCTGTCACCCTGGGAACAGTTTCACCAGAGGTGTCAGAGAGCATGACTATGAAGCCTGAGCTGTCCAGTTAGTCTTCGAGTGGATGTTTCCATGTTCAGAGCTTAATCACAACTAGATATGTGAGAGTGAATACAACTAAGCCCTTATGAGTTTCTGTCCATTAATGTTAATTTAACTAAAAAAAGAAAGGATACTATCTTACAAAGTAATGACTTGACTACTTGATTCTGTAATAAAATTGGCACTGACTGAAGATGGTCAGGTTGTGCATCTATGAGACTGTGTTGTTCTATTCCTGTTACCTTCATTCTTCCTTCATTTCTTTTCCATATTCAGTCATTTCATGCAGTTCAAATAAAACTCTACTTGTCTTTAAGCTGGGGTCATGCATCAATTGCAATGTCTGAAACTGTGAAAGCAGTTTCACTAGAGGCTTTTACAATACAAATAATGATGCAATGGAAACCTGTCTGATATGTACAAAACATTGCAAGGGCATTGTAATGGATCATTTGTGGCAGCTTTCAGGCTACAGTGTTTGTTCTTATTTGGGGAAGAGAAGGAATCTCTCATTCATTTTATTGTGGGGAGCAGAAGGTGAGCTCAGCATCTTTTAAAGAAATGTTTTGGGTTTGTTTTTTTTTTATTTATGTGTTGGTTTTTTTTTATTTATGTGTTGGTTTGGNCTTTCAGGCTACAGTGTTTGTTCTTATTTGGGGAAGAGAAGGAATCTCTCATTCATTTTATTGTGGGGAGCAGAAGGTGAGCTCAGCATCTTTTAAAGAAATGTTTTGGGTTTGGTTTTTTTTTATTTATGTGTTGGTTTGGGTTTTTTTTATTTATGTGTTGGTTTGGTTTTTTGTTTGGTTGTTTTTTTCCCCAGTGTATTTCTCTGCAGTGGTTTCCTTTGATATTTGATCATATTTAACATCACCCATTTGGTGGTACTTTTCAGGAACTGTTGTGTCAGTTGCTCATATGCAGCAGATAGAAGCTGAAATGTTTTTTGTTAATTAGGTACCAAAGAAACTCTTCCACTTACTCTTTCCTAACAGTTACTTGCATCTTACACAGAAACAGTTGTAAAATTGACTGTCTGCTTTATCTTCTCTATGGATAATAATTGGCATAATTCTAAGAGGGTGAAATACTGATGTTTCCTCTGTCAATTCGGCCCAACAGAAAAGCCTACAGAGGTTTATGCCTATTTAGAGGGCAGGGAATGTATCCATATTTAATTCCTGCAGTACAATAAAGTTTCTCTCCAGAAATCCATGAAGAAGAATATGCGAATCAATGCTTTCATGCCAGCTTGGTTTTGTCCCTGCTAATAAAACCTAGATTCTCTGTAAATAGAACTGGAGTTATAAAACAGTAGCTTACTACTTTGGCAAGTTTCAACAACTAGAAATTGTTTGTCACTGATTATTCTTGTAAATGTAGTGAAATCTGTGTAGCAGATCCAAACTTCTTCCAGCCAAAATTGTTTAGATTCATAAGACCAAGAAAATGGGTAAAAAATCCTTTCCTTGCATAACATCTTTTTCTTGCTCAGTGTTGTAGAGCTTTTAATCTTTTTGTTCTCAAATCCTCTAGTCTTCCAGGTGAGCTCATCTGGTAGGCAACTGTCACATCCTGCAGTAACAAAGACTTATTTTCTCAGAAGAGCTAATTCCAGCAGACTTGAGTCAATGGGAGACTGAGGAAACTGCCTGGTCATTGTGCCACAGTCCCGAGCTGGACCACTGGCTTGCAGCAGCCTTTCATGCCTGGCCTTGCTTCCCTTTAGCTTGAATTTCAAGTGATTATGATAACTGAATGTGCTAAAAACATTTAAGAGACCTCCCCAGGACAAGAGCAGAACTTAGAGCATCTTCATGAGTAGCAATAATAGCTTGCCTTGCCAGGAATGACTGAGCTTTTCACTTCTGGTGGGAAGTCTCGATAACATTGTCCCTTTGACTGACACTGAGAACTGCAACCATTATTTTTTGAAACAGGCTGCTTTCATTTCTTTACCTTTCCTGAATGCTGAGTGTAGCAATGATTTCAGAAATTAATGTTCCAACTTTCAGAGAATACAAGACTTCATTAAAAAACAGTCCTCCCAATGAGTAGATGGTACTTTCTCTCCAGTGCTGGACTGGGGTTCATGTCCTTTCCCAAATCCTTTCCTGGTGCTGATCATGGAGGGTAAGAATGATAGAAACACATTTGAGAAATACAGATGGTCATGAACCTGTCTCTGCTACAGGATATTTTTCACCAGGATGACACACGCAAATGGACACATGTGTCTGTCATCTGGAAGTGTCTGGCAAAGCTGATGTAATTGAAATGCAACAGAACTGTCATTCATAGGTAAAAGTTTTAATCTGAATATGGGAAAGGATAGATTTGCGAGCAAGGCAAACCACAGGTTTTTAACATCGTGTAATAATCCGAAAAGGGAGTTCATAGGGTCAGATTAAAAAATATCTTTTGTCTCATGGGAGAACTTGAACCTGAACATTTTTACATGCTGAAAGGTGCAAAATGCAAAAATGACTGAAACTACCAGGTGAATTTTCCTATGGACAATTTAGGGACAATTTCATGGTAATTGCATAGAGTGGAGTATGTCTACCTTCTGACGATCATTGTCAAAGAGATGGTAAAATATCTAACCAGATTAAAAGATCCTTGGTTATTAGGCATTGGCCAGAGGGATTTTAACAGTGCTCTCTTTATGCACTGGTCACATGGGATTTTTGGCACTGGGAAGAAGAGTGTGGGGTTTTTTTCTCCTAGTGTTGAGACTTAGCTCTGATTACTGAGGCTGATTCTTCTTTTATGTAAGAGACAAAAGCAGCCAATGATTCAGTCTATTAAAGCTGAACTGTATTGAAATGACTGGTGATTCTGTGCTGGAAATCAGCAATGGGCTACTGCTTGCATTGGAATGAAAAACAATCCTGATAACATCATTGATTCAAGACTATCCAGTTTACATCTTTAAAATTCACAAGAAAAAACAAAAGGTGACTTAACTGCTGAATTAATCAACACAGGCTGAACTCTCCAGCAAACAGTATCTTCAAAAGAAAAAAAAAAAAAGAGTAAAAAGAATAAAAATAGAATAAAATAAAATTTAAAAAGATGAAAAACCTGAACAAGCAGATAAGAAAGATGTATGACAGCAGTGTAAAATGGAAGCTACAGGAAACAACAGACTCTGGAGCAAGCTTTCTACACTTCTGATGCAAGAAGCCAGGTAAGATTAAATTCCTCAGTTTTGTAAGAAAAGAGTAGAACATTCTCCCCCTGGCTATTGCAATGGAAGAAGGAGGTGTGAGGGTCTGAGACAAGCTTCCATATCTTTCAGTACTCATTTCCAAGTGCCTTTTTTTTTCCTCCTAATTCCTTTAGGCTTCTAATTTGCCTGTAACTTTGACTCAAATAACCTGAGGGCTAATCATGTGGTTGAACGATTTTTAGAGAATAAACAGCATAGCAAGACAACCCAGAAGATACGTTGAATGGGTGCTGAAGGCAGAAATAATATGCATCTTCACAAATCCTAAGCAGAAGATAGGGGAAGCCGGGTAGCTCTTGCAGCAACAGTCTTCAGTCTGTGCCAGCCAGTTCTCTTCCTCCTCCCACTCCCCGCAGGAGCCAGGGCTCTGAAAGGACTGGTGCTGGTTTTCACTGCTGGAGGTTTCTGGAAGTTTATTCAGCATAAACTGTTGCTCTCAGCTGTTTTAAGTCTCTAAAGGAGGTGTGATCAATGACAAGTAAGGGTGAATGACAGGTTTCCTGATTCAGATCATGTTTGGTAGTGGATTTTGTATCACTGGGCTGCTGCATATAAACTGTGTGGTCTGAGCTAGATTTTCCTTTCCTTTAAAATACAGAGATAACTGAAAAAACGACATATTTTTAACTGAAGTTAATAATACTGGGCCAGATCCTCAACGGGTGCAAACCAGCTCTGACTTCTGTGGAGATGCTGGTCTGTCCCAGCTGAGAGCCAGACCTGGAAGGGACAGCAGTTTTCTTGCTGTACTGTCTCACTCTCCTGGTCTGTCTGGGATTATCACATTGCCTAGGGCAATTAGGCAACTTCATTATTTGTCTAATCTCCTTTTGGGTGTTTTGCAAATACCAGATGTAATTAGTGGTTTTCCTTCCACTGTGGACTGCATGCTCTTTTCTTTCCCCATGCTGTTCAGCTACATCTACAGATTATGGGAAGGCCATAGGAGCATGAATCTGCTCCTGTTCCTTTCCATTCCCAAGGCTGTCACATCCATAGTGTTGTGCAAATGATCTTTTTTTTTTTTTTTTCTACAGAAGTTCTAAAGCAAAAATGAAAAATGGCTCTTCCCAGGGGCTGGGAAAACATTAATAGCTTTGAACCAAATTAAAAATGTTGTTGTCACGTCTTGGTTTGTGGCTAGTGTAGCATTGAAAAGAGACAAGAGCAGACTCATTTTGGAAACATCACAAGGAAAAAAAATCAACTTTCTATTAATCAAATGTTTTGTCAGAAACTCTTGTTGTTGTTGCTGTTAATGTAGTGTTCTGCCTCACGAGTTTTGGCTGGCTCTAGGTCTGCTTCGCTCCTGCCCCTTGGGACTGGAGTTCTGGCCCACTTAAGTCAATGTCAAGGCTGCTTTGCAGTCTCAGTGCTTCACTGAGGCCACACAAGGGTTTGTCTGTGCCTGAACCATGTAGAAGTGCAAGAGGCTAGGAAAAGCTGCCTTACTTATTTTTCCACAACAGCCTACAATTAAAAAGTATTTGGGCTGTCTGTCATTGGCAAAGATTTCCTGCAGTACTCCATATTCTAGCTGCAGCTTCTTAAAATGATGTTCTAGGTTAGAAAAAGAATTTATTGCAGAGTCAGATATTTGAAATTAAATGCTGTTTGAATGCTTTTATGTGGTGTCATGAATGTAGATCGGTTGAAACACTACATCTATCTGTATTATCATATACCTACAGCTTGAATCAATAAAGTTAAGTGCTGGAGATCTATTTGAAATACAAATCCAGAGAAAAGACACTTACTTTCTTTACTCTTTGGCCAATACTTGTATAGAAGCTGTTTCATTAATATATTATCTCTGAAAGGTAACTGGGTTTGTTGGAGTTGAAATAAGATTAAATGAATCAGCTATTGTAGTTCATCTGTTAAATCACAGCACTTTGCTCTCAGTTTGTAAAATAATCTCCAGACTAATGAAGTAGGGTCAATCACATGCATTTCTGCTGGAACCAAATTGCCATTAACTGTGTCACAGCAACGGATAGGTCAATAAATGCTGTGCTGTTGTACGTAGACAATTGCAGTGCCAGAAGATAAGCCATTTTTTCATTACGTGGTGTAGATTTAGACTCTGTGCAGATCAGTGTCTGATCTGTGCTGTTCTGCAACGTAGAAGCTCCCCACTTAGCTCACGTTGCTTGCAGAAATATCACTGGCTACTTCATCTGAAAGTGCCCCATTGCTGAAATGCTGACCTGGCAATGGGCAGCTGGTATATAGCACTCTGGTAGATGTGGGAATCATTCAACTCCCACAGATCTCAGTAACTTCAGTGTATTGAACAACTTCTGGAAGACATATTTTATCCGCAGTTGTGCTGTTTCAGCTTGTGGTTCATGGATGGATGAGAATGGCAGAAGAAACATTTGTGATAAGTAATGCATGCAATGTGTTGACCAGCTACTGCAGTGATTTCACCAGGGCACATGTTGAGTATTTAATTTGCTAATGAGAAATAACCAAGAGTGGGAGGGAGGGCTGTGTTAGCTGGTAGTATCACACCTGCTGGTTGATGTTTCAAGGGATATCAGACAATGGAGAGCCATCTGCTTTGATACCCACCTCTGACACTGAGGAAGAGGTTTAACCAGGCTGAGAAGACACAGACAATGACAGTGACCTTGGGCAGATTTTCAAAAGGGCAGGTGAGATGAGGTGAAAAGGAGAGGAGGAAACAGCTGCCCCTTCTCAAGGGGGATGGGGTAGGAGTGACATACATAAAAGGAATTGGTAAACTAGACCTTATTTCTTTTTTCTCTGTATTAAAATTATTTTTTATTCAGTCTTCATGTTTGTTTCTTTTGTTAAGATTTGATAATCTTTGACCAATCTGGCCACCTCTACTAACCTTGGACTGGAATCTTTGGAGAGAAAAGCGTGTTGGTGCCAAACCCAGCTAGGCTCTGGGTGTAAGTGCTACTGATTCTGTGCTCCTATGAGATGTCTTAAAAAGGGAGAGAATGACTGGATCTTTTCCTGAAAAGTAGAAATGGGGAGAGTCTCATCAACTCAGAGAGTCCATAGAGGGACCAAAGTTGCATTGCACTTTTTATTTGTGCATATGTGTGGGGAGAAATATTTGTGTATAACAAAAATACTCAGGCTTGTGGTTTGCTTGAGTATTCTTGTATGTGGTTTGTTTTGGTTTTTTCTAAGATANAAAAAAAAAAAAAGCTTAGAAGACCAAGCTGCAGATAAATGAGCATATTTGCCATTCTCCTCCTTCCCCAAGGAATGTGCTAACCATTCAGCAGATAGCTGCTCTGGGCTGGATTTCTCTCAGTCTTTCTTGTTGCAGCTGCATAAACAATTAAATATTAATTAGACTAGAGAAACAGATTGGCCATGTGAAGAAAAAAGACCCCCACCTGGGACACGAGTGGCCATGTTCAGCTCTCAGTTCTGAAACTGGTGAAGTAAAATTTTCATACTTCTGAGTTTCTAGTCTTGCTCACCCAATTATATTTTCTCTCTTTACTGTCATTGCCCATAATCTCTCTTGTGTTCAGACCATTCTAAACATAAAACACCTTTTCTAGAGATTTCATCAATATTAGCACATTCCCAGTGATGGCTTCACTGACTAGATTGTGTCAGGTTCAATACTTTTGTTTTGAAAATTTTGACTAGCTCCAAAGTGTGAGAAATATTTCTTCAAATGGACCTCCTGACACAGATCAACCTTGGAAACTGAAGAATGAAAATATATGCCTGTTAACTTACTCTGCCCTTTTTACTCTGAGGACGAATATTATGTTACCTTTTGCAAGCTGCTGTCTTAGCACAAGATACAGCATATGCTATTTCTCTGCTCAGTTATATTACAGTCGCTCTTGGGTATCCAAATGCTGAGTTTATTGCCTCAAAAGAGCTTACAAGCCCTGGTATTTTATCAGTGCATATAGCACAGAAAGGCCAAAGAGAGGAATCTGGCATGATGAAAATGTCATAACTAATTCAAAAAGCAAACAAGAAGGACCAGATGTCCAGAAAGTACCCCAGGGAGGTTTGCATGGTTATACATTAGGATGAAACAAAGCTGGGTTTTGCACTTTGAGCATAGATATTTTTCGTGTACGAGATCACTATTATGACATAAGTTATATTCAGGTTTACCTGTACTTGGTATTCCTACTTGAGTGGAAACTGAATTAAGAATATTGCTCAAAGAAGACTCTCAACTAATATTTTTGTCTTTCAGTTGTTTTCAGCTATGTATTTGATTCCTTTTTGTCTCAGAAAGGTTAAAAATCAAGTGTGATATTTGGGATTCTGTTCTGTCCCCTGTTTGCTTCTCATAATTCTCTCAAAATTTCTGTAACTGAGATTATGAGCTATCTCCTGAACAAAATTCAGCAGTGATGCTCTGTATTGAAATGGACTGTTTTGAAAACCAGACTTAATTGTTCTCTGTTTCCTGTGCATCTTTTTTGAAGTTAGCAGGGCTGGCATGGCAAGTACAGCATTTAGCTACTGCTTTTGCTGCCTGCTGCAGCTCATCTTAAAATTTTAAACTAGGTGATGCACAAGGGAGATCTCAGTTGTGAAATGGGCACAAGATTCCCAGTAATTCTCAGAGATGAGCTTGGGTTCTTGTTGTCATAATTTTTAACACTGTTGTAACAAGTGTGTGCTGTATTTGTCAGTATTGCAACAACTTCGGATGCTGTGGAAATTCAGCTGGGCAGCAGCATTTGCCAGAAATTGTTATCCAATGAAGCAAATAAACAAAGCACGGGGTTTTTTGTTTTGTTTTTCTTTCTTATTAAATGAAATGATTAAAAGCCAAGTCACATAGGCTCTTCTTTGAGCTATTTTAATCAGTAAACCTGCAGAAGCAAATGTGTTACAGGGGCATCTGTTACGGGAGGATGGAAATGACCACAGAGAGGTTTGAGCCATTCTGTTTCTTAAGGCAGTCTGGATTCAGAGTCACTCTCCAATGCCAGCCCCACATTCATCTGTTGTCACTGGAGATATAGTAAAGGACGGTAAGGCAAACTATTAACTGGGGATCTGCTCTGATTTTGTCACCCCTGCTGGTCTTTTGCACTAGGAGAGTGTGACTTTGCCAGCAGCACAGTGTTAAGGATGAAGCCCTCAAAATCTGCAAGTCATTCAGAAGCACACTTGGTTTTCACTTGTCCTACTTGTGCTTATGGGCAGCACATTATAATTTCCGGAGGGCTTCTGAGAAATCCAGCTGCTGGGTTGGTGAGCAGAGAAAAGCCTTGTAGTGAGATGGGTTGAACACCATCCCTTGCGCCACATGCAGAACATTGGTAGATTGCAGTAACACTGCTGGGAACTGATATTGTTGCATGCAGGGTTTCTTTTCTCAATGTTTTTGCCCCACCAAAGCAAGCCCAGCTGCCAGGGCAGTCTTCACTAGTAGTTGCCTTGAGGTACCAATACATGCTTACTGTGCTGTCCAGCTACAGCAATAAAGGGTTTTTAATTGTAGCAAAGACAGTGGCCTCAAGGGCCAAGAAATCTTGACCTGAGTTCTCAAGAAATTCATGATTGTGCTAGATATCAGGAAATTCAAACTGTTACGTTATCTTGAATTACTCTTTAGTTTCTGAATCTCTAAGGGATCATTCAAATCACGTTAACAGACTTATGTTAACTGCACCATAAGAGCTTCCCTCTCCCCCCAAAAAAGCACTCTTTATTAATCACATGGCTAAAGGAATAGGAGCATTAAGGACGTATCAAGAGTTTGCCTATACTGGTGAGTAATTCGACATGCTCACAGCTCTTACTAAACTAAATAAGAGTTGTGGGAATTGGAAAACTCTGAAAAGGAAAATTTAAAACTTTAAATCCTTCTGATATCTCCATGGGGGCGTACGTTTTCTAACTATGTTATTTACAGCCTTCTGGCCCTTTCACTCATCACTGATCTTCACTTACAAAGTTGCCTGGCATCACAGCAAACCAAGGGACTGGTGCCCTTGGCTGAGCACTGGACCCCCCAAAACTGCTTTCAGGATAGAAATGCAAGACAGACTTTTCAGCTTGTCCTCGTTCCCTTTTTCACAGTGCAGGTCCCATAGGATAGGAAAGCCATTCTGCTAAGAGAGAGACAGATAACAGAAATGCTTCTTTGCAAAGGGTTTTAAAAAATAATGATCTGTAGCATGTTTGGATTGGACATTACAGGGAATTGAAGATTTGCAGAGTAGCTCTCTGCTGCAGGAGAAAGAATTAACTTCTGTAGCAGCTAGTCTTTGGGAGCTCTCAGCCATGGCTATTCCCTCTGGTCATATGTCTGGTTGACCGGTAATTAGGAAAACCTATTAAGTGTGAGCATCATTTCTGATGATCCTTCAGCTTTTGGGTCATTAGCGGACAAGAGAGTGGCAGGGTTGGTGACAACCTGCTTTTCTAGTAGTCCTGCTGCCCTTTCTGGCACATAAAATATTCACCGTATTATAAATTTGAGAGGATTTTTTTCTCTGCAAGGGTGAGGGAGTCTATGTCTGGTGGATGTGATTCTAGCTGGAGACCTGGGTGCTGTACTGGATAGCACTGTAGCACTCTGGCAGGTTGAACTTGTCCTTCACTTGAGCCAACGGGACGGTGATTTTTTTCTTGTTAGTCTCTGTATTTTGAACCTCCTTCAAGCAAAGTGAGCCCAGGAGAACTTCAGCATTTCACAGGAACACAGGGACAACAGGTCCTTATGGTTTACCAAAAGTGAAGCTAGTATGCTTCAGCGTGACTAATAATTAAAAATCAAATCAGACACGAGATCAGATGAAGTCGTGAAACCTTCTTTTCTGTTGCCATTGTATTTATAAAGCATTCCTAAAAGCAAGGCATGTTTCTGCTGATTAATCTTACTTAGCAGGAGGAAGCAGGAGCACAGCCTCAGTGTTTCACAGTCCTACAGGGCTGAACTGTTACCAGCTATTTTGTTCCACTGCTTCAAAAGACAGATGAAGTAGAGAATTAATTATAATATTGATTCCAAATTAACCAAGTTAGGTTAAATGGTTTGTTCAATACCAGGTGATTTTTAAAATGTGTTAAACAGTGCATTATTTACAATCTCCACATAAACAAGATGATCCAATTATTTTATGTAACTAAAGAAATGTATTCTGAGGAGTAACTCTACCGGCTAAATGAGAAGGCTAGGTGCACTTCTGGAGATTTTTGCTCTACAAAAAGCCATACACATGATCTTAAGAGGGCAGATAAAGGATCCCTCTAGTCTTGTGTCTTGTCTTGGACAGTGGTCAGTAGCAGGTAGCTGTAGAAGAGTATAAAAAAGGCCAAATGCGCAGCTATGTTTTCTCAAATGAGGAAATGAGGATAGACTGACAGAGTTGGGGTTGTTCAGTCTGGAGAAGAGAAGGCTCCGAGGGGACCTTATTGTGGCCTTCCAGTATCTTAAGGGGGCCTACAAGAAAGCTGGGGAGGGACTTTTTAGGATGTCAGGTAGTGGTAGGACTAGGGGGAATGGCTCAAAACTAGAGGTGGGTAGATTCAGAGTAGACGGTAGGAAGAAGTTCTTCACCATGAGGGTGGTGAGACACTGGAACAGGTTGCCCAGAGAGGTGGTGGAAGCCCCATCCCTAGAAATTGTTAAGGCCAGGCTGGATGGGGCTCTGAGCAAGCTGATCTAGTGAGAGGTGTCCCTGCCCATGGCAGGGGAGTTGGAACTAGATGATCTTTGAGGTCCCTTCCAACCTTGACAATTCTATGATTCTGTAAAATGCTGTTCCTGTTTCTAGCTATGTGTGGAGAAGGGCTTGCATCACCAAATACAGCTTTCTCTAAATGTTAGCCACATATTATGTCACTGAAATCAGTGGTATTGCAATAGATTTACACTGCTGAAACAAGTGTAAGGTCTAGCTTTTAGTTTCCCACCAGGCGAATGCCATTGAGTCTTTCACTGACTCCAAAATAAATAGAGAAAAAGGTGATTTTATTGCATTATACCTCAACAAGGCCAAATGGACACCTTTAACATGAATCAGGATGCAGTAAAAGCCAGGAGTGCAGTAGTATGTCAGTGATAAAAATCACACATCAAGATTATGAAGATGAATTATATGGTGCTTTGCTGTTTCTTTGAGTCTGAATATTTCTCTAGAGAATTCAAGGTTTAGATATAGAATGTTTCTGGCTGATAGAACTGCTCATATTGTTGCCCTATCTTGCTGATGTTTTCCTCTAAATTGATATATTTAAATAACATCTAAGGTTTATGTCCTGCAATCCTATCAGTATTGTCATTCCTTAAATGACAGAAAATGAGAGAAGATGAGTATCTCTGAACTGAAGAGACTAGTTTTGACTTTAAAATTTCCAGGGGTAGCCAGCATCTCAGAATTATTGCTGTAACTGTGCTCAGTATGTGGCTTTCATGGTCCTAAATTTTGTCTTTGGCTTTGATGAGTCAATGGCCTGGTGCATTGCTAGACTGAGTTGTGTTCATGAAGATGGAAAAAAAGTAAAAGGTTGTCTTCTCACCAGTCCCTATGTGGCCTCTTTGTCATCAATGATCCATATCGTTAAAATCCTGACAACACACAGCTACTACAAATGCTACAGCCTTCTCTCCTGCTATTAAGGATGTTCTATAGCCACCAATATCTCCACAAGATCTCCATATCTGCCCCATCCCTGGAAGTGTTCAAGGACAGGGTGGATGGGGCTTTGAGCAACCTGGTCTAGTGGGAGAGGGGTGTTCCTGCCCACAGCAGGGGGGTTGGAACTAGGTGATGTTCAAGGTCCCTTCCAACCTTAACCATTCTATGATTCTAAGTTTCAAGTGAGATTTGAAGAGCAGCAGATCTGGGGCTTACCTGGCTACTTCTGACAAAATATGGGTGGAGGGTGAGGCTTAGCTGGGTTGTAAGCCACAGTTTTTGTCAGAGTTCTCACAATATTTGGCAATTCTTTTACTGTCGCTACTCCAGGAGGCAAGTGGCTGCATGTGGACCTCAGCTTAAAGCAATCAAACAAAAAAGCCCTTGAAATCAATGAGCTGGAAAGATTAAATCCAGAAAGCTAATGGTACATTTTAGATTTTCTGTTTGAAAATATTCAAGTAATCTCATAATTTGTTGTATGTATGAGTCTGAGTCACGATCTTTGATTACTGAAGGCTTGGCAATGTTTAGTTATCAAAAACAAATAAATGTGGAGAATGTGTCGTTTTTTGGCCATGGTATCCAGATGTTTGAGTCTCCTGTGCAGAGAAGAGGAGTTCAGTGTATGAGATTTTAGAGGAAGAACCCTGGCTTGCAGCATATTTTCCTTGGGTCTGGGAGAACTTCCTAATGGAAAAGTGTCAGAAGTGTGCTTTAGAGAAGATGTGCGTGCAGCAAGGCAAGGAAAAGAGCCACAGTCATACATGGTAGCTCTATTATGAAGGGTTGGTAGAATCCTGCAGCACAGCAGAGCTTCTTCTATACCTGTATTTTGCTATTTTCTTAGCTGTTTTCTGAATGAAATCCCAGCCAAATCTCTTCTCTGTGGTGGTGAATCAGTGGCAGTGCTCTGTGCATACTCATTAGACTTCAGAATCCTCATGCATAAAGAAGGACTCAGTCAGGGCAAGTGACGATGTTCAACCAACT
The DNA here is from genome assembly GCA_013401335.1 of Brachypteracias leptosomus. Classification (NCBI taxonomy): domain Eukaryota; kingdom Metazoa; phylum Chordata; class Aves; order Coraciiformes; family Brachypteraciidae; genus Brachypteracias; species Brachypteracias leptosomus. Next base: position 23,086 of record VYZX01008990.1, read on the forward strand.
GTATTCTTACTGAATTTGGTTTTTGAGAAATGCAGCACTTTAAATTATAGTTTGGGGTTTTTTTATTGTTTTTTTTTTTTTTTTCCCTTTTAGCATGTATTTTCCCACATGGGAAATCTTATGCTGTTTGGTAGATGTTAAGCAATTAATAAAACGGCATATTTTGCATCCTATTATGTGGATAGGATGACAGAGCTCTTCTTGTATAGATAAAGGCAGCAACAATAATTTCCCACTGTACTACTAAAATATCTTTAATGTTATGTATACTAGAATATCTTACTTTTTGTGCTATTTTAAAGGAATTTTTTTTCATTATTCAAAGCTGGCAGCACAGGATTTTTGCATCATTTCTCTTAGCCTTCTTTATGGTATTAGAAATCCTGTATGAAGAGTTTTCTCATTGAACTGGAATGCAAAATATCTGAGTTCATCTTTTTCTGCCAGATATATCCTATGTGACTTTGGGTACTGCAGGTTTGTAATAGCCTTTTGCTATAAAGAGGTCAGAAGCAAGCAAAGATTGCTGACAAGCCATTGGCTTGTAATGGCTCTATTGCTTTGATTATCATACAAAATTTGTGTTTCAAATGTATGTGGCAATTTATTTAGAGAACTTTGAAAAATACCCTAACACCCCAATCCTGTAGTCATTCATTTAGAGCCACATCACCTTCGTAGAGCTCTGTAGATAACAGTAGATAATCCAAGTCTGGATTGAGAGCGTCTATATGGGTCTCAGTAGGAAGCATGGTCAGATCCTCTCCTGAAATCATCTGCCCAGGACTTCTGCTGCACAGCACACCAATAATCAGGGAACCATATGCTGCATTTGATAGTTAAACTGAAATAGCCTTAATTTCCACCAATAAGAGTAGTAGGAATAATGTCATATTTTGCATTTAATTAGGAAAAATGAGTTGAGAGAGTATGTCATTTTCTTTTATATGACAATTAGAAATCTGCCAAAAATTTCAGTCTGGAATTTATGTGCAGCTATCCTTTGCAATTAGTCATCTTATTTACTGCCAAATAAATGTGTTTTTAGCGGAATTTCTGTGAAACGGCAATTACATCTGCGGAACGAGGAGATTAATCCCATCTGCATGTGTGTATGGATCTTTCCACAAATACTCTGTATCCCATCCCCACGCGCTCTGTGGGTGACTTTCTGAATCCAGTAGAACTGGGAGAGGTAAATGCTCTGCTCTCTTCAAATGAAAAGCTGAAGTAATATATCTTAACCTTATTTCCCAAAGAACTATTACACTTCCCTGTGTCACCTACTGTCGTGGCAATTCTGAGCAGGCAGAATGTATTGTTTTGCTTTGAGGACAGTATTGGTTGGAGGTCAGGACCTAAACCTGCAGCCCTTCCTCCCTTTGCTAAAAAAAGGGTGACTTAGAAAGGACTTCACGATCAGGCCATGACACAAAGAACAATTGAATTATTGCATGAGATGAAGGGAGTAATATATCATGTCAGGTTTAAGTTTTTGTTTTTCTCTCTCAGAGACAGTAGGTGCTTCCAGAAACTCCTCTCCTTTAAAATAATTATGGTACAGAGGTCCCATTATGAGACCTAATAGGGATTATTTGTTGTAAGAGTTGTTAGGTGATAAATTCAGATAACACTTTCAGAATGTCAAGAATCATGCTCTGTACTTGTATTAAATACAGAAAACCTTGCTACATATAAGACTATGCACCAGTGAAGTCTATGTTTATATTGTAAGGCAGCAAAATGTGTCTCCCATATTCATATACTTACACATTGCAGCACTATATAAATATATGAGTTGATAGCAGGACTGGACAGAGGCCTGAGCACTGGCTTTACTGATACCGTTGGTTGCTTCTCAGCACTTTTTTTGGCTCATGACAGTCCATGCTGTCCCAGGAACAGCAGAGGCACAGTTTGGGGAACAAGGTGGCCAGTGCTGTTCATCAATGACACAGACAATGGGATCAAGTGCACCCTCAGCAAGTTTGCAAGATGACACCACGGTGAGTGATGCAATTGATGCACCAGAGGGATCTGGACAAGCTTGAGAATTGGGCCTGTGTGAACCTCATGAGGCTCACCAAGGTCAAGTGCAAGGTCCTGCACCTGGATCAGGGCAACCCGCTCCATCAATACAGGCTGGGGGATGATGTGATTAAGAGCAGCCCTGTGGAGAAGGACTTGGGGGTACTGGTGAATGGAGAGCTGGACATGACCCAGCAATGTGCACTCACAGCCCAGAAGGCCAACTGAATCCTGGGCTGCATCAAAAGAAGCATGGCCAGCAGGTCAAGGGAGGTGATTCAGCCCCTGTACTCCACACTGGTGATACCTCACGTGGAGTGCTGTGTCCAGCTCTGGAGCCCTCAGCACAGGAAGGGCATGAACCTGTTAGAGTAGATCCAAGGGAGGGACACAAAAATGGTAAGAGGGCTGGAACACCTCTGCTATGAAGAAAGGCTGAGAAAGTTAGGATTGCTCAGCCTGGAGAAGAGAAGGCTCTAGAGATACCTTATTGTGGCCTTTCCAGGCTGAACTTAAAGGGAGCCTATAGAAAGATGGATGCAGTCTTTTTAGCAGGTCCTGTTGTGACAGGACAAGGGGTAATGGTTTTAATCCAAAAGAAGGGAGATTCAGACTAGATATAAGGAAGAAATAGTTTACAATGAGGGTGGTGAAACACTTTCAGAGGTTGCCCAGAGAGGTTTTTTCCCCCATCCCTGGAAACATTCAAGATTAGGTTGGATGGGGCTCTGAACAACTTAATCTAGTTGAAGATGTCCTTGATCACTGCAGGGGTGTTGGACTAGATGACCTTTAAAGGTCCCTTTTAACCCAAAATATTCTATGATCCTTTTTTGAGGAGCAGTTGTGGCATTTGGCCTCACAAACAGTGAAGGAGCTCTGGCCTTCTTTATTCAAGATGTGGCTTTTCAACATCATTTACTAACTCATGTGTTGGTCTTGTGTTTTTCATACCCTGGAAGATCTTCCAACTGTCTCAAAGAAGAGTTGTTTCAAAGTAAGAATCACAGAGTCTGAGCTTGACATATTCATTATTACTAATGGTGAATCAGTTAATTGTGGTCATGTTTAAGGTTTTTCTTAAATGACGACTTCAAAGTGAAGAATACCTGAAAAAATGGCATCTGAAATGTTACTGTTGTATTTCACTGAACCGACCAAATCAGAAGGCTTCGTTCACATCTGCAGGTTGAAATTTCTGCAAATATTGCTGTTTTAACTTCCTAGGAGTTAACTGTACTCATATGATGATTACAGCCATTTGCTAGACCATCTGTCTTTCAGGAGTATCAGAAAGTCTAGATGGATGATACTATAATTTGGAACTAGGTATTTCATTCCCTTGAATTTACTAATGTCAGACAGAATACAACTCACTACTTTTTCCAGTAATGATGATCTATTTGCCTCAGCCAAACTGTGGCATCTCACTGGGAATATACATTTGTGTGCTGCTTACTTAGTCATGGGGAGACCTAGAAAGGATTGTGCATAAATAACCTATCATATATGAGTATGATTTTGCAAATAGTATCTGCAAAATGAAGTGGATCAAGAATGTGCTCCATTTATTTCCTTCTCATTTGGAACAATGAATGGTGCAGCGAAACAAGACAATAATTGCAGAAAAGCTTAGGTTGGAGGTTCTGCTGCAGTAACCTAGCCCACACCTTCTCCAAGCAGGGCTAGGTTGCTATTACATCAGGTTGCTCAGGGCTTCATGTAGTTCAGCTTTGCATCTCTTCAAAGGTGGGGATGACACAGCCTCTCTGGCCCTTGTTCCAGTGTTTTATTACCCCAATTTTTATTTTTTTTTTTGATGTATAGTCAAAATTCACCATGTTGCAACTTGTGGCCATTGCACTTGCACTTTGATGTGCACGGAGGAGCTACCAAGAAATCACTAAAGTCTATAAAAAAAAGAAGAATCAGGAGCATGAGAGACACTCCCATTCGTTAGCAGCGTTCACTTAGAAGTTGTCTGTAGATTGATCAGCAGAGTCAGACTGCAGGGAAGTATAAAGTGTCTCTTGCATGTACAGGTATCCTTGAATAGTCTTTAATTACAGGATCACCCCCCAGGTGTTTGTATCACTGGGCCCTCTAACCTATTCACTCTCCTGGCTTGATAATTTCAGAGATTAAGCTGAGGTTGTGTAGTGAAATGTATTCAAGACTGGTTGCAGAAACTGAGATGGACATGGTGAATGTTACATTAGGCACCTCAAACTAGAAGTAAGTTTGGACATTCACCTGTCTGGGCATTGATTCTATGTTTGTAAAATGAGAATAATAATTCTCACTTTCTTGAAAAAATGGTTAGGAAGAAAAATTCCTTAAGTGAATAAAGCTTGAAGGTTTTAGACTGATAAATACCATAGATGATATCCATACTGGTTGGTAAAAAGCAGGCTCACTTGCATGGTATTCACAACTATATCCACGGCCAATATGTGGCCTGTCAACGTTGATGCCTATAGTATAATCTTAATGATTGCAAGTGTCAGAAGAGGTGGTGTCCAGATATTTATTAGCAGGCTGGGGTGTGATACACTCTGACACAGACATGCCCAGTCCATCCGAACGGGAATGAGAGCTTGAAGCAATGCTGAAGTGCTGAGCTGTGTCCCAGAGGCTGCCTGCTGCAGAATATGTGCTTGCAAATCCACCATGTGAACAGTCTGGACTTCACAAAGTTCTCAGACCTCATCTGAGGGTGTAGAAATGCTAATGGAGAATGTTCAAGGGAGCTAATAATCTTTGAATGTAATGAGATTTGAGTGGTGAGTAGTAAAAAGGTGAGAGATACAAATGGAATAAAATTAATTAGTGAAAAAGTTGCGCTGAGCACACCCACTGTGTGAAATAAACTTTGTGAAATAAATGAGATACAGTCTTAGGCAAGGATGCTGTATGACCAGGGTATGGTGTTGCATCCAAATGCTTACAACCTGAAGAGGCAACAGAGGCCTTGGCTTTTTTCAATTCCCAAGACCTGACTTTGCAACCCAGGTCATTTAGTATATTTTCTTTTAAGCATTTAATGTTATGGTATTAAAGCTTCCAAAACTGGGCCCGCATTTTTAGAGGCAAAATACATTAGCATTCATCTGTAACAAACATGTTGCATATTCAGATTATTCATATGGTGCTTTGGAGAATCAGCTGGTAATGGGTATTTTGCTGGACATGTGGAGATTTGTGATTTGTGGTGAAGGACAGACGAGCCATGGATTTGAGCAGATGGTGGTCATTACTTGTGCCAACATGTGACTGCGTTTAATTATAACAGAAGTGCTGAGGCAGATTATTTTGCTGGGCTCTTTACATATATCATCATAGCAAATTGAGGAAGCATATAAAGGATCAGAACTGCAACAGATTCATTTTAATCATTGCTATATGACACAATGTCTAATATTTAGAAATTCATGGTCTCATACATGTTTCCAGGTAGGTCTTTCACTTGAGAGCAATAGACCCTTCTCAATGTGCAGTGACCACTTAATGCTGTTCAGTTTGATGGAAACTACATTCTTCCTTGAATTCATGAAGCAATAGAGTAAACTGTCTGTACATAATAAATATGTCAGCACACCTTGAAATACAAATGCTGCTTGCCATTTTAAACCACATTATACAGAATTATCTGTAATGCAGTATGATTCCATCTTGGGGACTACACTGTTTTATGTTTATACACTCTCACTGGGTCATATTTTCAATTTTTATGGGTTATTTTATTATTGTTTTCCTAATGGCACTCAAACCTCTTTCTCTCTCATAATGCATCTTCAGTGACAGATAGCGTGGTCTCTTGGCTGTGAGTTTGTGGTTGTGGAGTAATTTTTAGCAATTAAACACATTATTGATTAAACTGTTCCTTCTGTTCCATGATTCATGTCATTAGACAGTGAACGAGGAACAAAAAACAGCTGCAAAGAGGACAAAGTTTAGAGAAGAAGAGGACTGTGTAAGATTCTTCCTCACCAACTCCAGCTTTTACAGCTAAATTTCAACCTCTACAACATCTTGCAGCCAACGACTCCAGTAGAAAACCACACACCACATGCAGAAGCAGCACATGAAGCGAGTGCTGCTGGAAGGAGAACTGATGTTATGTGTTTTGAGATATATACTGGAAAAGTGGCAAAAAGCTGGTTACAGGCTTAGCAGCCTGTAGCATTTCTATTGTCCACCCTAGCTTGTGTGGCTTGGAGCAGCAGTTAGGGCTGGGATTCAGTGTACTCCTTTCATGCTTAGAGATAAAGCCTCTCTCTATCTTTTTCAGTGATTCCATCTCTTTGCCTGTATTCTAGATCCCATACTGTCCACATTATGTCCTATGGCTTGTATTTCCCTGGGCCAGCACACACTGTTAATGTCAGAGGAATTACGATGAAGATAACTAAAAGCATTTGCACATGACATGGGAGAACAGGGTGAGAGGTGTGGGGACATAACTGGGGCTAGTCCAGGGCTGGAAAAGCCATGCTTGCCTACTGAGAAGGAGCTAGAGGCAAGACAAAATCTTGCAGTTTATTCCTTGAAGCTTTGTATGCAACTGACCTTCACTTAAACATTTTGTACTATATAAATATTTCAAGTGAGCCATGAATCAAAATTAATGCATTAGGTGACTACCAAATCATTAGCAGTGCAGGATGTAATAAAGTTGATGCCAGGGCTTTATTAAACAGGGCGTGTTAGTCATTAAAATAAAGTAATGGTGTTGTGTAAATGTGGGAGCAGAGCCCCATTTCTTCTGGGTATCTCATCTTAAACGGGTAGCAATGTTGGGAATGGCAAGTAGCAAGGTAGAAAGTCAGGCATGGTTTAAATCGTTATGGTAACTGAATTCTGATTAACTAATTTGCCGCATCTCTTCTCACAAAGAGGACATTGCTATACCTTATTTTCTATTTGGCCTCAAACACATAATCTGGATAGTGTTAAGGGAGATGGTTTGTCAGTCAAGAACAAATACTGAAAGAAACAGAACTGAGGAGCAAGGTGAAACTCATAATTTACAGCAAGTACACAAATGTCCAATCTTCTCCCTTTTTTTTAGTAGTAACTGAATAAGAACAGACAATGAAACATTTTTAATCCATTGTCAAAGCAGACTTTTTAAGAATAAATAATGAAAACCCCAGAATCAACAAGTGCTTGAAAATTCCTTATTTTCATTGGTCATCATCCATTTAGTTTATTCATTTTGTCTGACCTCCCACATAGTTTGAGTTTGTGCTATGAATTAGATGAAAAAAAACACTTGTAAAGAGTTTTTTGGATAATAGCCAGAAACTTCACTATGCTTGCATCTTACTTTGTGTCCTTTCCTATGAATTCCCAATGATGAGAACATCAGCCCATTTCAGTAATGCAAACCATGATTTGTGCTCAATCAGGAATTCTTGCACCTGTGTTGAAGCACAGAGAGCTGATCACTCCTTTCCCACCTCTTGGTGGGCTGTGGTTCGTCACCCAGAGACCAAGGAGATAAAATGACCTTCCCTGACTCTCACTTGTCATCTCTGGTGTCAGCAGCTCCCTTCCCCCTTCACTTGTTGTAACTCAGGGTTTCTGTAAATTTTAGGCCATTAGGGTTGATTTCGTAACTATTTTGAGCTCCTCACAAAATTTTTTAAAAATTAATCTTCTGAGATATTGGTTGTCCTGCTTATTTCCATTTTTATTCTCTTCTATCTGAAGTAGCGACTTCAACACTCCTGCTCTCACGATTTCTGGTGAAAATGCTGCTTTTATCACCTTTCCATCCCCTTTAGCATTTAATTCATCACTGGCTTTTCTCACCCCCACATACCAATCCAGGGATCCATCCAAACAATGGATCCATCCTAACAATAGCCACACAATCTCAGCTGCAGCGATTCTCTAGCCAGGACAGGAGCCTTCTTTGATAATGTTTCTTCTCTTTCATCTCAAAACAAATTTTGGAAATTTAAGATTTTGATCTGCTCATTTCTAGTGCAGTGGTTTTTGTTTGCAGGTTTCTCATCCTCTGCTTTCTTCTTGAAATATCACATCTTCTTCAGATTGTTTCTTTCTTAGCTTTCAGGGAGTCTTTGCAGGTATAAAAGTTACAGGGTAAAATAACAACATAACATTTTCCAGTGGCCAAATCTTGCAAACCAGTCACCTGCTATTATATAGTTTTTAGGAAAAAAAAAAAGCCCATGGTGACTTTAAAAGCCAATAGGCAGGATGAGAGTGTGTTACTGAAGAATTTAAACTTTATGTAGACACATGTTTTAGATGATGGCTCTGCCTTGTAAACTGCCCTGTCTTTTATAATATGTTATCCTTAGCTGAAGTAAACATATTTTTTTGTATTGCTTATTTTTGTGAGCAGTAAATAACATGTGATTTACATGATGAATTTATAATTATCTGATGTTTATACCTTATCTTAAGGTGATTTATTTTTGTGTAGAATGTATTTTCAGTACAAGTGACATTTCAAAAGCTTATTGCAGTCTCTGGAGTCCTTGACCTAATTCCAAGCAGTGAACCTGCTGGGGTTTAAGCCAGTTTGAAAATCTGTCTGTTGGGTTGATGGATTATAGTCCATGTAGTGAGCACTCAGTCTCCAGAAGGTTCATGGCATCTTCACCTTTAAGTATCTAATTTATGTAGAAATGCCAATAAATTATTTAGAAGGGCATGCTTGCTGATATCAGCAGTACTGGAGCAATCAAAAATGATATTACTTTGAAAATCATTGGAAATGTTGGCAGATCTTCAACAATTCTTTATAGGTTCCAGCTATTAATATTTGAGAAGAAAAAGCCTTGGTTTTCCTCTTTTTCTCAAGATTTTCGTGTTAGTTCTTTAGGAATTTGTCAGATTGTTCTTGGAATAAAGCCCACATTGATTCTGGAAAAGCATAGATCCCAGAAACATATGAGAGGGCAGCAAGTGTTCAATACAATATAAATATAAAAGAGCTTCTTCCTTTCTTCCTGGCTCATTAAGGATTTATTCCTGAGTTTGCAGAAATCTCCCATCTGTACCAATAAACCAAACGCTGTAATGGCCTGTTCAGTGACAGCAGGACATGCTCTGACACCTTCACACGGTTCAGCTCTTTTACACTGCAGATCAAGTTGGCCACTTGATGCTCCTGGGCTGATCTTTCCTATGGGATTTATTGGTTTTGCTTATGGCATGAGTCAAAGCCCCACCAAGGGGTTGCTGTGGTATAGACAACTGAGTCCTGCTGCCTGGGCCAGGCCATGTTTAATTAGTTAGCATGGGCACATTATAGGGGCAAGGCAAGGATGCAGGTTAGCACAGTTTGCAGCAGGTTAGCACAGTTTGCAGCATGTTTGATGATGTAGAAGTTTGCCCTGAAAGCCTAAGTAATCCTACTGGAGAACTGCAAATGTTGACTCTTCAGGTTAAATACCTGAATCTGTCTGAAGGTGTCTATCTAAACAGCAGTGTTTTTGCAGGTGCTGAGTGCCTAAGTTCAAATCAACAGGAATTTGAAAATCACCTTGTAGACACAGTGGGATAAAATTAACATTCATTAATGTACAGGCTTACAGGAATCTACTTTAGAAGAGAGAGCAAAACCCAGTTGTGCCATTTCTACATTTGGGGTTTGTAAGATACCACCAGTCAGAGGAACATTTGCGAACTCTTAGCGCTCTATTCTTCCCCCAAAACTTCCTCTCTGCGTGCCTCCCCCCACCTCGAGATATACCTGAAGGCAAAGAACCAGGGAAATCAAGGATAGCAAGTGCAAGAACAGCTTGGCTAATTTTTATTTGACTGCAAATGAAGATTATCATTGCACTGCTATGTTAGATGTCTAATAAAAGGCAGGTGCTGCTGTGCTGCCTCTTGTTTGGGAGTCTGCTGAGATCCAGGGCTGCTGCCTCCAGAGCTGCTCCAAAAGGTCAGGGCATTATTTGGCACCCTACTGTAAAAAGAAACATGTTTATATGGAGGGTGAATATTTTTCACTCCTTTTTATTTCATATTTACACAATAATAGCCATCACTGAAAACCGGACTTCAATTTTAACTTCATGCACAAATGAGAAAACAAGCTATGCTGCAGATAATATCTTACAAGAATATGACACAGTGTATTGATTTTCTGTAATCCTGAAATTCACTGGAGTAGTGGTGCAGCTTTGTTCTTAGCTTAGATCTGTTTATCTAAAACTTTAATGACTATTTTTTTTTGGGGGAAGCCTAATTGAATTTTACAAACAGGATTAGATCTTTAAACTCTGAAGCATAGCTGGGAATGATTACGGACGACCAAACTCAAGCAATTTTCTGTTACTCCCAGTGACAGTATGGCAAGCTGATTTCTAAGGGCATCATGTGCAAGCAGCTGTTATCTTAGCATGGATCTGGCTTATGACTTTACAGCGATTTGGAAAGCTGGTGGGTTTTCACCTGAAAGAGTAACTCTGGGCCACAGAGCCTGATTTCTTTGTGTGAACACATGCTGCTAAGCCAGGGAGCAACGTGCATCGCTTGCTACAGCAGGTAGTGCCACCTGCTTGGACTTTAGTGCTGTACTGACTGCTACTAACTTCTGCGTCCATGTGGTGGCTCATTGCCTATTTCAAAGGAAATATCCATCACATCTGTGCAAGAATCTTATTTTAACCAGTAAACATATGGTGAACATAGTTGCTTTTTACTGTGGCTGGAATTCTGCAATTTGAGGTGTAAATCTGCTGTAGGACATTGTCTTGAGACATATTTTTGGTAGCAGAAGATAGAGCTTCTTGTAATAGATCCTAATTCACCTGAATTTGATTCATATTAAAAAATTGCCTGTCTGACATTGTGTTGATACAAAGGCCTGTAGTGATAGAACAAGGGGTAATGGGTTCAAACTGGAAGAGGGTGAGACACTGNACCTTCCAACCTCAAACACTCTATGATTCTATGATTCAATATGTAGAAGTAGAGGGAGACTCTAAAAGCACTTTTTTACAGACAGGGTTGGGAGAAACACTAACAATTTCAGAGAACGTCATGGTTTTTTGGCTGCTGGCTGTCTCAGAGGTGCACTAATGAGGTTAAAACATTTCAGGTTGTCAACAGTGATTTGCTTAACAGAGGCTTTAGGGTCAACACTGCTTCTTTTAATTAAGCTCTTTACATGCAATTTTAGGACAATTTCTAGCACAGAGAGATCATAGATTTGATGGGAACTTTTAGCATCTACTGTCAAGACTACTGAGAATTTGAAACTCTAGTTATTAGCAGAATGATGGTGACTACTGGTAAACTCTCTTTTATTTGTCATGGATATATGACTGTCTATTGCCTGCATCTCACCCTCCCCATGCAATGCCAACCTAAACATCATCATCTTCTTTAAATGCTGCAGCATTTCTTTTGGTAATTGCCAATTTATCCAATCATCCCATTACCTCACTGGGAGACTGGCTGAATTTAGAGGAGTCTATAAACAAATGATTAGTCTGAGGAGGAATGATATCTAGACAATAGTAAAGAGATGGTGTTAGTAGAGGAAATGTTCTTTTTAAACAGTTGTTTCTATTGTGGTCAATTGTGGTCATTGCATTTTGTTCCCCTGTATGTTTCTTGACTGCTGCAGGAATGCTTTTAGTTTTGTATTTACTTCCAAGCATTTTTCAAATTATTTGATGTGTGCTGGGCTTTCCCTTTTTAGCTCTATCTGGAAACATTCCTCAAAGACGGGTAAGGACCTGTCTGACTATCTCAGGGACTGTATCTCTGATAGCTGCTTTGATGAGTAAGTAACCACCTGTCTTGCAGTAGCTGGAGTTCATGTAGGGAGAAAGACAATTTAGAGCTGCAAAACAAAATAAAACTAATGGTTGTATCCTACAACATGTTACAGCATTGTCCAGAAGAGCCTTGTTGGTTAAATTGAATGATCTGCCTCTTGAAATGCTTAAACATCTCAGAGAACTCCAGTCTAAACAGGGGAAACAATAGAGGCTGTTATCCTCCCTGAATAAGCAGACGTTTCAGAAGGCTGTAGGTATGTGAAAGTATAGGTATATAACATGGTTTTGAAATAAGAAAAGTACAGTATGAAACATGATGAAAAAGGCAGTCAGGGTGAAGATGGAAGTATGAGATCTATATTTCAACTTTATTTTTTAATCACTGCCAAGTCCATTAGAGAAGTGAAAATAGAGTATGATCAATTGATATAAAAGTATTTTTTTCCAAAAATTTTAATGTCTTTATTATGAGGTAGCACCTGCTACTGCACTGAAAGTTATTGCATTGAAAATATGTGCATGAAGTAATACCCAGAAGAAGTTAGATGAATAACCTATAATAAATCATACACCACAAGGGTATGCAGTTAATATCAAGATTAATTATGCACTGATTTGTAAGTCGTTATATCATAGATATCAATGTTGAGGTTTAATTTTTCTCTAAAAACGGATGAATTCTGAAATAACTGTTTAACTATTTATAAGCACCCTTGAGATGCAGGCTACAGCAAGACAAGAAAATGTGCCACTGTTTCATTGCTTTGCCTCGTATAATGGACTGGTTAAATCTACAGTATCAATCATATCAAAACTTAATTTGAGTTTCTGTTTTCTGACTCAACCTTGTAGACACCTTGTTGTATTTTGTCTTCCGAGGTGTATGACAGAAGGCTGTTTTTCTTATTTTTACACTCCTGATAATCTTCCCTTGCAATGGTTACAACGTGGCATCGTTTTTATCTGATTTATTAAAATGATTAAAAAGCAGGAAAACACAGGATATATTCTGCCATGTTGATGAAGCTTTATGAGATGTTTAATATGTTGTGGCAAATATAACTTATATTCTTGAGTCATTATCATGTGAAACACCACAGTATTTAATTCCCTTTCCTGATTAAGGGCCAGATCTACTTAGAGGCAGACACTCATGAGCTGGGATCAGCTCCCAACACTGCACAGAGCAGGCATAGGAATTTGTGCATAGGGCAGGCATTCTTTCACCAGGGAAAGGGTACCTTTCCTATAGACAGCTACATTGCATCTTGGGTCTTTCTCTGTAGAGCAATTGTTGGTAAATCATATATCAAAATATCCAGAAAGTGCCTAAGCACTCAGCTACATCCCACTGAAGTCCCTAGGACTAGGTCATGAGTTTAAATTGTTTGTCTGCTACAGAAAGACATCCCATTAAGTGCTTTCCTGAGTTCATCTACAGCTGAGCCTATGGGGTATGTGGGACCAAAGGAAACCATTGCCTTTCCCAGCAGTATTTTCCCTGTGGATGGAGGAGAGCATCCTATTGGAATGGAAGCAGAAAAGCCATAGTGCAGTGTCATGCATTAACTGACAGCAGCATTTCTTAATTGGTATCAAAAGGATTTAGAAAGGTATCAAATACAGTTACTGATTTTAGAAGCTGCCCATAATTTACAGTGTTCCATTTATATTTACATGAAGAAATCAAGAATACACCAAGGCACACTGTGCAGTAACTTAATAAAACATAGACAAACAAAGTCAACTATAATAGAGTCACATTTTACTTTTTTGGAAGTTACCTATTTTCTGTTCCTTTGCTTAATTGCCCATATTTCCCTTAAAATTTTTAAAAAATTACCTACATGCACACATGGATGACACCTGCAGTTCAGAAGAACTGCAAACATCATCCCCATACGCCACACACCATCCCTCTGAGCTTAAATGGTGCACAGAGGTGATGACTGCCATTTAAACTAAGGTAAATGTCATCCCTAATGGACACGGGAAGCATTTTCCAGAGGCTGATTCCAAGTGCAGCCCCATTATCAGGCAGGCCAAGCATCTCCACCTCTTGCTGATCCCATGCCCACCCTTGGCAGTGGTCTTCACCGAATCAGACTCTGTGAAAGATGCTCAAGCAGTGTGCCTTGACTGCTGCAATCATCCCAGCAGCAGAGTGAAATGGGATTCTTCTTCCTTCTGCAGCAAATGTTTTAATAATCGATAATGAAAGCAGTAAGCTGGAACTCTATGTGGTATCCATTCATGCAGTGCAACAGGAGCTAATAAAATATATGGAGATTACATCTACCTGTGCAGTACAGCAGGTAACGAATAGCACGCCTGATGGCATCCTTCAAGCCGAGTTCAAATGCTCCTGTCCTGACAAGGTGATGAAGACAGTTGATTAGCTGTAACTGCCTGCTCCTCTTGCTTGAAATGATGCCCTTCCCTCCCCCTTGCTGCTCACACTGTGGATGTGCTGTCTGTGGGCACGGATGCAAGACCAGCTGCAGTGCAGGAGCATGTGTTTTGTTATCTGGCCATGGCTTCAGAGCAGACATCACTAGCACATGAGAGCAGAGCAGGGAGGCTGGTGTGCTGTGAGTGAGCTCTGGCCTCTCGTGCTGAGCAGAAATAAGGGGAACTACACCTTTTCTTGAGCCAGCAAACCTCTTGTGTTTTAGGCTAACTTTCAAGAGCTTCTATCCTGTCTCAGAATCTCACAGGAGATTTTTGTTTTGCTGTATATAAGCAGGGAACACACAGGAATATGGCTCTTAAAAGATACTGTCTCAAATGGAGAGGTGCTTATGAACTGGAGCATCAATTTTCACAGAGGTTTGGGAGCCTGACCTACAGGGAATCTGAGGGCAAGTAGGCATCTAAGTGACTTTAAACAACCTAGCCCTCCTTTCAATGTATTTACCCGAATATCTTGTATAGATGACCTAGTACACCCTGCATTTTTCCCCAAAATACCTGTTTCTACAGTGAGGCTGTCCCATCCCCTCACACTATGAAAGGGAAGATGGGGAAATCAGCATCAGCAAAAGCTACAAAGCAGTGAGGAGGTAGGAAGATGCAGATTAGGGGGTTAGCATCACTCCTAAGAGTTGTTAACGAATTGTCAATTACTGAATCAAAACCTGAATCCGTACTGTGGGCTTCCACCATGCATGGTTAGTCACTTCTTCTGTGGAGTGACTGACTGATGGGGAAAGGGATTAGTGCAAAAACTGAAAATCGACCAGAACAAGCATGAAAAAGTGTATACAAATTACACTTTTTTTCAGCCATTTCTCTCATTTGGGCTTTTCCACATTTTTTTTTTTTTTTCTGCAACAGATGCATTTGCTTGTTTAGAAATTTGAATTTTTAATGTAAGGCTAATGTAAGTGAGAAATTAGTTGAATTGTAATTAAGAGGTATGCAAAGTGTGGATGGTACAGAATATAGGAGGCTCTTGGGAAGTCCATGCTCAGCATGAATCCAAGCATGGACGTTTCATAGACTCATTTTTTGAGGCCATCTGGGTTCAGACATCTTGTTGTCAAAGGATCAGGATTATATCAAGACATCTTTCATTCCCATGGGGGATAATGACTTCCTGCCTGGATGGCAAATGTTCTCATTTCCCATGAAAAGTGTTAGGACAAAGGTTAAGTACCTCCTGTAATTTCACAAAGAAATTTGATGCATGCCTCTAGCTGTCTTTTCTATCTGTGCCAAACATTTTTTGTTGTTCTAGAAGCTGAATACATGGTACAGGCTGTAACACAGGGGCTCATTAGGACCTTGGAAGATTGATTATTTTACACTTCATGTCTTCAGCCTGCAAAGGGGATGTACAAAGGGGACTGCATAACTTGCATGAGAGTACCTCCTCACGTGGCACTTGCATCTGGACTCTTGACATCACTGGGATCGTGTTACCACACCCCAGGGGAAAAAAGTAGAACTGTGCTTATTCCCTGCAAGGGAATTTTTTCTGTTAATATATTTTTTACAGAAACACAACAAAAGCAGACAGATTTCAGCTCTTTGTCCTATTACCCAGAAGAATTTTTCTCTCTCTCAGGAGGGGTAAATAATACAGAGATCACAAACAAGTAGTGATGAAGCCATTAAACAAAATGGAAATTAAGGGAAAAGTGGAAATGAGATACTGTTGATATGAATTTGAAGAATCCTTTACAAAGGCTTATGTAAGAGAATGAACTAGATTTTTATTTTTTTTTGTTAAATTCATGCCAAGAAAATGAAAAAAAGACTGAGGTTTGTAACGCCCCATTAGTTTGTTATGAGGTTTTCTGAAAATAACATGACTTTTTCATTTTACATTATAAAGCTATGGTAGCGATATTTTATGAAGGCAAAATACTATGTACAAAAAAGCAATGCTTTTTCTTTTCTATTTGAAAACCACAAAAAAGTGTCGGGCACTAAGACACACCCTTATCATATTTCTTGCTAACAAGGAGAGGTCATAAAACACAGATTTTCCTCCCTCCTCCTACTAAAAAGTAAATGAGAGCATGTCTGCTTTGCAATCAGTGTCCCAAGTTCTAGCTTTCAGTTAGCTCACTGGGGTCCCAGGAGCATGTGGCTGCAAGAGCCTGAAGCTTAGCCCAGGCTTACTGCCCCAGCATTTATCCCAGCTGCTTGGGCAGGTATTGTAGCACTACGATCCATATTTCAAATACAGCACAGCTCAAGGTGCCTTAGTGAGCTACTGGAGAGACAGGGCAGATCTATCACACAACAGCCACCACACTCTCAGGAGCACGTATGGCGATGGGGTGTGCTTTCAGATTTAAGGGACACTTTATCCCCTGTGAGCTCAAAGAAGCCCATTAAAAAAAGAAAAAAATAAAAGAAAAATATTAGCTTTTACTTCTGCAGTTCTTCTGATTCTTTTTAACTTCTGATTAGACATATTTTTCATTAATTATTCACTACAGTCATAGTCCCTCAGCATATGGGGAGGGGATTAGCTGAGACGATGAACCTCTGCTGCAGTTCACCACTGCTGCTTGGTCCTACCCAGTAGGGAAGGGGCTGCAGCTATTGACTTGTGAGGTGTTTCCTCAGAGAAGCCAAGGTCCAACTCCACTCAGCTTACAAAAGGACAGTTTGTTTCATGTTTCCAAGGAGGTGAAAATGAATAAAATAGAACTGACTTCTCATACAGAGCTAAGTGGGTGTTTATGTAGGGGGTGAGTCTCTGTTTTCCTGTGCCAAGAAGTGGAAAGAAACAGAGGAGAGTGTGTGTGTGTGTGTATATACACATCTATATTTCTCTGCAATAGCAACATAATGCAATGAATAAATCTGTGCAAGTCTAATTGTTTTCATTTTGTTTTGGTTTTTTTGTTGTTGTTGTTAGGTGTTTTTAATCCTGCCTCCCTCGTTCCCTTTGTCGAAATGAATGTGACAAAAATGATTTCAAATGTTTTAGTACCGTGGCTTGCATGCTTGCTTGCTTGTTTGTTTTCAATTTTTAAGGTGAAGTGGTGGCTTTGACATTGTGTTTTATCCTGACAACTGAAGGATTAGCACTTGACATTCCTTTCATTAATAGCAATAAACAATTGACATTGTTTGCCAACAGGTGAAGAACTTTTGGAGAGAGGTAGAAAACCCCACAATAGGGTGAAGGGACAACCAGGGCAGTGTGGAGCCTGCAATGTGGGGGACCCTGCAGGAGAGAAAAGTGCCAAGAGCAGAAGAGCCTTGGCCTCTCTTCCTCAAAGCAGCATTTGGCAGTGGTTGAAGATTCATCTGTCATTGTTAAATAACTGAGATCCTTTACATTGACAATTATCTGCTCTCTATAGAGGGACCAGATGAAAGGCTGTTGAATACACAAGGGGAACAACGCAGGTATTTATGTCAATGAAGTGGAAGGAAAATAATACAGCTGATTTATCTTGAGTAGCTCATACGACCTGTCTGTCCCTTCATTGTGCTGCTGATATCTTTTGGCAACCAGCACAGCAGCCAGCCAAAATAAGAGCACAGATCAGTTGTGTCATATTCTTTCTTCACTTCATTGATGCAGAACATGTCATAAAATCTTGCTATCCTCTGTGCCACCTTTCAATTCCTGAGTTTGGTGACAGCAAATGTCACTTGAGAAAAGCACATGAGCTATGACTGGTGATAATTTTGAGAAATATCATGTGGAGCCATGTCACTTTGAGGACATGTTCTTACTGTAGTTTTGAGTGTGAATGTCACTGTAATGATGGGTGTCCTCTTCTCTAGGGAAAGAGGTTATCCTATGTATAGTTGTGAAGGGGAGAGGAGTCCATAGTTTACAAGTCAGATAATGGAGAGCTGAGGGCCTATGACAATGCCATGAAGTTATGGGAACTGTTTTAGCTGTACTGTAAAACCAGGATTTCAGCTAAGGTTTGCTCTCCTCCCAGTTAAAATTAGTGGAAACCTGAAAACTTTGGTTCAGATCTTCTATACAGATACCATGAGTTCAATAGTTTCATCATTTTTGCCCTTAAATTTCTTCATGTCTTCAGCTGCAGCTAGGCCAGTGTAAGGTCCTGCTGAGCGGGAAGTCTGGAGTTCAGAAGCCAAGCTCTGTTTTATCTGAGTATACAGACACATGTGCGACCCAAAGTAGAGGGATCACAGTCTGGTGAACAGGAGGAGGGCCGACAAATGGGATTTCTAACCAAAATGACTTTATATTGCATTACAGAAAATGTTGAGCTGTGCAGGCTGGTAGAAGGAAGTCTTGCTTCTAATTATGATTCAACATTATCTTTAACTGATAATAGTCTTTTTGTAATCAAAGAAGGTAAAAATGAATTGCACGTTGCTGATTTTTGCGTATGCACCAATGAGCAATACAATCACAACGTAGTTTTAAATTAAATTCTTTTGTTCCTTTTGTTAATTTGAGTTTGATGGTTTTCCCTGGTGCCAAAGCCTAATTTACAGCAGAAAAAATTCCTTTAAATTGATTTTTAAAAATACACTCACATACACTACATTAACCTTTTCATTCTCTTATGGTGTGTGTCAAAGAAAAATGATCCCTGTAACTCTGCTTATTGGAGTGATGACTCTATAGACTATATTAATTGGTAGAGTTCCAATTCTGCTCTGGAGAGATTTTTCACATAGTAAATGAAATCCTGGCTGTGCTAACACTCTCCTCTCTCTCTAAAAATACTTGTGCCCCAGCCCCCATCATTTGCCTTCCCTCATTTCTACGTATCTGTTCATTTCCAGACTCTCTTCTTAGTTATGGAAGAGTTTTTTCTTTGAATTTAGATAGAGAGAAGAGAGGCACCAAGGCTCAGGTCCTCAGAAGTGTTTCTATGCCTGACTCCTCATGAAGCCACAGGGAATTACAGATCTAAACACCTCTGAGGTTGTTGGCCTGGGTATAGTGCAAAGTGCTGTTTGGAGCACCACATGAGAGGGTTAGATGAGGTACTTGGTAGCAAAGTTTATACTGGAAAGTTTTTTGCAGCATCACATGGGTTTAGAATATCTTTAAGTCTTGCAAAATGAGTGAAGTGGTCAGAGAGATGAAGATAGAGGACCTTTTTAGGTGTGTTTAGAACAGGATTTTATTTGAAGCTCCGCTGAGCAATGTAGGGAAGTGTCGAGATGGATCTCGCTCTCCCTGCTGGCTCTGTTAAGACCTCTTAATTTCAGAAGCCAAACCCTGCTTCTCGAGAGAGTAACAGGTTGGTGAGGTGTGGAGAAGAATCTCCCTTCTTGGACACTTGCCTTTTTCCTTCCCGTCTCTGGAACACTTTTTCATGTGATGCAATGAATTGCCACATACAAGTCATTTTGTCTGCTTGAGTGATTTTTCTCGTTTCTGATCCTACGTCATGTTTAAATCAATATGATATCCCTACATTTAACTGCAGTTTCCAATACAAAGGGGACCTTTCTAACCCACGCTTTCTCACTGCTGATGTCCGAAGTGAAAGAGTCTCAAAATTAAAGAAGAATTGTGATTACAGGGGAAACTTTACAGCTTGGAGCCAATGAAAAGCAAACAGATAAACCAGCAGCATGATTCAGGAGAAGAAGTGTTTTTGTCAGTGCTGTTAAGATGCTAACATGAATTGTGCAGGAAGATTAAAAGCTATCATGATAATGCAGTGGCTTTGCTGCTGGGTAACAGTGATCCTCATGAAATAGATCTTCTAGGAGAAAAAAATTGCAATATGTGTGTCAGTCGATTTTGCTTTTCCTTTTTTGAGTAAGAACATGGATGTCTCAATTCCACTTACTGAGCCTCAGGATTGCATTAAATTAATAGGATATTTCTTTCAAACAAAAAATGAGCAAGAAAAAAGTTCTTTTGATATAAGAAGTCATGCTCCTGTGGTGTTGTGTGACAGCTAACACAGTTCAATATGGGAAGGAACAGTGGCATCTTGCTTTCCTGAGGAAAAATTACTTTCTGCTTGTTGGTTGTGTTTACAGCCACCCAGAAAATTTTGAAAATGAAAATAAACGACTTTGCAAAGCTCTTTGTACTGTTCTGTGAGAACCCTAGTGAAAATAAAAATCAATTAAAACACACCAAGCATAAGACTCGTAAACCTTTGGAGACCTTGCAGTCACTTTGCCTGACAGCAGCACTCAGTGCAGAGCCAGCCCACTGGCACCTCACGCCAAAGCCCAAGTATCCTTCCAAGAGCTGTAATTATTCAACCTACAGTTTTCCTGAGCTAGAGCGGACAAGGGCCAGGGGGAATTAAGACTTTTTTTTTAAACTTCATGAATGTCAGATCAGGATATCCATGAAGTGGTTTCTGGTTCAAGAATATCTGAGAAAAGCCCAAGCGAATCCCATTAGGAGAACTGAAATGTCTCCCAGCTATTTTAAGGATGGTCTCACAGCCTGTGGACTCTGTTTCGTACATCGTTGTCCAAGTAACACTCATGGAAATGGGCATAGGTTGTTGCTAGCCAGAAACAGCATTATAAAAATGGAAAAGGTAGCCGTCCTTTCACTGTTGGGTCCCTTGTTCCTTACTTCTGTATGAGTAAAGGAATGAGCTCAAGCAAATGACTTTTCTAAGAGTAAGAATTGCAGAACTGTGGGGGAGTTGGGTTTTGGATTTGGGTTTCAGATGGAGTTTAGGGCTGCATTTATACGGTGAAGGAAACTGGAGGGGTGCAGGAGACCAAGCATAGGTGATCAATGGTGTGGTTTGTTAGCATGCTCCCAGGCATGTTTTTTTACTAGCAGGACTATCTCAGGGATGCTTCTGCAAAGCCTGGGATTCAGAGTGGGCCAGGGACTGTTTTGGTAAAGAAGTTGTGATATGGTCATGCTGTGCTGCAGTGTATGATGCTTTGGCTGCTATGGGTGAGAGGTGTGCTTTGCAAATTGCCCTTTGGCTGAGAGAACAGGCTTTGGTTTACTTTATTTACTGGTTTATATTTACTTATGAAACCAGGAATTAAAGATTCAGGAGATGAGAAGAAGGGAAGACAGACTAAGCAAAAAGGTCTTGGCTGTACATGCTGGGGAGAAGAGGACTGTGCTGGAAGAGAAAAGCTTTCCTACTGTGTCCTACTCCAAGCACTGCTAATGTCTTTTTATTTAAAAGCATCATGTGAAATGGCCAGCAGGAGTAGGGAGGTGATTGTGTCCCTGTACTTAGCACTCATGAGACAGCANGGCTCACACTTAACACATAGTTTTTCCATTGCTCAATATTGTAAAAATTTGTATCCGAGAAGAATATTCCTCCTATAATTTTCATTAAAATATTGGCTACATGGTACAGATGGAAACAGTATCAGAGACCTATACATCAAATATCACTTGATCCTAGAAACAACAGAAAATTAAGATGCTCTTCAAGGTAAAATTACAAGATAAGTAGCATCTTAGTATTGCTACAATAATGAATAATGCAATTGTGTTGTCTTTGAAACATCCATACATCAAGCAATTTGTGTTTTTCAAAACAGTAAATGATTGGTGCTTGAAATAAAAGTTGTATAAAAGATGTATAAAAATAATCTGTGAATTTTAGTATCCAGAATAACTCTGGAGTTTGCATTTCACACACCTCCTACACTATACTTTGATTGTAATAGGATGCTCAGATCCTTGAGAAATCCAGCACCAAAATGTGATTAATTACAAAATATGGAAATATATCAGGCACACTACTGAAAATGTTGTTATTAACCTCAATAAGGGCAGGTTCTGGCTTGAAACAGGGAGGAATTTTTCTCTCTCATGAGATCCTTCTGGCTTATTAGACAGATTTTTTTTTTCCTGCTGAACTTAACTTTTATGTAAAACACACATTAATAGAGTCCTATGGAGGGCAGAAATATTTGATTTTTACTGGTTCTTTACTAAATTTGGAGAGTGTTTTAGTGAGCACACAGAATTTATCATCACATGCTTGTTAGTTTGAACGTTTTTCTTTGTTCAGTATGTAAAAGCATTTTATGCTGTGTCTCATCATGTCCCATCATGGAGGTTTGGGCAGTTTTCATTACTCTTGAAATTCAATTATTATGGGCTTAGATCAAATGTTCTCTCCCCTCAAAAGCTCTGAATTATCACTGCAGCCTCCTCCTCCTCCCTGCAGTGCTGTTCCACACCATCCTTTGCCCTTGGTCTGTCTGTGTCCCTCACCTCCCTGTGTAACTCCGGGATTCAGGGGCCAATCCTGTCTCTGACCTCGTTTGCCCAACCACTCCCATGTCTGTGAGACCTTCAGGAGCCATCACCTTGCAACCCACACACCAGCCAGCGACCTCATCTGAAGTCCCCAATCCACCACCATCATCCTGTAAGAAGTGATGAGCAGAGAAATGTATTTTGAAAGAAAAGCAGCTGATGTATTTCAGATAGTAGCAATAGATGGTGGTTGGCACCCTAAGTTGTACTCAGGGTACTTCTCTTTTTCTTTATGTTTTCTCTTATTTCCCCATACATACATGGTGCTATGCTGCATGTTAATGAGAGTTATATATGTTGACCAACAGAGGGGTGACCCTCCCCTTGCCCTCAGCTGCTTTAATTCACACCTGAATTCATCTCATAATTACGGTATCACAGAAGTGTTTGCAAGCAATGTGGCAAGGTAATTTTTACTTTTGTAGCATGCAGTGCAATTTCTGCATCCCGAGTTTGATCGACACCTCAGGAGAGTACAAAATGAAATTGATAAACCCGTTTCTTCCCCCCTGCTGTACACGCTGGCTTTGTATTCCTCTTCCCACTGCCTCTGCAGCGTGATGACCTCAAATCTTGGCTGTCTTCATGGCTCTTTCTCACATTGTTGCTAAAAAATTATTTAGGAATTAAATTTTGCTCACCTTGTGTTTTCCTTCCTGTACCGTTTAGAAACAAATTATTTACAAGCTAGATTACAGGAAACAAAATACCTGGGAGTTAGTCAAATATAATATTAAACAATTTCTAATGCTGTATTTCTACCCAGGGAGATTAAACACCTCACTACTTCCCTTATAACAAATTCTTCCTTGATGTTCAGAGTTGTAAATTGAATGTTATTTTCTTTTTTTCTGAAATATAGTTTCACTAAAAATTGTCATTTCCTTTATACAAATGTAAGCAGAATGGCATTTTGTTGGAATTAGAAGAGATAACAAAGCTGAGAAGTGGTTTCCCTGAGCTCTCAAATATTGCAGAAAAGTTTCTTTTATTATTTCTTGAGATCATAATTCTTCAAGAAATAGAGTATAGAGATGACATCCTGGCATGCCTTGGCAACATCACCTTTTGCAGAAGCTTTCTGCATTGGTATGAACAATTTCAAGGCTCATGTGTGGTTGCAGCTTGATTTGGAGGGAGCCAGGCTGTCAGAGCATTATAGTGGAAAAACTGGAGCTAAGCAAGTGCTGTGGCATACAGGGGTCCTGGGACCAGTGATGTAATTTGTGGCATTTGTGCTTGCCAAGCCTTTCACAGATCTGATGGTAACACAGCCTCTTACGGAGTAAAATTCTAAGTGTCAATCCATGTTTTACTGGTGCCATGGAAGATATTTCACCTGAGGAGATGATTTGGTTCTGTTTTAGTGGATGAATGTGTGTGCTTATATCAAACACTGAAATAAAATCAAAGAAATGCTGTTGATTTTATGGACTCTGTCACTACTGGGAATGGATCTTTAATTATGTCTTGAGTTACAGTAGTAGCTACGGGCCCCTGTGAGGATTTGCAGTCCCACTGTGCCAGGTGCTTTCAAAACATCTAGGTTACAGCAGATGAATGAACCAAACTGATGGTGGGAAAGTGAAAAAGAATGAGATGACATTAAATCAAGACCACCACAATTTGTGGCTAAAAGTATCTCTAATCATATATGTCATGTGTCATGCATATGTAAAACATTACCATCTCCTCCTGAGCATGAGTCAGAAGATGGTCATGCCTTTGGCTGGAGCCACACTTAGTGCAACAGGTCCAGCTAAAGTTCACAGCATGAATTTTCGTCACTGTGAGGATAGGCTCCTGACATGATTTCAGAGTCCATATTCCCAACTTCTAATTTATTTTGGAAATTCCCTCTAGTCACTTTTCCCTAAGCACTAGGAATAACTTGGGAATGCTTCAAATGGCAATACTCCTTACTTATACGTTGTAAGGGGGTAGGAGGATGTTGCAGTGTGGTTACTAAACTTGATTACAAAAGGCATGTGAGATGCCAGTTCAAAATACAGAGAAGCTAAATTAATCTTTTAGTGCTGCTCGTTCTGGAGGGGATCCAAAACTGTTTCATCATAATGCTTATAAATATGTTGGGAAGTTATTAAATACCCATTTATGCAATAGAGTACAGCTAGGAATCCCAGATATTACTGTATTTAGATCTTTTTACAGATTTTTTTTTAATTTAGAAGTGGCACCGGCTTTCATTTATGGCTGACAGACTGGCTTTGCTCCAGTGCAGCCAATGGTCTGTGTCAATCAATGCTAGCTGAGGAGCTGGTGCCTTCTGCTCTAAAACAGTGGAAGACCCGTCGTCTGTTGAAGCCAACAGTTAGGTGTAGGTGCAGATGGCATTCATTTTCTCCTAGTGGTTTTGTAATAGAAACATGTAAGACCAAAAGCTGTATCAAAGCATAAACCATGCAAGGTTTATTTTTACAAAGGGCTGTTACTGATGTAGCCTTTTCCTCGCTTACTCTCAAATGCTCCATTAAAGCCCACCTCAAAGCATTTGCATATGCACACTTTGCAGAAAGCTGTGAGAGGAGATGGAGCTACAGGGCCAAAAGGAGTGGCTTTAGGGCATTCATAAAAGAGCCTCCCAGAAATGCAGGGCAAGATAGTGTGTTGAGCTTGGTGCTGGGGAGTAGGCAGTAAAGATGTTAACTTATTAAGTCATTTCTCCCTATTAGTAAAAGAATTTATTATCTACAAAAGCTGAAGAAAAACATAACGTAGTTGTCTTTCATCACGACAGGCAGGATGGTTTTATCCCTCTGGATTATTCTGTTGGGGTTTTGCAGGAAAGCCCATGTACATGCCATGTCTCATTTGTAAAAATACCAAGGTTTTATTCCTCTCACTCTAGTGTCACCTTTTAGCATCTGAACGACTGAGTTTACTGTAGCCTCAGGCTTAGGCTCTCTGAGTCTAACTGCAAAGTGATTGCTATTCAGCATCACACTTCAGCTGGAGCACAGCTCAGGGGGGTCTGCAGCAGCAGGAGGGGAGGGAAGCGAGTGGGGAGGAGAAGAAAATAAATTAAAAAAACCACAAACAAAAATAACTCAGCTTGAATTCAGAGATGATAAGGATGCAGTTACATGCTTATTATTATTTATCTGTATTATCATACTGCCTACATTCTTTAGTGACAAAGGTTTCCACTGTGCCAGGCAGGGTACCAAAAATTATTCCTGCTCGTGAAGAACCTCTATCCTAAATTTAAGGCAGGAGAGCAGCAGAGGATCCAGACAGGCAGAGGAGTGTGGTAAGACAGTAAGGCAGCATCGATCAGTGATATAACCAGAGGTCTCAGCAAACCTCCTGCTGTAGCCACTGCAATGCATCTGGTTTACTGACGTTATGATTGCAATTAATATTTCTGGTTTTGCAACACAAGGTTAATAATCTAACCACATGGGTTACTTACTCTTTATCTCATTTGTTGTACTGTTTAGCAGTTATAATCTGCAGCAATTTTGGATTATAAAGAACTAATTAACAGCAAGATTCTTCTTCCACTGAAAGCCATAGCAGTTTTTGCCAGGGGCAACAGTGTTCCCATACCTTAATTCCTCAGCAAAGATGTATTCTGCACCATGTTCTGAAATTGGAGAGCTGAATTCCCAAAGACATTGCACTGACTGTTACATCATCAGGCAAAAGTTTTAATTCAGAACAAGGCAGCACGAGTTGATGGTAAAATACATATTTTTCCATTAACTATGTGTTAACAAGCTTGCTAGAAGATTTTTCTCTGTTTATGAGTTTAGCATTTAAGGTTATTTAGTTAAAATTTAGAAACAAATGAAAAAAAAGCAAGAAGCAGAGCTTGCAAGAATGGCAAGTATGGAAACCATACCAAATCACTGCTATAAACCCCATCCTGACACCTCTAAAAGTAATAAACATCTTGCAACTACATTTGTTTCATACCATTAATTTCTTGGGGGTTTGGGGTTTTTTTGCTTTTCCTTTTCTTTCTGATTTACACTGGTGTAACTGAGAGGAGAGCTCAGTCTCCTCTCTGCAGCCATGTCCCAGTGTCACCTGCTTCAGCATGGGCCCTCTTGTACAGCACACGTCTGGAATATGCATATTCCAGTATAACACACCTAAATTTTGTTGTTACTGCACAAAAGTGGCAACTCCATGTTGAAGGAGACTAAGAGGCCCACCGTGACCATCCTGTTATTGAAACTTCAAAGATTTTGGTCCAGGATGTGTAGCTTTTACTAAATAGCTTCAATATTTGACAAGTGATGTCTGTATTGTCCTTCTTTCATTTAGCGATATAGACATAGCTAGTGAAAAAAACCCAAACAGTTGTGTTTGATGAGTTTTTAAGAAGCTATTATATTATTGTAATATGGCCACCATGCTGGCAGGCTTTTGACAGGTTTCAAATAAACATACCAGAAATAATTTTGTTGACAGCATCTTGGATTGGAGCAAATCCAGCCTCTATCCATAACATGTCAGTACAGTGATTCTTTCAGAGGCAGGAAAATATGTCATCACAGATCTGTATTTTAGAGTCTTAAAATACTGTAGATGTCTGGATTTATGGCTTCAAAGTCAACTTCACAGGTGGATAGCATTATTTTTCAATCATGAATGAAGATGAAAGTGATAACATTTACAGTTTTTAATATGCAGCACCAATGAAGTGTGTTTATGTTAAAACCTGTGGTAACATCTGTTTTACTTTCCTATTCTAAAAGCTATTAAGGTTTTATGTAAGAAAGAAGGAGATAGAAAACAAACAGCAAAGGAAAAAGGAGAAAAGCCAGGCTGAAGGGCTTTAGGTTGCTCACAGAGGTCATGCAGGTGTTGCATTAGTTCTTCATGAGAAGCAGAGGGTGGGTGACTCCTATCAATGAGGAACTTTGTTTTAATGCTTCCTTTTATGTTGATTTCCGTAGAATCATTTCATCTGAGCAGAAATTGTGCGTGCTTGGTTTATTCCATTTGTGTGATATACTCTGATTTCAGTATTAAAACCAAACTGGAATCCTTAGGATTAACAGTCATGGTTCACAAAGGGTATCTGCTTGCAGCTTGGTTTAGATCTCTCCATTTACATCTGCAAGGTGGGATCTTTCAGGAATGGACAGATTACAGCTTTGTGCTGTTCATCAGAAACAAACCCTTTGAGGTGACACTTCAAGAACATTATTTATACGCTTCAATCTGTACCTGCCTGGGGCTTAATTAAACACCTTCCTGCCTTTGGTACCAAGCACAGAGGCTTTCCTGAGCAACATGAATAGGCAGCTGATGGCCACTTGTGGGAACAGCTCTTCAAGGGTGGGAGTTTGGGGTACCATGGACCAGTGGTGGGGCTGTAATCTTCTGGAAATAACGGCTGGTCATAGTGACAGAGCAACATCTCTCTGGAACTAACAGAAATACACATAAAAAATCTGAGGAAGCGGTGCTAGCATATATATGATAAGATGTATGTGCAGGAGTTTTACTGTGATTCCATCAAAAGAGACTTCAAATGACTGAGAAGAGCAAAAGAGCTGCTTCCAAACCTGTGCTGAATAAAGCTGTTTACCTTTCTTTGAAATACCATTTATGTCTTCTTGCCTTTTATCAGGGGAAATTTCCTGATGGAATTTTGAAAATAAAGTAAAAACGTTTCTTTCTGCTTCCTTGCAGTGTATTAAACCCCAAAGTTTTGTTTATGAATAATTTTCCTTCTCTTGATACACTAGAAATCACCAGCCTTTTTTGTGGTGATTTTGCACAAATATTGATTGGATGACTGCAGAATTAATAAGGTAGTGATGTGATAATGAATTCAGTGGAAGTATTGATATTCTGAAAGCTTAAACACATATGTGGATTTCTATCACCCTGGGACCCATGGATGGGGGAACCTCACTTAATGCAAGGTTTTATTAAGCTTTTCAACTACAGCTGGGTTTGTAGATCTAATTCAAGTCCCTGAACTATTTTTTTTTCCATTTTAAAACTTCTGACCATTACGCGGGGAGAAAGTTGTTACATTATTTTGGGGAATGTGACTGTTGCCATCAGTCCTGTAGTGCTGGCTGTGTCTTACCTCTGTCCTTAGACACTGTTAAGGCTTGGCTGGGTTTCTTAGCTGCTTCTCCCCAGTTCTTCTGTCACCCCTCTAGGTCCCACGGTGCCCTGAAAGGAAGAATATTTCTGCCACTTCCTAAGAAGGCCTGGATTCTTCTCCTGGCTTTATTTCTCAATTTGTGTGTGACCCTGGGAAAGTCACAGGCTCTTTTTGAGCCTATTTGCATCACCTGAAAAATGGGAACTGTAACAGTTTCCTGAAATAGGTGTAAGAAGACTAAATTAATTAACATTTTTATTCATACTTAGGGTGAAGATGCTATAAAAATGCAAGTATTTATATTCTTTCCTTTGCTTGTTTGCAAAATTACATTTCTCAAGTCTCCTGACCTACTTTTCAGAATTTTCTCATGTAAGAATAATAAACTATACATTTGTTCCTTCCAATTATTTTTTATTTTGAATAGAAAACCAAGTGCAAATGTGGGGAAGGCAAGGAAGGGAGGAGGTACTAACCTCTACCCCTCTTTGCTGTAAGAAAGAGAACTAGAATAAGTAATGAAATACAGATGCTACCTCAGAGGTTTAATGCCTCAAACCTGGGTTTCCATTGCAGATTTATAGGCTTTTTATTTCATAGATCAGAAAATAGGAGAGTCTCAGCATTATCTTTTTCTGTAAAAAGGATTTTTGATATGGAAAAATCTGGACAATATTTTCCAGCATTTGCTTAAATCAAAATTGTGAGGTTTGCTCAACCTCCCCATTTAGGTCATGTTGCCGTGTCTAAAAAAAAAGTTACAGTAGGTGAAACAAACTCTCTGAATTACACACAAACTTAGTCTATTATAAAGAGTTTTGTTTTCCTGAAAAACATTAAAAAGAAAAAAAGAAGACTTTTTTAAGGAAGGAGCTTTCTTAGACCCACCATCCGTCATAATAAAGGAAATGAAGCAAAAATTCAAAATTGATGAGGTTGACATGGAGGAGGAACATCCAGAGTGGTTCTGGCTGTGAGGCCAGATCACTTGAGCGAATTCAGTGCTCCAGGAAAGTGAAGTGCACTGATATTTCATACAGTTCCTGGGGGTGCTTCAGTGCATGCATGAAATCACATTTAATGCACAGTGCTAAGGGGAGTCCAACGAAAAGCATGAAAGGGATAAAGTGCAATAAATATTTAAGATCTTGTGAATGCGAACACAGCACTTCATAAAAAATCCCCGTCTCGAGAGCAGGGGTGCTGTGTACATATGCAGAACATATGGTACAACCACAGTGAAGTCAAAGCCCATCAGTGAATAGTGATGTAGCTTTCATTCTAAAGTTTTAAGAATGTGATTAAATGTAATGTATATACTACACGTGAATCCTGCTTTCATATCCTTAGACCAACCAACCTAGAAATGCATGCAAGCTGGCCTGAGGGGATGTGATGTTTTCTGGGAAGAAAAGCTCACCATGGGGATATCCTTATTGATCTTTATCTCCATACATGCCCCTGTGAATTATTTATCTTCCTGTATTCTTCTCTAGCATCTTATTATAAAAGTCTCTTGAAAGTTACTGTAAAGCTCTTTATTCCCAGCATTAATGAGAGTTGGTAGGAAGTTGGCTTTTGATAATTGAGTTTGGATGAGTNGAGCTGAAGGTACAAGCATGAAACTTGGTTGCCTAAACACAGATGGAGAGTGTCATTTTAAATGTGCCAGAGTATGACAGACATCTACATAGGGACCCAGGACTTCCTGAAGTTCATGCCCACATGGAGCAACAGCTGCCAGTTGGGTGGCATATCC
>VYZX01008990.1:57146-198256 GCA_013401335.1 Brachypteracias leptosomus
GCTGGGTTAGTGGTTGGACTCAATGATCTTAAAGTTATTTTACAACCTAAATGGTTCTATGATTCTGTAATTTTTGTTAAGGATCATTTTTAAAATTACTTTCGCTAGGGTTCAGATTTAACACCTTTGGACGGTGCAGTTAATCTCTGAGATGTTTTGGGGCATGGTCTATGGACTGTACTCAAATTAGACCCCATTTATTTGCAGTGAAAAATGTCATCCCTTACCCATTAGACAAGGAAATGTTGCCTTTTATTTTACAGAAGTGCAGTTCCAGACCTTACAAAAATGCGCACTGAAGCCTCCACTCCTAAACCTGTACCTGTAGGCTTCAAGAAGCTGTCAGTGGCTCGCACTGCATAGATGAGGCCATTGGAGCCACTTCTATCAAAGAGCAGGATTCCATATAGATGGATACATGGGGAGAAGCATAAGCATTCCTGTACAGTCCTAAATGCAGTCTAAGTCATGAGTCTTTCCTTTTACAAGACCATCTGTAATAATGATTTTTATATAGGGGTGGCCAGAATGATATCTGGTGAGGATTTAGCAGCTCTGGTTTCAATTCTGGGCTCCACTATAGACCTCATTTAGGACTTCTCCTGAACCCTGCTCCCAATTCTCCATAGAGAAAATCAAACATAAAATCCACTAATGACTATTATGACTATAGATACTGCAGTGCTGTTGTCCAGATAAGTGCCTAGATAGAAAAGGTGTATGGGGCATTGAGATCCTGTAGTTAATGTTCCCTAATTTAGGAAGACACAAGTAAATATGGCTTACTATGATGACCTTCTATTTTACATAGTATGAAGCAGAAATATGAAATACCCACATTCAGTTGTAAATAAAATTCATAAGTGTATTGTGTGTTTATATTTGTATATGCATACACAAGGACATTTTGTTTGGGATATGTATGCACACACTTGTATACACATAAATCACACAGGTATCGGTGTGCACTTCACAACAACTCCACATAGCACTGTTGAGAGAGTCTCTGTGCTCACAACTTAGGAATATGCAAAGTAATTTTCTATGCGAAAATTTTCATTCATGTTTTTTGAAATTTCTCATTACCTGATTTGCAGGTAAACTGGGTTTGTTGTTTTTTTTCCCTTGCTGATGTTTCTCAACTGTGTCCTATGTGAAAATACAAAAACTCTGAGCACAGTACTGCTTCTGGTTTTTATTATGGATCCAGACTGCTTCATGGTGAGACTCTGCCAAGGGTAAAACCAGATAGCATAGGTTGCTGCTGTGGCTTGGCAGCAGCTGATTTCAGTCTTCTCTTGGGCCAGTGGTCCTGGAGCTTGTTATGAGGATGCACTATGGCACAGGGGAACAGGAAGATCATTTCACAGGCATTTCCCACCAGCCAGTGCTAAGTGAGACATTGAGGCTAGCTTGACAAGCATAGAAAGTACTACATTGCTAATTCTGCACTTCCTGATAGGGTAGGAGTGGGGAAGATAGATGATCCTGTCCAAAACAAGAAGCAGAGTCTGCATTTTCCTGCCATAAAGTAGTTCACTGGAAGAAGAAATGTTCATCCTTTGGTAACCAAACTGAAAAATAAGTGATGGATATTTGAACAAGAGGCAAGGAAGGGACAGGAGGACAGTGAAGTAAGGAGGTAAAGCAGTGTTTTGGATGTTGATGGAGAGCTGCTATCAAATGTGAGAGTGGCATCAGAAAACGAACAAATAAACAAAAAGGCCTCTTCACTGGGAATGTCTCAAGTGGATGATGCTGTCTGGCATGGGCAGAGCACAAAGCTTGAGAATACTTCAGGTATTTTGAAGTCTTCCTTCTGATGATGCAGTCCAGCCTAACACTGTCATACTAGTAGAAATAACCTTTTGCATTTTACCTCTGAATTCCGTACTCATTCCTGTCTCTCTTGACCCTCTCGCTGGCTAGGAAACCATTCTACTACAAGTGTTTTGCTGTTGGTTTGAAGGGCTGTTTTGCGGTGTAATACCAAGACATGCGTGCAGAGATGCTCCAAACCAGTGCTGAACATCATGCAATGCCTAGAGAGGAAGAGAGTGTGGTGTGCAGTCTTGTAGTCTGGTTCAGGCAAAGAAAGGTGATTAACTGGATAACTGGATTCATGATTGTGTTATTTCCCAATACTGTGAAAGCTGGGGTAGTCTCTTGCAAAACCAAAATTGAGTGGTAGAGTGGGGAATGGAGAAAGTTTGCTTAGCAGGACAGTTAATGATTAAGGTATTTAATAATTGAGAAAAATAGATTCTTTTGCAAACCAGCCCAAAACATTAAAAAAGGTTTTAACTCTGGACTCAGCTACAGAAAAGCTGAAATCCCTACTAATCTGCTTGCAACACTCAATACCCCAGGAGATATGTGAGAAAAGCATCTGATACTGACCTGTAGCTGCTTTGAGATTAGCTCATAAACTGGTAACAGGGCTCTTTCCATTCAGCAGGCATTGTATTTACAGTAGCAGTGCCTTATTGCTAACTAATGCTTAGGTTTCATTTTATAAAATCCTAGTAAAATTTCAACATATCTATGATTTGTATATCATTTGGTATTCTAGAACAATGTTCTCCAAAGAAGCAGCAACTGGAGAAAATTTGCATTTAATTACACTATAGTACACCACACGCATACTGCCTATGCTGAGGAACCCTGATTTCATGTGTGTGTGAGTTCTGCCACTCCACCCACCTCTGAAAAATATGAAGTTATTTATACAAATGATAAAAGAGTGGGACTAAGCCCTTCCAAATTGGTGGTTGTTCACTTGTCGCAGCATATGGCACTTGCATGGGTCCTGTCCTCTCAGTATTGTTTGCATATTTATATAAGCACAAGTTTATAGATATGTCAGTGAGCATGTGCACACACACATATCAAAGCTGAAAAGAGGACACAATCCTACAGAAATTTTGATTAAAAAAAACTTCCCCAATTCCATTAGATGTTTTGCTTATTAAGAGTCTGCTTTCTAGTCCCGTCTGGAAATGGAGGCAAACTACCTTCTGCACATCTGATCCTGATATTTAAAGCTTTCTGGAGTTACACATCAAGTTTGCTCCTTTCAAATCTGACCTTTAGCTGAAAAAAAAGAACATACACCCAACTCCATATTAAAATTTTTGCAGAATTCCTAGGAAACATTTTTCTGCAATGGTACCCAGGTAGTCATTGCATAGCATTAATTCACAGCATGCTGTCAGACAGGCAAATGCATTGTCTAGGAAGCTTTGTATGACTTTCGCTAGTCAGAAAGAGCAAGAAAATACCCTGTGACAGGATGTGTGTAATTTGTTTGTTCACAGATATTATATATAAATGTGTATTATATGCCATTTTAAAAATGTGGGATTTTACAGAAGAGAGAAAGGCTGCCTCTTTGCCTTGTCTGGCCACTGCCTTTTGAGTACAGAGAGGTAATCTCAGGGAAAGGATGGATTATGTCTGCCCAGGGATCAAGCAAGTATGCTGAGGCGGGAAGGGAGTGGCTTGCTGGCCACTGCGAGGTGGACATTCACAGACACACACTCACCCGTGTTCTTGCAATGCACAATAGCCCAGGAGGTGTGTGAGAAAAGCATCTGACACTGGCCTCTAGCTGAGCTGCAGGGATGACAGAAAGAAAGGTGGGTACCCAAAGGTGACTGAAACCTTCTGACCCATCAAGCAGCCTCTGAGCATTGCTGGAGTTGAGAGGAGGCTTGAAAGAAAGTATTGGTACTGCAGAGGCAAAACAGTTAGAGAGGTCAGCTCAAGAACCCTTTTCTGATTGAATTTTCCGGGTTTCTGGAGGTTCTTTGTTCTGTTTGTGTTCTGGAGAGCAAGGTTTTATCAGTTCAGCCCATGTCCTTTTAGGTGTGCTGACTTCAAGGATGAGGTGTAGACAGATGAACCCAAAAAGTCTGACCAATGCAGGATTCCCATCATGGTTTTAATGTGGAATCAAAAACAGACAGACATGGTTTTCACTTGGTTCTTTCATTGTGCAACTTTGCTGTTTGGTTGGTGGGTTTCTGATTTGGCCCTCAAATCACAAGTCCTTGTGCCACCTGTGCTGCTGCTGTGTTGCCAGGACCTGGGCAGCTGCTATCTGGATCTGCTGGGGGCAGGGGGCATGAGTGCAAACAAGGTGATGGCACATGCTTGATGCTCTCCTTCCATAAATTCAAGGAGGCCTCAAGGTCTCTGCAGTTGGGTGTGGACACAACTTGTGGCCACCAGCTGGCTTAGATGTTCTAAGGCTTGCTCAGAAAGAGACTGCTGCTCAGGACAGGATAGGCTGCATGAGATCCCGCAATTACATTTTTTCCTCCATGAATGTCTCTGTTGGGCTCACAGCAATGGAGCAGGCATTCTTAATGAGTGCTCTGACTTACCTGTGTGTTAGGTGAGAGGTCAGTAAATCTGATTTTTTGTTACTTAAAATGACTGATTGACTGGTTGATTATTTAGTTTGTTTTCTCTTCAGCTCTATGGCTGAGATTTTTGTTGTCCATGGTTTATTATAGGACCTATTGCAGCTATAACAGCAGAAAATGGTAAGGGAATCTCACCAGAAAATCCTCAGCCTCTTAGGGAGGCTCCTGGGTATACATGCTTCAGTTGCTACCTCTTCCTTCTGTCCTATATGAGAAGTTTGAAGTGCTGTAAAGTTATAGAGGTGGTGCAGCTCCCAGAATGGCTGTCTCCATCCTGCACAGAAAGAAGGAATGAGAAGTGCTTTCCACTCTGCCCCTTCTCAAATTTCCGACACAGGTTTGCTTGTGCCTGTCCTTATGCCCTCATGGTGGGGAGAGGGTATTGGTGTTCCTCAGGGTGGCTTTTAGGAAGCAGCACCTGAAACAGCTGTAAGTCTAGGGCTATATGTGGGCTCTGACCTCCCGCTCTGCACCACCTGACCTCCCCGGGTATCCAGAGCTGGGGCCTTGCACTGTGGTGTGAACTAAATGGAACAGTTTCCTGGAGTTCCTTTGACCTATATTTTCCATTTTCATAAATAAATAAAATTATGCAGAAGTACTTGGTATAATGCTGTCACACAGAGGGATTTGGCTGAGGACTGTGTCTTGGAAGCCACATTGAGGAACGTGATTGAGACCTCATTCAGACTTGGAAAAAATATGAAAATTGGAGAATATAATTTTGTAAAAATGACAGTTTGTATTGAAACACCTTTTAGTGGAACAGAACATTGCTCATAGTTAATTTTCAGTGCTCCCAGGTAGCTGACAGGCTTCAATTTAGTGTAGTAAAGAAGACTTTTTTCCACTAATAAATGGCTTCAGAGAGTCTGATTCCATTGTTTCTAATCACGAGTGTGTCCAGTGTAAGAAATTTAGAACTAAACAATGTTAAAGGTGGCTAAGGCTGCATGATACCAATAGACCTCAGGCATGAGGATGCTGTAGTGAGGAGAGGTGCTGAAGCACATATGCCTGCTGTGGAAATACTCAGTGTGGCCTCGTGTTCCTTTAAAGAGCTAATGTGTTTAAAGCTGACTGAAAGGTTTCTATGAAAATATTTTTTCATCAAAAAATTGAATTGTACTTTGCATCAGGAATCTGATGGAAGTCTGAATCACAAGAGGTGTGGGGAGGACTGTATGAAGGACAATGGAGGAAGACGTACAGCGAGTATTTCTTCGTGGGGAAAGCAGAGTGCTACAGAGTAGAGTTAGGAGGATGAAAAAAGTGAAGGACATGACTTATTACGTGTTGATCTTACAGCAGTTAAACTGGCAGTCTGGTTCTTCAATGTGAAATCTTTCCAGATTTGCAAATGAAAACTGTATATATCCTTTCACTAAAAATGAAAATTAGCATGGGCCAGTTGTGTGACACCTAAGGATTTAGGCTTAGGCCACAGATTTTTCAAAAATATTTCTACAGCCAAGTGTCTGCCCATGGAAAATCTTTTGTGTATTCGTGAAGTGATCTGTATGAACCTTTATAATGCTACATACCTTTCCAGCTGTGGTTCTGTGTGGCAGTTTTTCTGGAAATAAAAAAATAAGTTATGAAAACTTGGTCACTTTTAATGACTTTCAAAAAATTTAATTATTTCAGAATGGTCCTAGTGTTAAGTAGTTTTATTATTCTTTGGAATAGTCAGCATTATATAGCATTGTGACATCTATAGGTGTGTTTTTGTGACTTTCAAGATCTTTTTTGATCAGGTTATGACCTCAAATTTGCATTTTGGACCATATCTTCATGTTTTTGTAGTCCAGGCATAAATAACCAGGAGGTTTCTGTTTGTGAACTGCAAGATGATCCTTTTACAGCACTGACAATGGAAAGGGGCTTATGTGTGACAGGAAGCTTAACATGAACCATTTCCACATGAGATATGACATGGCACTATTCTCAGTTGCTGTACTTTCAGATACATTTCAAAGTGAAAGTAATGGCAGTTTGTTTTCAAATGTTTTACAGTTGAAGATAACAGCTTGTCTCAGAAGAAGAAGATAACAGTGGAAGATCTCTTCAGTGATGATTTCAAAATTCATGACCCAGAGGCAAAATGGATAACTGGTGAGTGAGGCATGAACATGTCGCAGTGTCTTTGCTTTTCTTCCTTGCTTTCTGGGCATCTCTTTTTTATTTCTTCTTTATTCCTCTCGTTCTTTATTTTGCTCCTGAAATTAGGGAATTAAGGAGGGGTTGGAGGTTGGAAGGGACTGCAGGAGATCATCTTGTCCAACTCTCTGCTCAAGCAAGGGCAACTGGAGCGGGTTGCCCAGAACCATGCCCAAAAC
This sequence comes from Brachypteracias leptosomus, assembly GCA_013401335.1. Lineage (NCBI taxonomy): Eukaryota > Metazoa > Chordata > Aves > Coraciiformes > Brachypteraciidae > Brachypteracias > Brachypteracias leptosomus. The sequence goes on from VYZX01008990.1 coordinate 63,916, forward strand.
TTCGCTCTTCAAATTCAAATTTCCTCCTGATAAATATGCAAACACCACTGCCTAGTTATTAATTTTTTAAATTTAGGTCTCTTCAATGGGCTTATAGTTAGTCATTGAAAACTACAGCCTTTGTCCCAAAGAGCTTTCAGCATTCAGTAGGTAATGTAGCACATGGTTGGAAGAAGTGATTGAAGGACAATCAGTCATTATTTTACTGTAAACAAAACATTCCCTCATCAAAACTCTTTTTTCCAGCAGAAAGGTGAAGCATTGCTAAGCAACAGGCAAAGAGTGGTCCAGCAGTCTGTACAAGCTTTGGCAAAAGTAAACTGATTTGCAGTATTCTATTCATGTAGGTTCCTGTCCAACTCCTATTACCACTGAAGTTATTAGTTTTTCTTTTGAATTTAATGGGGAACTGGATCAAATCCTTCCTCATGTTTGGCTTTCCTTGCCCGNGCAGCTTCTCACTCACTCCTTCTCAGATGGGATGGGAGAGAGAATGGGAAGGGTGAGAAGTGAGAAAACGCATGTGTTGAGATAAACACAGTTTAGTAAGTAAAACAAAAGCCACACACGTCAGCAAAGCAAAACAAGGAATTAATTCACCACTTGCCATTGTCAGGCAGATGTTCAGCCACCTCCAGGAAAGCCGGGCTCCATCACAACAAAACAGTGACTTAGGAAGACAAACAACATCACTCCAAACATACCTCCCTCCACCCGCTGCCTTCCTCCTTTTTCCTCCAGCTTTATATGCTGAGCATGAAGTTGTGTGTTGTGGAATATCCCTTAGGTCAGTTGGGGTCAGCTGTCCCCAGCTGTGTTCCCTCCCAGCTTCTTGTGCACCCCCAATCTACTTGCTGGTGGAATGAGGTGAGAAGCAGAAGCAGCTTTGGCTCTGATTTCTGCTCAGCAGTAACTTAAACCACCCTGTGTTATTAGCAGTGTTTTGAACACAAATCCAAAACACAGAAAATTAACTCTATCCCAGCCAAAACCAGCACATGCATATATTATTTGCTGGTTTGGGTGATGTAGATTCCAGCTCTTCCTGGAAATTGCAGCAGTCTGTACAAGCTTTGGCAAAAGTAAACTGATTTGCAGTATTCTATTCATGTAGGTTCCTGTCCAACTCCTATTACCACTGAAGTTATTAGTTTTTCTTTTGAATTTAATGGGGAACTGGATCAAATCCTTCCTCATGTTTGGCTTTCCTTGCCCGTTATGCCTATTGGGAACAATTTTTATACCTGTAATGAAAAGAGAGAGTGTTAAAGGGTGGTACTGAATTGACACGTTCCCCAGCTGCTCTCATCACAGCTGTCTTCAACTTCTCCCACTAATTCAGCTACAGGGGAAAACAATTGCAGACCATACATACTGTCACAAACGCACCTGTGGATGAGCAGGAACTCTTTTCAGGTTACATACGCTGGGGGAATAGTGCTCCACATAACCCCCCACTAGGAATAGTGATAAGGGAAATATTAGCTGCCTTGCAGTTCAGAATTTCCAGAATTATTTGCCTAGCATCCTTTTTTTAGCACTGATATCCCTAATAGTCCCAATGAAGGAAGAAGTATTTTGTTGAGACCATTGCTGCTCTTTTCTTCATTTCCTAGAGTATGAGGGAATGATAATGAATTGAACTTTTGCGGGAACAGAGAATGAATTATTTTCATGGAGCTATTTATGTATAACATTCCCCCTCTGCTGAATATAGCTTCACATGTCTGTAAGGCATATTTTCCACAAAACTGCAGTCCTCTGTGAAGAAAACAGTATTTCCCGTGCTTTTCCAATTACGATCACATACTGATGCCTTATGCACTTTTAGTAAGACTCCAGTCTTGACATGTTTTAAGCTCCAGCTCCTTACTCTGTGTACTCTCACTGACTCCAGCACAATTTAACATCAGTCCTGCCTGATCTGAGATTACTAAAATATTCTTTCTGTAAAGGACAAAACACAAAGTAGTATTGTGCAAACATGCATAGATACTTTAGAAGGACTTATTCTGTTGCTGTGCTACTAATACCACTGCTACTGGTTTTAATATGTCAAGAGAAATTTTGTGAAGTCAATAGATATTCTATAGTCACCCAAGGGTGACTTCACATTTAAGGGCAAGGCGTTAATCTGCACTGTCATTCATCCAAGGACCCAAAGCCTTTTTATAACATTAATTACTTTTCTGCATTATAGTTGCTTTTCACAGTTTTCTCGAGCAGACTAAGTGGTGAAATCTTGATTAAGGCCCCTGATAAGCAACATGAAAGACCAGTAGCCTGATTTCCCAAGCACACATTTCTATTGGTCTCTTGTTCTCAGTTTTTAAAATGCAAATGAGACTCTGAAAATGCCTAAGCCAAACTAATAAAGCTTAGTATAACAAGAGTGCTGGAATGCCTTAGCAGACAAATTCCATATTTAAAAATGGCATGTTTAAAATTGTATGTCAACTCACAAAATGAATTGATGTTTTGTGGGGAATCTGCGCATTTGTCAAAAAATAGGTAGCTTTGCCTATCCTTCTTCTTCTTTTTCTGTTAATTATATAGCTAAATATCACAGTCTTTCAGAAATCTGCAAAATTCAGTCCTCTTGACTCTTCAAAGCTCTGTTTCCTTTCTTCCCTGATTTGTTATTGCAGAAGATGGGAGCTTGTTAGGCTCGCCAAAGATGAAGTGTGTTGCATGTTTAGGAGTATTTGAATCATACAAAGGATTTGCTTCCAAAATAGTTCAGTCAGTAAAATAACTGTGTTCTTTCCAGTAAGGCAGGGGCTGATTCAAACCCTCTGAAGGAGCAAGGTCTATCCTTTGAATTTAATGAGTCTTAGAGCAAGTGTTAAAAATTAAAACAAAAAAAAGTATTTCTGTTCAGGGTGGTACTTAAAAGTGTGCCGAAAGCTCACTGAAATTGATGGGATGTGCTGATGTTTAAGCGTTTTCTTAATTTGCAGTGGGCAGGCGGAAAAATAATGTATTTCTGATAAATAACTCTGTCATTCCATTGATTTGAAAGGATCTAGGGAAAAAGAAAGAAAAAAAAAGAAAAAAGAGAACCAGTCTCAAAGTTGACATAACTATACTTTCAATGCAAAGATTACAGGCTTTCTCTAAGCTTTCAATCACAACTTCTGGCTGGTTTGTGAATATGTTTGCATCTTTTTAATTGGAATTACAATTAATTTTACTTAAGGGAGAGATGTGCCAAAGATGGAACTTTGACCCTCTTGGAATTTCTGTGATGCCACCTGTAATTTCAAATTACAGTTTGCATTTTTATCCAGTGCTTTAGGGAGAGGAAAGAATATTTTGTTTAATTAGCTGCTGCTTTCAATATCTTCTGCCTCAACTATTGCAGACTCAGTTAAGAGCACTCTAAAGGGGAGCAACACATTCATAGACCAGAAATGACTGCTCTAGAGTTTGCTTCTAATTCCACTTCCAGGGACAGCTATTGCTTACATTTGCCCTGTAGCATAAGTAAGCACTGGATTTATTGTAGAGGTTTCACTCTTCAGGACAACTTAGTATGGAGTAGTATAGTGTATGTGGTATAGCATAGTAGGCACATAGGAGTGTAGTACAGGAAATTTGAGATTGTGCTGGTGATCAAATGGCATCCCCCTACCCTGCAGTCCAAGTGCAAAGAGTCTATTCCAGCCCCATCCTCCCATGCCTCCTCCTTCACTTTTCTACTCATCACTCGGTGCATCACACCCTGCACTTTCTATTACCACTCTCTATTGTGAACTTCCCTTTACTGTTCTACTACATTGTCCATATGCTAAGCATGCATGTGAGCAATTAGCAGCACATTTTGTAGTGTGTATCTTAAATATTGTATTTGGATTTGGGCATTTCCTCGTTTGCATATCCTCCTCCACGTGCCGTCAGGCGTGTTCCTGTGCTGGCCTTTCATTTGCCCTCTCTCAGATGGCAGATGCCCCACCCGTTAGTCAGGTCTCTAACTGCTTAGCAGGTCCGGTCTCAAGCTCCACATTACTTTGTAATTAGGCTTCACAATTACTAGGCTTTTCCTGTAATTCTTCTCAGGCAGGATTTGAGCTCAGGTTTCCGAAAAGTTCACTGGGATGCTACAATGTTCCTGTACTGGTGGACAAAGACCAGGATAAAAAGGACCGCTGGCATTTCATGCTGAAGAGCAGCTCAGTCATCTGATTTGTCCTGAAACAATAATTAGTAGTCATTACCTGGCCTGAGAAACTGGTTAGGTTATGAGTGATGTCTTTGTGCCCCTTTTGAACTATAGTGTTTCCTATCAGCTGTAAATCTGACTCACCATTTTGGTTTGCCTGCCTGTATCAAAAATAGTGTGTCCAACAGGAGCAGGGAAGTGAACATACTCCTGTACTTGGTGCTGGTGAGGCCACAGCTTGAGTACTGCATTCAGTTTTGGGCACAGCAGAATGAGAGTTACATCGAGGTGCTGGAGTGGGTTCAGAGAAGGTCAACCAAGCTGGTGAGGGGTCTGGAGAACATGTATTATGAGGAGAAGCGGAGGGAACTGGAACTGTTTTGTCTAGAGAAGAAACGGCTGAAGGGAGACATTATTGCTCTCTACAACTACTTGAAAGGAGGTAGTAGAGAGGTGGATGTCGGTCTCTTCTCCCAAGTAACTAGCAATAGGACAAGAGGAAGTGGCCTCAAGTTGCACCAGGAGAGGTTTAGATTGGGTTTTAGGAAAAATTGCTTTATTGAAAGAGTGATTAAGCATTGGAACAGGCTGCCCAGGAAAGTGGTGGAGTCACCATCCCTGGAGGTGTTCAAAAAATGAGTAAACATGGCACTTCAGGACATGGTCTGGTGGTCATGGTAGTGTTGGATTGACAGTTGGACTTGATGATCTTAGAGGTCTTTTCCAACCTTTATGATTCTATGATTCACATCTTGGGAGCACTCCTTTTTCATGGGGAGGCAGCATCGTGTCTGGTGTCAAAGTAACAAGTAAAGACTGCATTGTATACACTGATTGCAGAGACTTAAGCTTATCTTCTGTCTTTGTACTTAATGGCAAATACATTTTGCCCTCGTCGGAAGTACTTGTCTGCTGCTCTAGTTAGAAAAACACAATAGCAGCCTATAATATACTGCCCATGGTTATTGCGATTGATTGGATGCAACATGCTGTCATTACTCACTTCTTGGAGGATGTTTTCCCAGCCTCGCTGTTGGCATCTTATAAGACAGTGTATGTAGCAGTGGCTGTTGCCAGGATTTTTGGCTGTATGTTAGTGACTGGAGGCTCTAAGTAGGAGTGCATCTTCTTTGTGCTAGACACTGGCCAGACATGATGAGACAGTCCTGGCAGAGAGGTTGTAGCCAAATGAGAAGGATAAAGATTGAAATGAAGGGCATAATATATTCAAGCAAAGAGGGGTGCTGGGGCACAGGACACCAAAGGATATGTTCAAGGTCATAGGAAGTTGACTTAAAAAAAAATAATCTGATAATTAAGCCTTGCTCCTCAAGGTCCCTGCCCGCTTGATTCACCTGCAACACTGGCAAAATAGTATTTATTCGTATCTGACGAGGAATAGTGGGTAAATTAACAAAAGGCTCTGAATGATGTTTTCAGAAATGGCTCAGTTATTTGGAAACCTGCCACTCAGTGAGAGCCAAAACCACCACATGCCCATCTCGCATCTGAGAACGGCAGCTAGGCTTTTATCTCAAAAGTCCTTCTGAAAAATGCACTAATAACTAATAGCTAAATATAATAGAGTAATTCTTTAATATTGAAACACATATGTTTTGATGCGTGTTTTACTAGTAGCATCATGGAATCTCTAGGTTTTTTTAAAGTCTAATATTGAATTTAATGAGCTAGAACTAATAAGTTTTATTTACCATGCTGAAAAAAAAATCGTGTAGTAACTGAGGTAATTTATTTCAGTTTACCTTTAGTAATAATGCTCAGATCAACGATACCTGGACAGCCCAAATGCCCCCAAGACTCCTCTGTATGGTGTAAATCCATCGTGCTGTATTGATAAAATCATTGATGCATTTCAAGTGATTCAGATGCGTGTGGAGTAAATGAATTATTTATAGTTTGTTTTGCATAGATATTAAGAACTTTGCAAGTGCTAATATTTTTCATCATGAAAAAGATTTGCATTAAGGTGCTGCTTTGACAGCTCTTAATACTAAAGTTGTCCTGCTAGAGAGCTGTAACATGGTCAGCTGGAGTGCAGGCTTCTCTGGGCTCCTCATCCAGAAGATTCACTGCTTCCAAGCAACCGTCTGAATTGTAAGGCAGCAGGAGCCTTTCCTTTGGCAAGGTTGGGCTGTTGACATGAAAGAAAAACTCATCTTTCTTCTTGTCATTGGAGGAACAAGGTTGTCTTCCTTGAGCAATGCAGTTTGCAGCTTGTGAATGTTTGGAGTCTGTGTTAGGAAGGAGCTACACCTCTGTGCAGACACCCTTGAACCCAGGTGCTAACAGATGAGGGCCACACACTCACCACAATTCCTGTCTTATGTTAAATGAATTTAGGCTAGAAACTGATCACAGATTTTTTTCTTTAGTGTAAATCTGGTGAAGGCATAGAGAAAATTGGGCTACTCTGCTTCATTGCCCGCCTTGCTAAACACAGATACTAGTTAATTAATTTCAATGTATGTGGTTTAAATGTGTGTTAAAAGGGATTAAGTTAATGGGTATACTGGTCTGAATGGTTAAAGAAAACTTGTCCCGCTCTCAATTCTGGTGTGCCAAGCCTCATACCCTACCTCATGGCAGCTTGTTTCTGCAGTATTTTTGTGAACCCTGTGGCTTTTCAAACGTTCTTGAAACATTTTCTAAGACACACAGGAAGTTATCTGAAGTACAGCACATCAGTTTGTGGTGTTTAGGGCTTCAGGTAACACAACTCCAACTGCAAAGAGCCCCACAACCCTTAAGGAGCCGTAAGGACGACTTATGCTAAGGTATAGATATGGCACTAAAGGAAAATGCTGTGTGGACCAGAGGAAAATAGAGGGGAGGGACTGAAGGAGGCTCTTCTGGTCTAGCACTTCATGGAACTGTGTGGCATTGCTGCTTGCACATACCCACATGGAGGTTTTGCTGAGGATGGCCTTCAGAAACCCTCTGTTGTGATTCATGAAGACATGGATGCTAGTTAACTAGTTCACACAGTGAACTTTTTTTGTAGTATTGGTGTGAGTGGAAATATCTATGTTCTTTAAAGATGGTTGATTACTATTCTTAATCTGAATGCATTCATGAAGTGACATCCTGTGTTGCCAAAGCAGAATAGATAAGGGCTTGTTCTCCATCCCACTGCCACAATGAGAAAGAAGGCAGAAAAATGTTAAACCGTTTGAGCCATAATTTTGATTTTAGACCCCATCCTGGATCATCCTCTTCAGAGATTTCTGCGTATCTGTACTCTGACAGCACTGAAGAGAAGTTGCCCTGCTCCTGCTTTTCAGTTGCTGGGCAATTGCTGAAATTCAGTAGTGGCAGTAACCTCTTCGCTAACGACAGGAAACCTGGGAATTAATGGCTTTTTAACTTACTGTAATAGGCTGTGGAGGAGAGCATTTCTGCCATGTAGCTGTTTTGTACATTACTGCTAGAGAGAATGAAATGAGAAATCAATTTGGCTCTTTTAAAAATTAATACAGTCTGCAGGAGCAAGCTTGGGAGGAGCTCTGTACCTTGGCTTTAGCAGCTCCTCAGTGCCCAGCTTCTCTGCAGTGCTGGGGTGCTGGTGGGGCACATGTGATGCTGTTAGATTGGGATAATCATCCTTTGCCATGTACAGCAACTTCTGAATTTAAAGGAAGAAATGTACTGGAGAAAGTCCTATTTGTGAAAAATATTGCACCTAGAAAAGCAGAATTAATCCTGTAATGGTCAAATACAGAGTTTTGTTTGTTGGATTTTTGAGTAGTCTGATGTCTTGAGGAGGTCAAGATTTTCGTATGTGCCTAACCCTATATTTAAGAGCCTCCATAGATAATCTAACTTCTCCAAAGCCTGCTGAACTCTAACCATTCCCTTGTGTGCTGTTGAGCCTTTGAGTCAAATGTCCCCTTGAGGCATAAAGATATATCTTTAGCTACTGAACATCTAAATACCTACATGCAGTAAAAAATGGCCGCAGACCTTCAATGTGATAGCTTTGTATTTGTTATGTCTCTGCATCTTGCCACATTGAGTGAAGAGTCCAGCCCAGAGACAGGTCTGATGGGATGAAGGTCACCTGGGAGAAGTGAGATGAAAGGGAATGAATGATGAGGAGTTCATTGGCAGCATGATGCTGCACAGGAGGTCAAGCTGCAAAGTCACTCAGGGGAGAAACCAAGGCAATAAGGGAGAATCTTGGGGATGTACAAGGAGGAGTAGGACCTGTGCAAAGGATGAAAATGAGCCTGGAAATCAGTACTGTGATGTTGCTTGAAAAATGGCTTAAGGGTCTAAGATGAATAGCTGGAAAATACATTCAATTGCTCAGGTAGTATCAATGGCAACAATTAGGAATTCAAGGTTGGCTGGAAGAGGCAGCAAATATCCTTGGACTTCACATCTCCTTCTTGTCTGAGTTCTACTGACATCCACTCCCCATAATTGCCTAATTCGATTCCTGCTGATTTTTTTAAAACAAAGCAGGAAAAATAGGCTTCCCCTTGACAGGCAACATGATGGTCACGCTCTCCCATGTTGGACGAGCAATCTCGTTTCCTATACGTTTTTTTAGCCATTAGCAAAAACAGATTCCCCATTTCCCTTTCAAGCCTGGCTTCACTAAAACTAGTGCTTTTCTCTCAAAGTAATTCAGAAGCAAGCAATGCCTCCTGCTGTGACTGTGTCCGCTAGCAAGGAACAGCTTTGGGGAATCATTTGAAGCTGTAACAGGTGCCTGAAAACCAGGACCACTTGGGTTCCTTTGTGTGTTATATTTGTTTGCAGATTTGAGGTAAAAATCCATGGGAATTAGGTAGAAGCTGCTCTCTTTGCTCTTCCCCACTGTCATGCTTTGTCACACCGAGGTGCACGGCGGCGTTTCCGTGCTCTGTGTTGCTGGTGGCAATTGCAAAGCTGCTAAATTCAGTGCTGGATCCTTTGCCCTGCCAGCCAGGCAGACGTACTGCAACTGCACCCAATGCACAGAGGGGAGCCTTTTGATTAAAAAAGGGAAAACAGCAGGAATGGAAATGGGAAGGAAACAGCAGAGTGCCATGGGGAGCGGCTGTAGCTGTGGGGGACTTTTGAAGATGCGGCTCACATCAGTGGTGTTTCTGCTGCTGGAAGAAAGGGAACGCAGGTGGCAGTTCTGCCTACGTGCTTAACGGTTTGAATCCCCTTAAAAAAGGATTGGGTTTTTTTTTTCATCTGGTTCAAAGTTGTCTGAAATCAAACCCTGCTGCTCTCAGAGCTGAAGCAAAGGCACTGGTTTTACAGGATTTAACTGGGAGAGGGATTAGGTATTCTCTCAGTAGGTGTTAGTTAAAAATCCAGGTGAACATCTAGAAGTACAGTGTGATACTGAAAGATGTGCTTCCCCGGTTGACACCAGCAAAGCAGGTAACATTGAGCTCCCAGCTGTCCCCAGCCCCTGGGGAAGGGGGAACTGCTGTGACAAAAATTGTTTTCAATGAGTCTGTAAAAGGATCATCACAATTGCAGCCTGGCTGGTTGCATTTTTACTAAAATAAAGTTGGGGATTTTTTCCTTTGCCTCTTCAGAGGAGTATGACACAGGAAAGAGGAGGGAGAGGAACAAGGAAAGCCATACTCCTGGGTGATGGAGCAAGCTCGATGCAGTGGAGGGTGATGGTCTACTCCCTTGCTCAGGAGGTTGGTAGTGTCTCACCATGAGGAGGGTTGCTTTGGAAGGGAGTAAGAAATATATTTAATTTAGATGCAGCACTGCTGAGAAAATCTGGGTAGATAAGTGGGGAGCTCAGTTTTGAACTATAGGTAAGGAAGATCAAGAATAATGGTTTGCATGAACTTGCTGAAGGTTTTCCAAACATTCAGGCTGGTGCAAGGGTGGAAAAGTTTTGGGAAAGGAGCACCTGGGAGATGAGCACCTAGGAAAAAACAGAGGGAAGAAATGATGTGTGTAATTGCAGGATATGCTGGGCAAGAAGCACATTCAAGAGAGGACCGTAAAGATGATGGAAAAAGGAGGGCTCTTGATGATGTTTGGACCTCTTATTAAGCAGCTGATCCTGATTCCTACATACTGCTGGTATCTTCAGTAGTGATTTCCAGAAAGGTTTAGGTCTTTAGACACAGTCCATCTTTAGGTGCTCCCTATTCTGTAGCAAGAACTTGTTGCTTACTTTTTCTTTTTAATTTCTTTTTTCTTTTTTTTTTAAACCAATGCAATTTTCCATTTTTCACACTGCCCTGCCCAACTTTTCCTTCCTGAAGATTTTTACATTGTGCAAAGCTCATTTTCCTAACTCAGTAGTTTTCCCTGAGTAGCTCTTGGACACTTGTTGAACATGGAGGGCTTACCAAGGATTAATTAGAGTAGTATGTATTAGTCTACTTGATCCTTTTAATGAACATTAAATAAATATATGCTTAGATACCATAATTTCATAATTTGAGGCAGGAAATACTGTGTTTCTGGTGATAAATGTTATATCAGATATTTATAACTGAAAATTTAGCAGGCAAAGATTTACTTATCTAAGGAAGAAGGTCCCTGGTGAGGTTGGATCTCCTGGCTATATTGAGCTGTTGAACATGTAAGTAGCAGTACTTTTTTTTCTTACGAGAAATAGTACAAGGCTTATATAATTCATTAAACAAAATTTAGAATGTGATAATTATCACTGATCAAGGGAATATAATTGTACTTTAAAATGTAGATATTCAAATCTCACATCAGAGAAAATTCATTTGAAAACAGAAGAGACTGAAGGTTTTCCAAGCCCAAAATCCTGTTTCCATGTGAAGCAAGATGCGTGAGAGAGCAGTGACCTTCATGCACATTTTGGGTCAGGAAATTACCAGATCCTCTTGTAGTTTTTCTTTTTAGGGAACCAAAATGTTTTTCTTTTTCAAAAGTGTCCTCTGGAGCCTCCTTGCATCCTCCATGTCCTTTTCCAACTAGTTTCACTGGCCTAAAACCTCTTGCATGCAGAACTTGGGAACTTGCTCCTATTTGCTTTGCTTGATGGACCTTAGATCAGTACCTTGGACCATCCTTGTCATTTCTGGAATGATTTCCAGCTCTAATCACAGAATCACGGAATGTTAGAGATAGGAAGGGACCTCGAAAGATCATCTAGCCCAATCCCCCCGCCGGAGCAGGATCGCCTAGACCACGTTGCGCAGGAACATGTCCAGGTGGGCTTTAAACATCTCCAGAGAAGGAGACTCCACAACCTCCCTGGGCAGCCTGTTCCAGTGTCTGTCACCCTCACCGTGAAGAAGTTTCTTCTCATATTTAGGTGGAACCTTCTATGTTCCAGCTTACACCCATTGCCCCTTGTCCTATCATTAGATACCACCGAAAAGAGCCTGGCTCCATCCTCCTGACACTTTCCCTTAATGTATCATTGTAGAGAGGATGGGATGGGAACTACACACAAGGATTGCATGGGAGTATTGGGATTGGCTTCTCAAATGTGTTCAATGATTTGAGTTTCATGGCAAGTGCATGCATGTAATATAAATTGTTTGACCCCAAAGAAAACTAGAAGATTTTACACTCTAATAGAGTGTAAATCTATAGGTCCTGGTAGCAAATTATACCACACTGAGTGGTCACAGTGCCAAAAAATCATGCAATATAGGTCTCCAGCAGGACTTCTACACCTTTATGTGAAACCGGTGTTGGGTCTATACACATGCTCGTTTTAAAAGTGATTATTTTGCTGACATCTGTTTCCTTGCAAGTAATAAGGAATAATCTCTTATAGAAACTAAGGTGATTCTATAAGTGGTCCCAAGACAGAAGTGGCTGTGCATGCTGAGAAACAATCCCTGATTATCAGAGTATAACACCTCTTAAAAACCACTTCTAGTGTCCTGCTTAGCAGGAAAAGAACTCGGGGTAAGACAACATGTATGAAGGGATGAAAGAAGGAAAACAAAATGCAAAGAAAAGGAGAGTGGGAAACAACATTTGATTGATGGAGAGAAAGAGCTGAACATGTAGTCAGGTTTGTGCGTGGCTGGGCAAGGAGTTTGCCTTCACAACACTGCCAGCTGGGTATGATGCCAAATTTTCATTTTGCTGCTTGACTTAAAGTCCCAGCTCCTGGGGACAGGTGACTTACAAAAATACTTTGATTAAAAAAGAGAATGAAATAAATTTTTTAGTACTCAAAGACATTATTATAATTATATCTAGGTGGCACTTCAAGATCTAAACATACTTGGAAGGTAAATGAAAAGAATCCAATGTTACATTTAATTAGAAAAGGTATTTTTAAAATATTAGGTTCTTTTGAAGCCTTATACTTGATTTGTCAATGCTTAAGATTTGTAATAATTAACAAATTCTACATAATCAGCTTTCCAGGGAAGGCAGAATTTTGACTCTACTGAGTAAATGATGGTTATTTTGGCATACACTGGACCTTGTAGAAAATCAACTGTACGTTGCAGGGTTGCCAAATCCAGCAATTCAAAGAGACTTTGGGTCATTGAAGAGGTGTTCAGTGTGGCATTTATGCAGAGTAAGTCAGTCCAGGTATTCCTTGGCTGTGTTGGCGTTGCCATGCACACATTGTAGTAATATCAGAATTCAGTGGTGCCGTTAGGTGGGCTGAGAAGAACCAGCAAGACTTGGGCAAGCATATAAAATGCACCAATTCTGCCTGGACAAAGTGTCCAGGCATTTTTCCAATAGTCTAATTAATTATCACCCTAATAAACACTTTCTGCTCCATTTTCAATCAGTTTTCCTGTTTCCTAGTGGACAGGAGCCCTTACCCACAACCTGCTCCTGCAGCTGGTGCAGGTTGCTCGCTGGGCTGGCAGCATCAGCAGAGAGCGGAGCCAGCGAGGGCTGAGCTGGCCCATCCACAGCAGAGTGGGGTTAATGCTGGCCCACGTGAAGCTGTTGTCACTGCTGTTTATTATTGCTTCGGTTGATGGAGTGACTCATTTTACAAGATATATTTCTTGGAAGACTTGTGCATAAGTCAAGACCCTTATTAATAATTTGGAGGTTTCTTTTATTTCCTTATTTTCCTTCCCAGTGGGAGTGAGGGTTGTGAACTGTGACATAAATAATTTCTTAAAACCTTTTTTAAAAATATCACCAAGAGCATATGTGTGCATACATATACTTGTTCCATGTGTTCTGTATTTTCCTTCTTCCAGGTTTCAATTTCAGGGGCAGCATTTATGAGAATTTACTATTACCTTCTGCCTTGCAGCATTTAGCTGGCACCAAACTCGCTAGCATGCATAATATATGGCCTTAAACAAATTAACCTTTAGCATTTGTTCTTCATTTTTTTTGATTTTTAATGCCTCACAAAGGAAGATATTTTTATAACTAGAATTATATACCAATAATTGCAATATTCCTCTCTTTTTTTCCCCTAATGTGCACACAATTGCTAATATGGCTAAATTATCAAGCCAGAATAGTATCAGTTTGAGGAGACGGTTTATTAGAATTCCATATTTTATATTTGCTTTCCTTGTCCTAGGGCAGGAAACTGAGAACATATAATCAATTTTCTATTGCAATCAACTTTATTTTAGGGGAAACAATATTAGACTATATTTAGGAGCAAACAATACTGAAAATGCATATTTTTATCCAGTTTGTGGGACATTATCACCTTGATCACTACAATGAGTTTGGGTTGCTCCATTCAAAAAAGAGATTGTATTGGGAATAGACAAGATCCAGAGAAGGATAAAGACCATGATAGAGGCACAATGAAAAGAATTGCCCTGACTAACAAAGAAATTGTGTAAGGATAGAAAATAAAGAAAAATATTAAGGTGGCAAGTTATTTTCACTGAATAAAGGCATTCTTTGGTTTTAATGCCCTCTGCTGAAAGCTGTTAAGCCATTGAGAACCCAGCGAGAAGATATTTTGGGACAAAAGGCTTACCAGAATTCAAGAAAGGACCAGTCATTCTTTTGGTGTAGCCATCTTTCATCCATTGCTCTTAAACCAAGGGTGCATATCTGCTCTTTTGCTTCAGCATCTGCATCAGTGTTTAGTGTTTGGCTTCTTAGCAGCAAACCACTGCTGATTCAAGACCAGTATCACACAAGGCAGTAAAAAATGCATGTTTTCAGTTCCTTGGTGGAGAGAGGAATAGGAACAAGAACAAGTAAAATAAGAAATTCAGGAATCATTGCTGGGGTTTGGTATGGGGGTCCCTGCAGGAGCTGGGCCAGTCACTGCAGGCAAACCAATCTGAGATGTTAAGGGAAAGCTATTTACTTAGCTGACACTAATTTTTTAATTCCCTGATCAATTAGTTTAAAAACATTGGGAATGTACATGTAATTGCAAACTGCTTCTCCAATAACGATTCCCTTGCAGTGGGGTTGGGGGAGTGTCTGTTCTCCAGATGCCATTCCTTGCCAGGTCCACTGCCCAGCATCACATCCAATTATTTCTTCATGGTTCTTAGCAAGTGTTGAAAGTGTTTCCACCGGCTCTGGAATATGGTGCCCTCTTGTGACCAGTCCCAAACCAGTAATCACGCACCAGTAATCAAAATGTGTAGGATGCTGGATTTCATGTTTTATCCACCTTGATTTTCAAAAGCCTGAAGTCAGGGTAATGGCTGTGGCTCTGCCAGACTCCATGTACAGTTAGACTTCAGCACAGTCTTACTTCGCTAGATACACGTGAAATGAAAGAGTATCACAAAAGGGATTGTGAAATACTGCACACAAAGATAATTAAAACTTCATCCACGTCTGTATACATGGCAAATTTGCTTGTTAATATGCAAAGATCTTGTTCAGTCTGTACTGAATTTCAGTACTCTGCCTACAATAATAATAATGAAAAGGAAAAAACCCCACTTTATATGTTCTTTCTCTCCACCATGGCCACTGACAAGTGTAATTCAGCTGGTGGCAAAGAGAAGGAGGCAAGGAAATGCACAGAAGAATTAAGAAAGCAAGCTGTGGGGTCACATTTTAATGAAAATTTATTCATGGATTCCTTTTTTTCTCAGTGTCAAATGGATTATTACATTTACGTGTAACACTTTGGGTTATGCACTCCCCTCTATGAAACCAAACTACATGAGGCAGATAAGACCCAGTGCATTTGGTAGAGAAGAGAAAGATCACTGAGCAACGCTGCACTGGGAGAACTGGGAGCAAGTGTACCTGCACAGAGCAGGCAAGTGGGGAATAACCAAGCTAGCAACTACTATGGCAAATGACCTGGAGGTTTTATACTCCCAGTAAAATCTGTTGACACCATGTATTTGAGGCTGTGCCACCCACACTGGCCACATTGCAGAGCTGAAATGAGCTGATACACACTACCTGTTGTCTGCACGTTGTTCTGCTGTTCAGACACATGGCAGGACCATGAAAAAATATGTGGGGTGTGGATAAAGGGATCGGGGACCATTTCCTGGGAAATTAGTTGTTTGGGGTTAAATTGCTTTTGGCCTGTGCTGAACACGGGAAGTTTCTGGCAGGGAATCAAAGGGATGAGTGTAATCTGGTATCTCCAGCTGCCTGGGCTCAGGTAATCTAGGGGTCATCTGCATTTTTCCTGCTCTAACATTTAGGATTTGAAGAGCATATGGCATGAGCACAACTGGACAGCAAAAGAAGATGGCAGAGAATTTTTGAGGATGATTTCTCAGCTTTGGAATATGCCAAAGTCAGCTCAGTGTGCTGCAAAGTCCCCACGCTGCTGTCAGTCATTACAGAGATAAACTGGGGGCAGCAAGCAACAAGATGTATGTTTTTACTCTTGTTGTTAGGATTTTGTAGCAGTTTTGTAATCTGGATGATTTGCCTTGGATGAAGTCAAAATGGATTTCCTCCAGAGGATTTCTAATTCACTTTTTTCCTAATTGTAGTATCTCTCTTTTTCCCCTGCCATGTGTTATAAAAGCAGGTTGAAGCAGAGAAGAGGAGTTATTTGAAATTGAAACGAGTTCTCTGTTTCTCACATGGACTTCAGCTTTTCATGTGTATGCCACTAAGCCATGATCTGAGCCTACAGAGTTCCCAGATTGGGGCTCTTTGAAGCAGAGTTCAGTCTCACAAATGAGAGGCAGCAGCAGAATTGTTCCCGGTTTCAAATTTGGGACTGAAATTTCAAAGGTATGCTCTGCCTGGGTTTCAGTCTTGGTGCTGAGATCTTCTCTCAATGAGATTGAATAAGCTTTTTTTTTTAGTTTGGATCTTGAAGGGTTTAGGATTAGAGAAAAAAGAGAAACAGACTGGAATTGCTGATTTTTATAGTTTTAAGTTTTCCCAGGACTCAGCCTTCTTTGAGCCTTTGACAAGTTAATTTACAAGCCTGTTAGAGATGCACATTGATATGGGAATTTTCCTGAGCTATAATTGGGTTTTATTTTACCGATACTACTGTAAAAAGCGCTGTATTGGTACACCAAGTGCAACTGCATTGAGGTGATGAGCAATTAAAACCACTTCTTGCATAATAAAGCACATTCTATCATGTTGCACTTACTTAATGTACCAACGTAATGTGCTATACAGCATTTAGCTAAATTGCGGTAAATCACCTATTTAAAGAAGTTTTCTTTTCAGTCTCTCATGTGAAAAAAATAGCTAGAAACGGTAAAAGGATAATGACCCATAATGCCAGAAAGATAAAAATGGGATTTTGGTTGTCTCCTGGAATTAAAGGCTGTAGCGATGCTGTTAAAGACTGTTCTCTGTCCCCTGTTGCTCTCTTGCATCAGCATCACCAAGTATATATAACAGACTCCTACTTATTTGTGCACTGCAGAGTATCAAGGCTGAAGCAAAAGGAGTTGCTGGTGAGAGCAGTTGCACTGAAGACAAAAGGCAGGGTGGTGACAGGGGGCTGTGATGAGTTACTAGTGCCAGGGTCTACAGGGACCATCCCTAAGGACCAGCTCTCACTGAGGGTGGGGTGAATCTGTGGGTATGGAAATGGGGTTTCATCCCCATTCATCACTCGTGATCCCTCCCCCTGGTATCCCAGGGCCAGCTTACTGCAGCACCAGGGGACAGAAGATGAGAAGCCTTCCCTGCATTTTCTCCCTGGGAAACAGCTCGATATCAAAACAAGTCTGGCTTCTGCTTTGGGGAGGGCATTTCAGATTCAGTTGTTTATGGGTACATGCTCTAAATATCAAATAGATGCACTGCAGTATGTCTTGAAAGAAAAACAGATCATGGTATTAAATGCATCATCACAATAGTCTTCTTTTCCACCTGAATTTAGGATTCCATCTGTCTGGTCACCTGCGTAGGCTTCCACTGGGGTCACATTGTGCTTTTATTTTGCATTACCTTCTACGTGGTTAAGTTTTACAGCAGTTAGTGAGCTTGCATGGTGCTGAATTTGTCGACCATCTATTCCCCATGCTTTTCTGAGAAGTAAAGCATACCTGCCCCAGGGAGTTTGGGTCCTGGGGGCATCACTCCCCTTGTCAGGCGAAGGTATGGGAGTCCAGTTAGGCAGATATTGTCTTAAGTGGGTCAATAATCCTATAAGTCTACTAAATAAGGTACAATTTCCCCTTTCATGAAAGCAAAGAGAAATAAGTATTTCCCTAAGCCTGTCTGTGTTCATCCTTCTCCCTGCGTAACCTTTTTCCTCTTCTTTGGTGCTTCTTGCTAATGTTTGCTGTTTTCTTCTGACAGTTTTCATTTCCTCTATGAATTTACCCTGTTCTGTTGTTTTCCCATCTGCTTCCATTATTTCCTAAAACCTCTGTCTCTCTCTCTCAAAATGAGTCTCTGAAGATAGCAGGCTTGTGCTTCTGCTGGCAGGATTAAGGGGTTTTTTAAGGTCTTGGCCCTTCACACAGCAGCCTGTTAACCTCAGCTTGTCCTATTCCATCCCCTGTGCTGTTCAGAAAGCATTTTTTTAACAGGAAATCCTAAGTCACCGCCCCAGTTTGACTGGACTTAGGCTGATGCATGGCTTTGGTGGGCTTCTTGCTCTTCTCAGGGCTCTGCTGATGTGTGGGTGCCAATGGCAATGGTCACAGAAGCAAACACTCCCTCTGCCAAGCCCACAGCCTGCCCAGCTACCTGGTTCGGTCGTGATGCTGTTCCCACAGACATATGCTGTATTTCACTGTAAACTGGCAGTCTCCCTCAGTTTTGCAAATGACTATAAGCCAGTATTTTTTTTTTTTCCTGTGTGCCAGGGTGGGCTGTGGATATTCCATTTGCTTCCAGCCAGACCTTTCTCTTTGGCCCTGGTGTGTATGTCCTGAGGGTGAGGGCTGGATCCCTCCCCCAGGTACTCCCAGTGGATGCACCCACTCCTTTCCCCACCTCTGGTCTCCATCCACTGTGCTGGGGCTCACCTGGCCCTTTAGAAAACCCATTGGGATGCTAAACAAGCAGAAGATTTTTTAAAATTTTAATTCCGCTGCCTCATCCTCATGTATTTTTCCAAATGAATACGATGGTAGTACATGGTGCTGCCACTCTGAAAAGGCTAGCCCTTCGGAAAAAACATCTGTCCTACTCTTGCAGCCTTCCTGCCCGGTATCTTGTTAGATGGTAAGTGCTAACCAGTTGTATCTGATCGATATCTGCTTGGGAGGACTCCAAAAAACCTCGGCTGGTTCAGGTGCTGCCGTCGTGTCAGCAAAGGGGTCTCAGCCTGGCTGAGTGCTGAGTGATGCGCTGCACCATGGAGGGCAGTGCTGTAGGGCTGGTGGAAGGCTTGTCCTTCAGATGTAAGATAAAATTTTAAAATTCGTGTGGCTTTGGGTCATTAAAACCCCCACAACATCTTTTCTTTTTTTTTTTTTGAAAGAGAGAGGGTGATAGCATCAAGCTCTTGACTTGTTTCCAGCTGCAGTAATTGGCTTCATTGGGTCGAATAGAATGCGGTCTTTTCACTTCTGGAAAGCTCAGAGGACTCTTTCAGGGTTTCTAACTCCACTGTAAAGCCCATCAGATGCAAACTGCCTACCAGCTGCTGTGGGTCATGCCTGAGGTCAGGTCTGGCAAGGACCTTCCTACAGCAGCAGGGATGAGAAATAACAGCACGGTGCCCAGTCGTGTCTTGGCTGCCCTGCGACATTCGCTGTGCCAGCACAGAGCTCCATCCCAGCAGCTCACGTGGCCCAGTGCAATGTGACCTCTGTCCCCAGGGAGCGATGCAGGCATGCTCCCATGGAGCAGCTGCCGTCTGCTCTCTTGTCACGGCATCATTTCTCTGCCAGCCTTGCTGGTCATGCTGCTATCTGGAGGCTCATTTATCTGAAATGGTTCAGAACAACTTCAGGACTTAAATTTCCTTCATTCACCAATCTCCCTTAATCTTAGGGATTGAGAACGATAATTCCTTCGATGCTGACTTTCATCAGACTGAGACTCATTCAATTATATTTCATGTCTGTTGATCTGAAACTACAGGACTTGAGAAGTTGCCTTTTCCTCTAAATCTGTGGCTCTAAATGACTGGAGCTATCCTAATAGTTCTGATACTACCTTCTGCCTTTCACTAACTCTTACTGCTGACTTACTGCATCTGAATTTTATAACTTTTTTCTCCTCTGCTTTTAATTTGTCGGTTGCTAAACTGATAGAAAATTACAATTTCGAAATTTTTTTTTTATGCAACTGGGTTTAAAATCCTATTCTTTCCCATCTTCTATCACATAGTTCTGCTTTCTGCTTTCCATAATCTCTGACAAATAGTGAAAATTCTTCTCAAAAGCATGTGAGTCTTCCTATTATCTTATAAACCAGTCTCTCATCTCTGATAGTGTGTACTTAGTCTCATCAGAGAAGCTGTACAGCAAGAAATTCATGAGCACTGATGCTAATGCAAATCTGTGTTCCTGCAGCTGGATGTAATTCCTTCAGCTTCTTTGCACTACCAGCACTCAAACTTACTCCTTCTAGAGGCAAAATTGTTGCAGACCTTCTTACCCACTGTGATAAGTTATTTAGTGTGGAGCCCAGTCTGACACATAACAATGTAAAAAGAAGTGGTGTTGGCTCAGGCAAGTGCTCCTCTAGCCCAGTGTTGGGTCTCTAACCACAGCAATAGCTGATACTATTTTTGACTTAAGACTGGCCCCATGTAATGGTCCATAATGAGGTGGCCCTGCATTAGGGGTGATAGATAGCTTATCCCGCTTATTTCCTTTAATATCTGTCAGTTTATCAGTTGCCCATGAATTTTTGTACTGCCTGGTTTTATATCATGGCAAATGATCCATGCTGTCTTGCCCTCTTTATGGTGCCCAGTGTTTTGTTGGCTATTTACGCCGCCTCTGCATGTTGAGCTGATGATTCAGGGCCCCCCAGTGATACCAGTGACTGCCTCCTGGTCTTTCTCCTGAGTTTCAACTGCCAGTTCCAGGTTCAGCATCACAGCAGCACCAGTGAGCAAGTTTTCAGAGACCCTGTGTCTTTTCTGATAGTGAAACCTTAGAAAGGGTTGGCCAGGGAGCATGCCTGAAAATGCAAAATCTGCTTTGGGGCCATAGTGCATAATGCATTATTCTCTTAAGAAAAATCCCATCATTTTGTCTGGTTTCACCCTAAATGAGAAGCCAGTGGGCACAGCTGCCAGGCTAAGCAAACCCACATGGGTGCTGTTCCTGGCGAGGGCTCAGCGGCTGTGGTCTCCCTGTAGATCTGTTTTCTCTGTGTGCATATTTCCTGACTGAATTTAAGAAAGGTGTGTACAAAGAAGCTGGGAAACTCTGACACTGCACATATATCATTGGTCTTGGGATTTATGATTTCATCCATTCTGCTTAGCAGGTCTTTACGCATTTTTGCTAAGGCTCCTCCATTCCTCTACGCTGACTCTGTACAGCACCAAGATGGATCCGTTATTTCTAGTAATCACTGCTTTTTGTAATCAGTCACTTTTATAAGTGTGACTACATATCTATGTCTACACTCACGGACACATAATATATTCTACCAACCTGACAATTTCCTGGAAGTTGAAAGAGGAGGAGGAGTTGGCGAAGTGAACTCTGCTGTTGAAGAAATGGAATAAATGGCTTTGTGCCTGAAAGTTACAATTTTCAGCATCATTTACACTGAACACCAACCCCAAAGAAAGGCAGGTATAAAAAATGAGATGCAGTGATGACCTTTATCAGCTGTGGTGACAACTATAAATCAGGCTGCAAATTCTCATCAGCTCGCTGGACAGAATTCATTACAGACAGAGGCTGCTGCAGTGCTTCTTGTCTTTGATTGAGGTATGTCCCGTTTCAATAAATGCTCTTGTGCTGGAACAAATCATACACTTCAAAACAGAAGTCCAGGAATATAATTCATTGGTTCTTTTGAGGACTAAGATAATACGACTTACAGAGCAGCTAAACCTCACAGTGTTTTGCTTGGAATATAACACAGATCAATTTGTTCTTCTCTTAAGCAGACCAATTTTCTGTTCATTAATTCAGACACTGTGTTGATGGCTTGTATTGAATATAATAGCAAGATTTACAGCCCTAACTAATCAACGCTGCTTCATTTATTCTTCCTTATTCATACCAGATATACATGCAGCAGATTAGCACCTCTTTTTAAACTTGTTAGACTTTAACAAATAATGGGAAAGTATTTAATCTCCTGCTTCCAACTATGGAGCAACTTTTATGTAATCATTGTGAAGTTTCACAGTTTATTAAAATGTTATGGTTTTTGGAGCATAGAGAGCAATAAAAGTTTAGTAGCAATGTCATTATTGGCAGTCATGTAGCTTCCGTCACTTCATGCAATGCTGAAGAAACAGCTACCAAATATTAACAGCCCCATAGACTCATTAGATTAATAAGCTACTTTACCTGTGTACTAAACTTTGAGCTGAGTGTCATTGTTATTTTTTTCTGCAATTAGGAAATATCCTGAGAGGCTTACAATTATCCAAATGCTTTGCTGGCCGTATTTCAGTATGTAATTGGAAAGCATTCTGTGTTGTTGACATAAGGTGATTATTAAAGCAGTAATCTTTTTCAAAATATCTGATAATTAGCTAATACTATCAGTTTATTTATTCCTGTTATTTCTGGAATGCCTGAAAAAAAAAGTTTGAACTGTATAACTTTCCTCCTCTAAAGAATGATGCTTCAGCCTTAATGGCCTAAGGATATAAAGCCAAGATTTGTAGGAAGCATTAATACTTTTTATTGTATCATTTCCTAAATTGTTGGCATAAGGGCATTTCCTAAGGACCTAGACACAGAAGCTGGCAGTTAAAATTGTAAATAAGTCAGTGCTGCATCAGACTCCAGAGATTGTCTTTTCTGGTGTCTGGCTCGGGACAAGAGCAAATGCTTAGGGAAGGTTTAAAAAACAGGTGAATTACTCAAGATCGGAATTCAGGATAAGCTTCTAGACCCTTGCATTTACATGTTTAAGGGCTATCTGAAAAGCATCTTCCCTCAAGACCCGTAATCTTTGATGGATTTTTCTTCTATTTTTCTAATTCTTGTTTGGACTCACACACAGTCCTGGCGCTTGCTCTGCTCTGGGACTGTGACTTACACAGCTTGTTTACCTTCTGCATGAAGAAATAATCCATTTTATTTGTGTTGAATCTGTCACTGGCTGGTGTCATTTAATGCCTCCTAATATTTATTTTGGAAAACACAGGGAACAGGCATTTGTTATTTATCTTCTCCATCCTGTTTATGGCTTTCTTAACTTCTGTCCTAATTCTGTTCAATCAATTCTTTCCCAGATTTAAGAATCTTTGTTCAGTCATAAATTGTGTGAAGTCCTGAATATAATCAGGGATGCTTATGAAAATACCATGCCCTTGGACAACACTCCAGAACTAATGACAAAATTTTAATACTCTCAAATCCAAACAGGAATTCTCTTCATTATTCTTGTCTCAAATGCAAGACTTAATCTAATTCAAATCCTGCATTTTTTATTCAGGACCAAAGGTGTCGATAAAATTTATTCCATAATTAAAAGGAAGTGATGCTTTGAGAACTTTGCATATGAATCTGAAGGGTTGCTGCTGTGATTTGGACACTGAGAATCTTAAGTCTCTAAAATCATAGAATCATAGTATGGTTTGAGTTGGAAGGGACCTTAGAGATCATCTAGTTCCAAACGCCCTCCCATGGTCAGGGACACCTCCCACTAGACCAGGTTGCCTAAAGCCCTATCCAACCTGGCTTTGAGCTTCCACAGTGGGAGTATCCACATCTTCTCTGGGCAACCTGTTCCAGTTGTTTGGAGAGGGTCATTGGTATTGCAGCAAGAGTTTGACCTCACAGAATCTGATTCATCCCAGTCTCAAAAAATATTTTTTCTTCCTATGTTTATATGTAAAACTGTGATGTTATATCGCAGTTTTATCTCATAGCAGAGGTGACTGTTTTTCTGGTAGTAAGAAATAGAGTGTAAAAGTTTTTTGACTGCACTTTCAGAGCATTTTACAAAGATGTTTAATGACTGTGATGAGGATTGTAATCACCAGCTTAGAAAAAAAATAAGACAGAAACGTAGATGAGGAAGGAGTATGCTAGATCTGTACACCAAAGTTCTGAAAGAAGTTGGTCTCTAGACCCAGTGATGTCTTCAGCAGGTTACCCTGAGCTGGGCAGTGTGCATCTCTTTTTAGTTATAATGAATTGGTTCTGTAGTTTTATGAAGCTGGTCGCCTTTGACTCATCCCAGAACAATCCATGGATAATATTTAACCATTCATGTCCCAAACACTTCTGGGATGCACCATGGTAGTCACACTGGGGTAGTCATATTGAATGTAGGCAATGAGGAATTGTTTCCCTGGCTAAAACTGGAGGCAGAAGTTTGGTAGGAACCATCAGTTCTCAATCTTACTTTAGCCAGGCTGGAAAAAATAAACCTAAAACATTAATACTACTCCTGTGTCAAGAAGAGCTGCTGAATCTTTTAATGGCATTGTGCTTGAGACTTGTGTTCTATATTTTATCTTTGGGGTAGTGCATGAAAGCACTGA
Source organism: Brachypteracias leptosomus (assembly GCA_013401335.1). Classification (NCBI taxonomy): domain Eukaryota; kingdom Metazoa; phylum Chordata; class Aves; order Coraciiformes; family Brachypteraciidae; genus Brachypteracias; species Brachypteracias leptosomus. The sequence continues at coordinate 88,029 of VYZX01008990.1, forward strand.
TCAGACCTGAACTTCAGTTTATGGCATCTGACAAAGTTGCAACTCTTTATTGTTGTAGTGGTTTTTCATCCCGGTTCTCTGACCTGCCACCCAGCCCTCATTTGGACTATCTTTCATACATCTTTTCCAGTCTTTCTATCAAGTAGGTTTTGAGGTTTGAGAGCTGGAGACTATCTCCTGCCAGTGCAGCAGCTGCCATGGGGGATTCTGTCCTTGTCTAGATGACCTGAATGCTGAGGTAGTCCTTAAGTACAATAGGAACAAGCTGATTTGTCTTGTTCCATATGAAAATGGTAAATTCTTTGCATACATCTACTTCTGGTATTAGTTTGCAGGACAAATGGCAGAGCTGGAAGATCTGCACAATATTAGATTCCAGAATCTGCTGTGTTAAAAGTTGATTTGTCTTTAATTTTCAGAAACTTTCTAGGCATCTGGCTTGTTAAAATCCTACAGAGATTGAGGATCCTGGCAACCTTAAGCAAAAGAAATGGGTTTTGATCTTGTTTTTTTCTACACTAACAATATAGCAAGCTGTGTATGTACATTCAAAACAGGTCACCCTCTTGCATTCAGCTCTCAGAAAGTGTGACAGAATAAACATGACAAAAGCTAACCATGTTATTTAGTGACTATCCCAGAAGCCACTTCAACATCACAGCAATGGTTGCATTTAAAAAAAAAGATCTGGTTTTTTTAGAGGGAACTTCCCATTGGTAGTTTTGGTTCAAGTCCATAATTGGATTCTACATAAACAGACGATTTCATATTTCCTTAATGTTCTTTTCTTTTCCTCCTTGCAGATAATGAATTCATTTATAGAAACCAGAATGGCACAGTAATTCTGAGGAATGTCGAAACTAACAATTCAACAATATTAATAGAAAACAAAAAAATTGTAAGTATTTCCTATAACGAGCAGCAGAATTTCACAGTTCCCTTGCAGTTGGATCAGTAAAGCAGAAAATGTATTGTCAAGGAGAAGCAATACACCGCTGGAACCATGGGCTGCGCAATGACTGATATCTGAAATTGAACTCTAGCTTTTGTTATTATTCTGCAAGCTCAGTTCCTTTCATACTACAGGAAAGTATCATATAGATATTTGAAGCTAGTCTTGCGTATCATATATAATTGAAAGATGCATAATTCTCATCTTTGCATGCTTAATAAAAAGGACTATTGATATAATTTACTGTTTGTTGTTAGCATTCTCCACATTCCTCCATGCAAATACTTACTTTTAATTTGTGATTTGCTGATTTATCTTGCCTAATGGTTGAAATGTAATTTCAGTTTTGTTAATGAATAGTTTTGATGAATGGAAGTGGAGTAGCGTATGAAAGAAACTCTAAGATATTATTAGGAAAAGTACTTCGTGGGTGGCTATTAAAATGAATGAAAAGAAAATAAATTCAGAACCACACAGAATATTATTCATAATGATGAAAGTGTTTTGTAGCATTGTTTTTTGTAATAGATGAAGCCAGCATTGTGGCAGAAGTTAGTACATTAAATGTCATACTGTTCTCAATATTTCCTCTGAGAAGGTAATTTCCAAAGTAAAATACACTTATTTTTGCTCCGAAAAAGAGGTATGAACCACATAGTCCTGATAAAATTGTAGCTTAAGGTTTTAATTAACTTGAGGTGTTTTTGTTGTACTGTATCATTGCAAAACTACAAAATCAGAGGATGGCTAACAGACACTTATCTTAATGACCCAAGATCTGCAGAAAACAGCTTTAGAAACACAAAAGCTAAAAACAAATCTACAAGAAAACTATAAAACCACATTCCAGGTTGATTTTATTTTGCAGTATGAGTACATGACGCATATAAAGCTCAAGTACGGTATTAATTCTTTTTAAATGAGACAAAGAATTTATCACTGAGTTATTGTTGCATGATCCAACCTTAAACTTAACATGCTGCCATTTAACCTTCAACCTTAGCTACATCACATAAGCCAATCATCCTTTACCAGAGCATAACCCCTTTCATTACAATTCTGGTAAGGGCCAAGGAATGGGCTTGGCTTCCTTTAATGTCAAGGTCTGTTGAAGACAAACTGCTTCCACTTGGCCTCTGTTTATTCCCCTAGTTTTTAATTTTTGCCATTTGTAAGAAAAACACAATATTACAAGATAATCCTACTTTTTCATGCTATGGCCTCCCAACTGCCTGTTCTGCTCTTGCTCCGCTGCCCTCTCAGTAAATAAATCTGCAGAACATCACCTTCACTTTAATCCAAAAAGTCCCAGTATAAGATCCACTGTTACACCTCATTGAGGCACGCTGTCATTTTCTTCCATGACCCAGCCCTGGGTCAGAAAGACTTTTGCTACTTTGACATGTTTTCCTATCTTCATGTCACTAATATAAGAGTAAATAAAATCTGTCTTCATGCTGACACTCCTGGCTCTCACTCTGCTCTGGTAGTCCCCATCCTGATCCATGCTGGCCCATCATCTCATTAGGTTGCTCAGAGAGGTGGTGGGTGCCTCATTCCTGGAAACATTCAAGGTCAGATTGGATGGGGCTCTGAGCAACCTGACCTAGTTAAAGGTGTCAGAGGGGATTTGATTAGATGAGCTTTAAAGGTCCCTTCCAATATGAACCATTCAATGATTCTATGACCAGTCCCCTTTGCCTTTGCTTGTCCCCTGGGTTCCCCATGCACCACCTCCAGCCTCACTGACTTTGGGGATAGCTCTCCTAGTGTGATAACCTGCATTTCCCTGCAGCACAAGACCCCCTTTCATTTTGCTCTGTGAGAATCTCTCAAGGACTTGCATCTAATTTGTTAGCTGAGAGGGTGAAATTTAAAAGGCAGTGGAGGAGCGACGTGTTAGTGGCACCTCTCTTTGACCTTGGTGCCAATGTGTTATATTGAAACACACTGGAAAGGAGTAAAGTCTGCACTCTACAAATGATAAATGGAGCAGGGAAAAGGTAATTCCTGACAAGACTGAGATATTTTGGCATCTCTTCTTGTTTGTAAGACTTACAGTACAGCTTTTTTTGGAACTCTGGCAGCATGCACCTGGAAAGCTCTATCACCACGGCATCCCAGAGACTTCTTTTAACTGAGGAAAACGAGACAGTTTTTTTCAGTGTTGTCTTAATTGGGAGAGGGAGTGGTGTCTCATTACACTAACTTGCTCCAGCAGGTATTTACTGTTTATCTCCTGCACTTCGGCCAGTGACTGCAGGGAATGAGAGGGAATTAATAATATTACATTTATCAAAGTTTTCTACTACCCGCTGCCCACAGCTGTCCCATCAGACACTGTGCAGTAAGTTTGTAAGGTGTATTCTGATGTTTTGAGATATCTGCCTGCTCTGGGTCACAATGCAGTTATGCTTTCTCTTATGGGAGCATATAAGTGCCCACATAATATTTCTGGGTTTTGAAAAGAGATGTGATGTATTTTTCAAGACATTTAGTCTGGTGGTATTCTTCATCATTAGAAAGATAGCCACAACAACTGGTTCTAGATGTCATTGGCTTGAAAAGTGAAAAGAATGTATTTCAATGTTTGATTTATCTTCTAGGTCTCCTTAAAGGCTATTCGATATGAAGTATCACCTGACCGGGAATATGCACTTTTTGCTTTTGATGTTGAACCAGTAAGTAAATAGATTTTATTTCAAAGTATGCAACCATTGGCAAGCTTTCTTTTAATTTTTTTTTTTAACTTCTATGCCAGTAAGATGGTCTTTTAAATTAATTGCTTCCTATGAAACAAAGAAAGAAAACCCCTCACTTAGATATTCTGAGAGCATGTCTTGCTGCCATCTAGTAGAGGAGAAAGGTATAAATTACACTATAGAGAAAACACTGTCATTGCCAGGATTTTATAGTCTTTCGGAGGGGGATTGTAAGGACATGTCTTTGCTACTAGGATTTCTATTCCTCTTCTGTGAAATTTTTTTCCATGGTGCCTTTTTCAGTCACACTATAAATTTCTTTCCCAGAACAAAAAGCAACTGTCAGTGTCTCCCACAACTGAAATAATACATTAATTATGGTGCCACCATTCCCAGTGCTTCAGTTAGGGTTGAGCTATCACTTTCATTATAAATGCTTTTCTTCTGGGGCTGGGTATAAATCATAAATCACCATTGGGTTACTACTAAGGTTTAGATTAGGGAGAGTTGTCTAAAAAACTTCAAAAGAGAAAATTGCAATGACTCATTTTTAAATGATGACTAAAGAATCAAACACATGGGAAGCTGTTCCTCATCATGAATAATATTTATTTTCTTTTTAAATTCTGCTGGTATAAGAACTGAAATGCTTGAATGACAGCTATGCTGTACTACTTGGATAAATTATAATCTATATACATTTTGTTTCCATAATCTAGAATTGCACCAATTCCTCAAAATGAAAATAATTCATTCACCAGCTACTGCAATTCTTGTTCCATAAAATAAATCTAGTTTCAGCTGCTAACCAAAAGAAATTTGTTGGTCTTTTAGATAGTAGAGGTTGTGGCTCTGTGGCTCATCTTATTTCTCTGCTTTCATCTTTGGAGTTATTCCTGATCACAGTGGTGTAAAAGTCAGGAAAAACATGCCTGTTGTTAGAAAAAAATCAAATAAAACTGTATCAGAAACTTTAGGAGTAATTCCTAAAGACTTTTTAGCTTGGAAATAATTTCTGGTACAACTTCACTTAACTAAAGCTTAGCAGAGTTCTAGACAGAGATGGACGTGGAAGTGTTAAGTTAAATCTAATTACAGGGAAGACAGCCTAATGGCCACTGAGCAAGCACAGCTTTTGCCTAAAATTGCCCTTGCCCTGTGTGCCAGAGATGTTTTGTAAAATTCAGTTCATTTAGTGCAGATTGCCTTTTGACTGCAGAAGCTCTCTGCTGACACTTCTGAGATGCATTGTGCAAGCTGGAAGAGCCCTGAGGAGAGAAGGCTTCCTTTGAGAACAAGAGAAAAATGTCTGTAATGGCAAAAATTATAATGAGAGAAAAAAAATTAATTCCTAAAAAGCAGTAGTAAGAAATTCACTTTCAGCCTTTATCCACCAAAAGGACTGCAGACTCTGAAGATCTGCAAGAAACAAAGTTGTAGGGGCTTTTGCAGCCCAGACTTGTGTTCAACCTACAGAGAAATGCTTGGTGTAGGCAATGAAGGAGGAGGAGGATGGGGATGGAAAGGGTTGGATTGAGCATGTTTCCTCTGCATCCTCCTCTGCAGTTCAGTGCTTGCAGATCTGTGACTTTGAGGAATAGGCAAAACACTGAGTTTGTGGTGCTTAAGATGCCTCTCTGGAGAGAGCACACAGCCAGATGCTCCTTCCTCACACCATGTCTTCTTTCAGGAAGGAAAACCCAAGATAACAAGCTGGAAACATGACCTTTAGGAAGATTTCAGGATATGAAATGTATTCAGTGTAAGAGAGCATTGCAAATCGGTCAAGTATTCATATATGAGTTTATGATAGCAAGAGTTCCTGAAGTAATAGTCTTCTGAAACAAAACAAAACAAACCTAAACCCCCTCCTTTTTCCTTTAAGATCCATATAAAGGACACAAAAATTATAATAATAAAGGGGTAGTAAGATTCACTCCTGAGTATTGCATCCCCAAGCCATGATGGGTGGATCTTTGTTTATTAAAATTGCAATAACTGTTAAATTACTTATTCAGCTTTCTTCTCACTTGGTATGCAGACTGTGGCTACAAATAATTGCGTGTTAGTTAGCTTTTCACATTTTCTGCATTTCAAACTGTATTCTTGGCCAAAATTCAAATTACGCTGTTTTCTGCAACACAAGAAATTGATTAGCAAAGCCTTGGGCAGTTGTCCTTGTTGCAAAGTCAAAAGGAATTTTCAGGAAATGTGTTGCCAAAGGACTTTTGTTTAAAATTTAATTCTACAAATACTTCCAAAAAACCCTATTGTGTACTTATTTTATAGGTGTCAGAAATTGTTGCTTTATTTTTTGCCATTTAAAAGTGTGACCTTCTACCTTTTAGTTCTCTGTGAATACACGTCTTTGTCATGTTTTACACTATGTGCTGCATTTACATATGTGTATAATATCTTAATACTCATCATATAAATTAACCATTTATCTGAATTCTAATATGAACCAGCTAGGAATGAAAATCAACATAGAAAAGCATAGTGTGTCACTCCAATTAAATGAAATATTTTTAAGAAAAATGCTACAAAGTCCTTTCCTGCCAATAATAGCTTTCTTCTATGGTTTTTCTATTTATTTACGCAGAAGCGTCTCTGCTCTGTGTTGATCTGGGTAATGACACTGACACCCACATTGGAATAACACAGCCCTAAACTGGCAGACACCTATTTTGCAAAGATATTGAGGCAGCTAATGTATGTTTTCCTGTTGTATCACTTCATCTTCTTACAAGATGATGAATTCAAGTGTGTTCCTTAAACTATATTTCTCCCAGGAAGCCCGGCAGGCAGTTGTGAGACTGGTGTGGGTACATTGTGGCTAGTCAGGCTGTCAACTTTCATTTTAAATGCCTTTTTGCAGTGCTTATATTTACAGAAGTTTAATCTTTCAGGCAGCAATATTCTGGGTAAGCCTTGTGCTAATAGAGAGCTTTTCTAACCTTGAACACAGAAGATTTGTTCTTTTTCTGGAAAGGTCATAAGGAAGGCATGAGGCTTCTTTATCTTTAAAATGCTCTTGCAGTTTTTCTGTTGTTTGTTTATTTTTGTGTTTCTTTTCACTAGAGCAAAGTTCATCCTGTGACTGAAATCACAGGCTGAATTTTGGGGAAAACACTGGAGAATAGATACACCCATAGAGAAACTTGGATTTCAAATGATCCTTCCCCAAAACAAGTGTGTGGGGCTCTGATCATAGCGTTCGGTAGCCCCCCCAAACATTGGTAAATTGGTGTTTAGCCACAGCAACTCAGCAAAAAAGGATGCAGAGGGTCAAGGCTGCCCCTGGTGGTGTCAGGTCAAAACCACTCTTGCCCAGAGCATGGCTCTACCAGCATCGCTGAACAAACTTCATGCTCCTTGCATGCCTTCCAGGGAGACACTGAGGTCTTTGTGGTGTTTGGGCTGGGATCACATTTGTGGGTCTCTGTGCTCTCCAAAAGGGATTTCCTAAATAGCCAAGAGACAAACCACCTCTTCAGTAGTTTCTATGACTGTGAGAGTGATGGGGTAAGGAAAATGATGAGGAACCAAACCCCACGGGCTTGTGTGGCTTTCTGTGGTAGTCAGAGTTAACCAGTGGAGTTTGTGTAATGGTGATAAAAGAAATACAGGGAAGTAAATGAGAAGAAGAGGGATTTTCCTGAGTGACATGGTGAGAAATTAAATAGGGAATATTTAATTGCCTTTGTTATGAATAGCTGTCGTTGTAATGCAAGAGAGGAAATAAAGTGGCCGAGATTCTTCTTAAAGCTATTTGTTCTTCATTTCCAATTTGCCAGTCCATTACTATGTTTAAGCTAGTTAAGAGCAATTACACACAGGAAATCCTGGCTGATTAATATGGACCAAACTGCTAGGTCTTCTCAACAGCAATTAGGGCTTAGAGACTTTTATACTAATACAACAGATGCTATTACCCATTTTTCTGTTAAAGGAATGCATTTTTATAATGCTGAAAGCCACAAAGAATTAATCATCATTGTAATTAGAACAGGCCCAAGTATTATTTTTTTTTCAGTCATTCATGTGGTGAGTTTAATATTTTTCTCATAGATTTCATGGGAGTGGTGGGACCAAAGAGACCTCAGAAAAACTCAGTTCAAACCCTGGGTTTTGTATTTAGAGCATGAATGAAGTGAAAAAGCATGATTTGTAGAAAGCAGCATATTATTGTTGTTGTTACTATTTTTTACTCTTTGTCCAAGTCTGATGGCTATGTGGAATGAACAGGGTTTTTGCTTATGGCTCCAATTACAACCTCATATTGCTTTTATCAGCAATGTAAAAACTAAAATAATATAATCCTTGTTATTTCCAAAATGGACATAAATATTAATGAAACCTCACAACATCCGTCTGAGTTGGGTTAGCACTACTATTATGATAAATATGCCTCTGAAAATTAGACACTGTCATAACTATTATTAGTAATGCTATTAATATGGTAGCTATAATATTTATTGCTTAATTGAAATGGATTTACCAGTGCTAGAAACAGGTTTCAATAAACCCGTTTTCTTTCTGTGGCAATAAATATATTTAAAATTTACTTTTTTCATTCTCACCCAATGTTGTTTTCAGGAACAATAGAAATGTATAATGATTACACTATGTAAAGTGAGCATGGTTAGAACAGTTGTACCATAAAATAATGCTACCTGGTTTAGTGATTTGTTTCATTTCTGTTGCTTGTTGTAAACCAAAGGAATTTTTGAGTGGAGATTTTGAGGGAAAAAGCTTATTTCATAATTTTTATATCCTTTTTTTCATATGAATGCAGTTTTGAATGTCTGTTACTCATAAACCAGAAGGCCTCCTTGTGTTGGAAAGCTGCACAATACAAGGACAGCGTTGACTGTTATCAAGTGTTAGTGGCTAAAACTGTTTTCCCAACATCTTCAAGCCCAAAGCACTGTCAATTTGTTTACTTAAGAGAATTAGTTACCCATTATTAGGATAAGTAGCTGCATCCTACATAAAAAGATGAAAAAAAATCTGTCCTATAATGCAAAATTAAAGTTAGTTAAAATGCTTTTCTGTTATTACATCTGTGTGTATGTGTATCTTCAAGCAAAGTATTTTCCATTTTCTCGACTCACCAGAGGACTGTAGTCATTCAGTGATTCTATAATGAGCAGAAGTCAAGCTATTAATGAATTAGTGGAACCACATAGAACAGCCAGTCCTCAAATCTGGTGATTTGCTAAATCTTGGGGGTTTTTTTGTGAAAACAACATCTTCAGTTGCTTCCCATATAATAAAATAAGTACTAATGCCATTCAGCTAATATTTAATATTTCAGTGAAATGCTCACAACTTCTGAACACTGCACCATTTTTATGAGCATGCCTGGGTGAGGTTTTGACGAGGTCTCCAGGGCTGAAAGTGCGGGCCACCTTTTTTTCTCCTTCTTCTTGCATATGCTTGTGTCCTGTTTTGAGTCATATTATTTCAACAGCGAAGATCAGTAGAGTAAATATCCTTGTTTAATAATGTGCTTTTTATCCTATTTGTAGTGATAAAGGAGAACAGAAGTGCCCCAGCTACATTTACATAACAAAAGCTAAGGCTTGTGTGTCCAGAAGTATTGTATTAATGAGAAAGTACTGAGAACACAGGGGAGGTTAATTTTCTAGGTGATAGTTTACTTTGGATTTGAAGCTGAAGCAGCAGCTATTATTTGACAAAATTTAGAGGCAATCATTTATTTTAAAAGGAGAGTGTTGTGGAGTTTTTTTAATTATGAATCTGGTCTACTTAAAATACCCTTTGTGGAAGACTGCTTATCTTTTCGAATCTCAAAACCACCATAAATAAATTCCTTAATCTGCCATTTTCAATGAAGGCTGAACAGCAACAAGATAGACAAAAGAGGATTTTCAAATCGGAGAAGGTTGATTCAAAAATGTTTCTACACTTCCATTTGCTTTTCTGTCAGACCTGGAGGTGTGTAGCTCACACAGGACACCAGCACTTTGAGGTCACATTGCATTAAATAAACCAAAACTATTAATAAAGCAAGTCTGAGCAACTGGGAGATTTTCCTACCAGTGACTCTGTTTGGGCAGAAGTAGCAGTATCTCTGTCAGGCATACCGACGTGTCAAGTTTTTCTGTCATGTGTTGGTATCAGTAATTGGTTCAGCCTAATTAATATTTGATATCTGCAGTGGCACAGAGAGAGAGAGGGAAGTTTGCCACACAAGTCTAGAGGGATTTATGGGTTTTCAAAACTCTATTACAGCGTTGTGCAAACACTGTCTTCTCAGGTGTCCTCAATTGTGCCTTCCAACAGCAGAGCCCTTTCGATGCCAAATATTTTCCTGCTGCACATGCTTACAAAATTGAAAATACTTGCTATGGGAGGGTGGATACACATTTTAATTGAGTAAGCATGTTATCAGGTGGTGGGAATATTTGTTCTTACTGCTCAGCAGTCATAGCTCTGTCCAATTTCTGTCACATGGTGTGTTTAGAATGCAAAATTTTTAGACACAGACACAGGACGGTGGAGCATTAATTAGTGACAAGTTTAATCCTAGAGCTTCCTTTTAAAAAAGAAACTACAGATTTCATGTTAGCAGCTTTCAGGACCGATTTTGGATGAATACAGGGGAAGAAAACAGGTCAAACATATTGTTTCTTTAATTTGTTTTGGAAGAACCTCATGGTTCATTTCTAATCCCCACAAAGCTCCAGCAGAAAATGTGTTCCTTTATGTAGCCTGAATGGTTTTTTGCTCTTAGCAGCAATCCTTCTGTTTTGGCACAGCACAGTTCAATTACAGAAAAATTTCCAACTTAAACAAGGAGTTAGAGTGGGGTTAGGCACTCAAATGCATGGACTGCAGGGACATTTTGTAGTTAAGTTCCTTCAGCCATGGAGCAAGGGGTTCCTAGTTAAAATTAAGAGTCTGTCATTATAAGTCTAGATAGAAGCAGCAACTAAAAAATGTAGAGTGAAATGACATATCCCAAATCAGCATACTTCTTTATTTTCTATTCTTAGATTTTTCTATTTTCTATTCTTAATAGAATATTTTCTATTTTTAATAAAGGAGAAAATAAAGGGGAAATGAAATCTCAGTATAGAGGAATGGGTGAGTGGAGCCTTCTTGTGTTTATTGTCCATGGAAAATGTGTTTACACCCCTTAAATGTAAGGAAAGGTTGTTCACCCCAGCATCATGTCCTCAACAGCTACTCTAGGAATGGGATCATCTCAACATTGAAGGAACTGGTGGGGACCCTGCATTTATTGTGGTAGCCACTATGACTACTTGTAGCCTGCAGCTCTTTCCTGGAACAAACAATAAAACTACATTGGGATCCTCGTTTTTTAGCTCTGTTGCTCCGTGTGATTGGGGGATGTTTCCAGCAGGAAGTTCGTACTTCTGAAATCCTGATCTAGATGCATTCGTATAACACAGTATGATGTGTTTGTCTGAGCTGGAAGGTAAATCTCTGCCCAGCTAGTTTTCCTGCAGTCCTCAGTCCCCACATTCCAGTTTTGCTAACGTATGTTCCCTCTACAGCAATGGTTTCACTTAAACTGCACCAAATCTCAGTTTCTTACTGAGTCTCCATTCCAAAGAGTGTTGTTTAGTGTGATTATTGCAACAAAATACTAGCTGCACGAATGGAGAGTATTAAAAACAATATACTGACTTCCATTGCTGTCCTACCTCAGAGCTTTAACTATTTCCTATTAAAAACAAAGGAATTACTATTGTTCTTCTAATGATGTAGATAAATGAAGTTAGGTTTGAACACAAAATGGTGCAGACATGACTGAGTGCAAAATAATGTTTCAAACAAAGTTGGATGGTCTTGCTTATGTAGCAGAAGCCAAGAAACTATATCCTACATTTATTCACAGGCACGGATATACATTAGTAAACCAAAAAAGCAAATCCACAGTTCCAGGGAAGACTAGAGCAATATCAAAAGTCAGAAATAATTAGGCAGTCATGCATGAGTACATAGGTGTATTATGTATCGGTATCAGCTATCAGCAGCCTTCCTCTGTAGATATTTTCTTTAGCAAAAGAGATTTTCATCAAACAGAGAAGGAAAATAAAAAGACTCAAAGCAAAACACTATGATACAAAAATAACCAATTTTTCTTTGCTTGGATGAGATTAGATTTTTCATTCTACTTCCTTTTCTGAGTGTATAGATGAGCTAACTTGGACGGACTGGTGGAGATTAATGTTCTAACAAAATTCACAAAACATCTTAAAAAGAACCTGCAATTTAGTTTTGAATAAAACATAGGTAAAGTAATTGTACAAGGTCTCCTAGATAATAAAAATCAGATAGTCAACAGTGAAGTTGTTGCAGTTTTCTGTCTTGCAACTCTTATGGGAATCCATCTTGGTGAAGCACAGGGGAACTTTCTTTGCTTTAAGAGGAATGAAATAAATGTAGCTATATAAAAATTATTGGGAAAAAAAGTAGAACTTAATAAAGAACTAGATTCCTTGCAACATGCAGAGGCTTCAGAATTACATTAGAGGTGAGTTCCTGTTTTTAGCATGATTTTGCTTCCTAAGTTTTTAGGGGCAGTAAAAATCCCATTTTGTACTGGATTGTCATCAAGTATAGATAGTTATTTTAAAATGTTAAGGAAATAAATATTTTAAGAATAGGATGCAAAATGGGAAAACAACAGTGATTTAAAAGGCATTAGAAAGGAAAATAACAAAGAATTTAATTATGGTGTCTATGCAGAAATGTAGGAAGCAGTCCCAGCCTGCAGGAGTTTATAATCTAAATATGATTTCCAGTCTCTTTTATTTATTTATTCTTAATCACTGAAATAGGAAAAAAAATATTTTTAGTGCCCTCTTCTGGAAAACTAGATCTTACTATGCAGAGCACTCCAATGAAATTCCCGTGCTCAGAAATGCAAATCTTCTGATACAAACATTCTTCTCTTTATCTGAGTTCCCTGCCTAAATCCAAGGAGTGTGTGGCTCTGTGTTTACCCTGAACAACTGCCTTTTATCTCTTTAACTGTCTGCAGAACTCTGTTTTTATCAGAGCTATATAAAAACCAATAATTAATGTTCCTCCTTGGGCAGCTAATGACCCAGATCTGAAAATGGAATCTTCTATTCTCTTTTCTTCTATTCTCTGCTCAAAAGAAGCTCTTTCTTGAAAAGGGAGACACATCACAGAGTCTTTAAAAGCCTGAGCACTCAGATTTTTATGTGTAAGAGTGGAAGGGTCCCAGTACAGCCATGCTGCAGATAGTGCTGTGAAGGGTTGTGCAGCAGGCAAGGAACGGGTTGTTCTGTGCTTCTTCCTGTCCTGTTTGCTCTTCCTCCACTTTCTGAAGGGTTGCCCATCATCACCACAGTCCATTCACCCCTTGGAAAATGCCCACAGCATCACGAGGATGACATACAAAATTTCTCACTGTCTTATATGTGATTTCAGTTTATTTTCCCTTATGTCAGAAAATAGAAATGTCACCTCCAGTGAATTAGATATATGTGTGCATCAAGATACAGCTCAAAGTCTTCTGATCTTATATGGAACTGGAAAATAAATCTTTCACTGAAGAGAGAAAGATTTTGGACCAAGGTCCCTGGCACGTATCTGAATACTTTCATTCTCCTGTCACATCCACTTCAGTGCTCTTAAACTGCTGCTCTCTAATGCTTTTTGACAATCTCATCTTTCTTGCCTTGGATTCCTTTCTTCAGGTCTTCTAAGAGTGCCCTAAGCCTATGACCATCATAAAATATTTCGATGACAGTTGTTAACTTCTTTGTAGTATTCACCTTCTCAACTCCTATAGTAGAAAAAACAATTTTTATATGTTAAGAGTAAATCTTAATAGAAAGAACATGTGCTGTAGTTCTGTAGTTACTAATTTGTACTGCTAAAGTGAATTATTTAAAAGTGAATAAATTAATTAGATATACTAAGCATTCAGCCTATTTTCACGGCTTCATTCTCACGTAACTGCTACAAAGCTGCACCACTTGCACTTTAATCTTCACAAAAAAGAGGTTTTTAGACTCTTCCCACATTCAGTCTACTCAGCTCAAGAAATGTTTCATTTAAAGAAGGCATTCTAATGTGTGATTAAAAGCATTGATTATTAAGCACTGATTTTTCATGCTGCTGTTCAGCGCTCGGACTTGTAACTCCAAAGTCAGTGAAGGTGAGTGTCCATCAAGTGAATGCAGATGTGAACAATGTAAACTCCCCATCTGTGTCAGCTACCCAGGGTTGCCTTTATAGGTGTAAATCTGAGGCTAACATAGACATCAAAGACTGGTCAGAGGAATTGTACCCCAGTCAGGCTTTTGGCACTATTGTCTGGGAAGAGGGTGTTGCTATATAAGGTAGTAGGTGCAAAAAGGGTAACTGCTTGTAAAGAATGATGGAAAAGGTCAATGTCAGGGAGATCCCTCAAGACAGACAGCTGCAGAGAGAATAACTCCAAGCTGTAAACTGCAAGAGCCTGGGAAAGTATTTTGAGGAAGGATGACTATAAGCTAACTTTAGTCTTCTTTCTGAATTGGCTTTGAGCTACTTTCTGGACCAACTAGATTAACATTGCATCTGACCCAATACAAATATTATTATGACCACATATATTACAAGAAAACCATGGTTGTATGTCTTTGCATGTGTTTGTATGAATTTGAAGGTTTTCTAATGTTTCCTGGGTTTGGGATAATTGTTGTCTCCTAAAACTTTTATTTGCCCCTAGGCTACTTTTGTACCCTTATTCTTATTACATAATAATGTTGTTTATCTTATGTTTCTTCTTCTTAGATATATTATTTGGCATGTTAGAATCGCAACATTAGCTGCATGTTAGAGAATTGAATTCTCATTTCCAAGTTTCTGAACAGGACTATAAAAGAGACAAGTGCAGTGCTTGGAGAATTTCCACCCAGTCTTATGCTACGCCTGCTGCAGGGTGGGAGGGGGAACCCGGGAGTTTACACCATGTGATGTGAATACTGATAAAAGTTTAAAAACAAAATCAGCAACAAAACAAGCTCATTATTTATAACCCTCATTTGTAATTCGTAATAACTTGATTACAGATGCTTCTCAATAATCTGAGCAACAGCAAGTGCGCAATGGCTGGTGCAAAAATCCTACCGAGTGTTTTGTAGCTGCCATTTTATTTACCAGTTAAAAATGGAGGAGTCGTTCTTTAAGCCAGTGACTGCAAGTGGTTGCTGGTGCTGCTGGTGCCAGTGGAGTGCTGTGAGGGACAGGTGGCTTGGGAGCAAAAGGAGGCTTTTGTAATTGCTTGGCAGGGCAGAGCTGTATTAGAGTGCAGCAGCAGTTGGCACATTGGATTAACGCTCTTCTAGGGGTGAGATCTGGCACACGAGCTGTATGTTAATACCTGTAGCCTAAGTTGGTTCTGGAGCTGCATTTGTAACAAGTGAAAAAAGCACCCACTTTATCTCCACTGTGTCACAAAGTCATAAATCCTAAAGCTGGACTTGAAATTCCCTTTCAGCATCGTCAGCAGTATAAGGCTCTCAAAAGTGTAATTTGGAAACAAATCTTTTAATAAAGAATTATTATCATGGAACAACTGAGATAATCAGTTTGTGGAACATGAATTAACAGCATTATCTTACAACACTGCAATCCATCTATTACTGTAGTGGATGTCGCCATCACACTTTATTTATGGTTATTTCACAAACTAGAGAAGACACTATTTGCAAAGGGGTAACTCTTTGGCTCTGCTGGTTCAGAGACCTTTGGTTTGGTGGCTGGAAAATCAGCTTCTAATCCCAGCACTCCCCCTGTATGTTTGTGGTAGAGATTTACATATTAACTGTGCATGTTGCCTGCAGCACATGACCCTGTTTCAATCGCCTTGTGCTTGAGTTACAAATGCTTCTAAACTGCAAGTCCCTGTGGCATGAATGTGCTGTCCCTTCCTGATGTCACCTTGATGTGAGATTGTTACTGCTTCAAGGAAGCCTCTCCAGTGTGGGTGACAGGGCATTCACAGCATTGCATGACTGGAAAGCTGTTCTGATTGTCCTCTGAGCACCAAGGACAAGATTATAGAGAAAGGCTCCTTCAGTCTTGTAGTTCAATGATTTAATTTTCAGTCTTAGAGATTAAATTGTTAAAAGGTTTGAAAAACAGAGCCATGCAAAGACTCTTCCTCCCTCCACTGCTGCTTGTGTTCTTGCACTCTCCATCCCTTGTACATGGCATTTTATTCCCTTCTTCCAAATGAATTGCTAAAATTCCTTCCTGGTTTTGGAGGTACCCAATCACTGATCCTTGATTTCCTACAACACTGGGTAGCAGTGGAGCAGCTCCTTATTCACACTGGTGTGACTGAGACGAGGTGGTGACCTGTTGGGGTTTCTCTGAGACATTGACCACTTGGCTGTCTCATTTCACCCAGGCCCAGTTACGCTGCTGGGTCGAGATCTTCCCTTTCTCTTTCCAAGAAAAATGGTTTCCTCCTAAACTCAGCTGTAATAGATGCATCTCCCAGGTACATATCTACCTCCTTCTGCTCAAATGTTAATTTAAGTTAGTTCCTCTGTAATACAGAGACAATTGTAGCAAAGGCAACCGGTTGCCAAGTGATCTGTATGTTAATTGATCAGAGACCCCTTCTTATTATTACCTTTCCTGCTCAAACCTATTTTGCCTATGTCTGCCCTTTCCTGAGCTCCCCAGACCATCCTGGAGTGGCCCAGCACTCTCGGTGTGCACTTGCTGTGGCTGTGACCAGATGTCACGTGTGGCTGATCAGCTGAATACGGTGCAGTGGGTACGAGCATCCCAAGTCAGGTGTTTGCTCACAGCTGTGGGTGTTTGGCTGCCAGCTGAACCAAGGCACAGGAAATACTCGTTCAGAGCATTTCATTATGGTTTTCCTAATTTATTAGAGGCACAAAGAGAAATGGGCAGTGTTCCTTGGAGGGCTGTAGAAGCAGGTTGGCACGCAGCATGAGACTGTATTAGAGGTACATTATTTGGGAAGCGATAAAGTGATAATTCAATGCAGAGACAAAAAAGAATTTGCCGTCTCAGAAGAAAACAAAATAGGTCAGTATCACAATGAATTTGAAAAGTGAGAATGTTGCAAAGATCTCAAATTATATGACTATTGATTCTTGCAAGCAATAGAGCTTCACTGAGTGTAGGGTACAAAATACCAGTATGGATTTTGGTGGGGTTTTTTTTATTACTGTGACACAAAAGGAATAGTAGTTTTTCAGAGAATCTAATTCCAGGCTGGTTACCATGGAATGCCTATTAGCAATAAAATGGTTGTAATACTTTGCTAAAATAGTTGTGCTGGGTAGAATAGTGCTGACCAGCCTGTCTCCACTGGTAGAAAAAAATTAAAACACCTAACTGCCCACAAACTATGCCTTAGCTGGTAATGCCTTCTGATCTAAATCACAAATACATAAGAGAGTGAAAGATCAGAAATTGAGCAAAATGTTACCAAGAAGTTGGTGATCAGTTACAGGAATAGCTTTTTCATCTGTTTGGAGGACCAGTTCAACACATAATGAGAAAAGAAGGGTTTTTTCTCAACAGAACAAAAGGGTTCAAGTTATTCATCAGTTTCCAAGCTGTTCAGCCCCAATGAAACCAATGGTATCATAAAGAATTTTGGTCAAGGCAAATAATGTTCACTAGTTGAGTGAAAATGTAGTCTTTGATGTTGACTTTCATAAAAAATACAGAAAATTCTGCAAACAGGTACAGTGACTTGCTTTATTTCCCCACAGAATACCATAAAGAAGTATGGCAGTGAGGTATTTTTAGTCAGACAATTATCCTCTTCTCTATTGGAAGTTTTATATGAATGACATAGTTACCCTGTAAAGATAACACAATATTTACTTGATAGTGGCTGAAAAATAGAAGAATCAATGTGTCAGTGTGGTAGTCATCCTTTAATATGAATGGTATGTGCATATAGTAGAACGAAACACAACCTTTGACTAAGATTTTCCTTCTGAACTTGTTTTCTCCTCCCTTTCTTGCCATTGTTAGATAACAGAGTACCAAATACATGAGCTGTTTGCCAATGCAGAGCAGTAGTCTTCCTGCTTTCTGCTTTATTCTCTTTTCCCTCTTAATTTGTCAACTTCAGAGCCTGATTAAATATCACAGATATTAAAGGCCAAATGGCAAATCATCTTTTACCTGCATATTTAGCGTCACAGCAGGAGTTACCATTTAAGGGTGCCAGGACCATTTTGAAAGGTGGAGCATGTAATTATATCAAATGTTTGGGATTATTCAATTGGTTTGACATTCATATGTGCATTTGGGGATTTGTCTGCTCAGAGCACAAGTAGGAAAATGGGCTATATAATCTACTTCCAGCAAATGACTTTTTAGAGACTCTTCATAGGAAACCCTTTTAATGGATCTGGCAGTTCCTGTTCCACTGGCCACTTGTGCTGTATTTTTACTGTCTTACTGTAGAATATGAAAGGGAACAGATTATAAAGATAATTTGGGTCTGTTAAGAATCCTGAGGGGATCTATTATTTGGAGATATATAGTATTGTTATAGAATAGAAAGCGATTCCTTTCACCCAGATAACTACTTTATGATTAAGTACATTAAAATATATTCTTGCTATTTTCAGACATTAGCCAATGGTTGTACAGCTTTATTTGCGATGCTGTTTGAAGTAGTTGTTTTTATCTGAGCATACTGGGATGACTGGATGAAATGTGTAATTCCTGTATAAGAAGGAAGACATTGCATACCAGAATTTTTGTGCTAAGCCTTGCAAACTGCTTTATAACGCAGCCTGCACTTCTACTCTGCCTTGTAGATGTTCCCTTTCAAACTCCAAGTTTTATGGGATTTTTTTGTGAGTTTTCTAGATAATTATTTAATGTAAATAACACTATTGCATGAAGGATCATCTGGCTCTATGATGTCATTTAGAAAATGGGTGTAAAGGATGTTTCATTCCTGTATTAACAAGTAATAATTGTGAGCTCATGGCAGCATTCAGGTTTAATCTGAGATCTGCAAAATGTTTAATATGCTGAGTGGTAAGACCCTAAATTACCTGTTTTGATAGAACGGCCTTTTGGAAGATGAGAGGGTTGGGATGATTTGAGGAGTCTTCTTCTAAGGGCTTTTCCCACCTTTGCTTGTAAACCTCCTTGAAAGAAAGTCTGAATTTGCCGCTTGTTTGTGTTGATTCAGCACCTTGCCATACGAACATAAAAGAAAGCTTTTTGATAAATGCTTATTACTGCTGATGCTAGCATGGTATCAGCCCACAAAGTGTGACAGAAACCAGCACAGAAGATGGAAGTGTAAACTAAACCCTTCCTATTTTTCTGATTCTAGTGACAAATCCTCAGCAGGTATGGTAATCTTTCATACCAGCTAAAATATACTGAAAACGCATATCACAATCTCCTTAATTTCCATCTAAAACTTTTCCTAATCTTTTGTGAGATGTATAGGTAATGCCAAATTGAAAATAATGATAACAATTCCTAACTTTTAACAAGAAGTTAGTGAAGGCGAAGGCTCTGTGTGACAAACCCGGGTGAGATGTAAGGAGGTAAACAGGATCTTGCCTGTCTTTTTGGACCTAAGTCAAGTATTTGTTCAGTTACTTTGGGGCAAGAACAAGAGCTATGGATGCTAAGTTAAAGTACATGAATAGTCAGAACGAATAAATTAGTCTGAAACCATTCTGTTCTTAAGTAGCATACATTTTCTATTTAAGTAAGCCCTGCTGGACCAGGACCTGTATCCTTGGAGATAAAACTTTCAAGGAGATGTTACTCTGCCATTCACACCAGACTTTGCTCTGCAGTGATGTGGCACAGAAATTACTTCTTCCATTTTGTTTCTGTGGTTCGGAATTTGGTGGCGAGGGAGAGGTGGATACTCTTCTCTGCTGCTCTGTGTGCTGCAGCGTTTGCATTTCCACAGTCATCTGGTCAGGTCCGGGTTCCTTTTGTTGATTATATAAAATGAGGTCAATGGCTTCACAACAAAGTGTTGCCATATATAATTAGTACTGTATTTTTCTGAATTTTAGAGAGATAATTGCTTTTCCAGTACTTAAGTGGAAACAGATAAATCCATCTCTTAGACTCTTTATTATTTTGGTGTAAATGTGTACATGTTGCAGAGCAAAATGTAAAATGAAAGTAAGCAAGATCTCTATTGTGGCCTGGACTGAGAATCCCAGTGGGAGAGTGTTTCTGGCACGGTGGGTTTAGTAGAATGACTTTTACAGCACTCATTGCTCACAGCTGTCATGGGAGCTTTTGTGACCTGGTTTTGGTAATACCTAGAACCCTTCAGAGCAGTTTCAAACCTGTTCTAAGTTATGTTGGAGGGATGACTTAGCACACAGGGTCTACAGGGCAAAACGATTGCCAAAAACTCTGCTACCTTCAAATATGCCTCTCTACTGAGAGGAGCTGTGTGTTTCTGGGATCCAGCCAAAAATCAGGGCTAGCAGCATCAAATTAGTGCAATGGCTTTTACCACACCCCTTGAATAGAGACAGGGGACACGGAGAGTTAATACAATTATTTTTGTTGGCTAAGCCCCAGAAACAGAGGTTAAATGAAATTAATACCAACTTTTAAGCACTGTCCAGTCTCTGAGGCTTAGCTTTGGATTTCAGAAGAATGCTCATCTCTTTCCTGCACTTTTGCCTTGTGTGGGGTTTTCCTACTGATAAGTGAATAGCCTAATTCACAAAACAAATTTTAGTTGAGATATTAAGCAGACATAGTCATCCTCTCAAAAAGTTAAAATAACTTATTTGGTTTGCATATCTAGGAGGAAAGCAGCTCAGAAAGACATTAAGTGATGTTTCTCTTGGATGCCTGTCTGCTTAGGAGGCTTGCTCACAATGTGTTTTCCAAACAGGTTTGAAATAGTAGGGATGAGAAGGACTTTAGAGCTGCATGCAGTCTTGTCCTTAAGAACTACAATAATAACAAATGTCTGATCCTGAAATCTTTGCTCATGCAAGTAGTTGTTTACATGAGCAAGCCTACTGATTTTAAGGATTTATTTGGGAGAGGATTGCTCCTGTGAATGAACTCTCCAAGCTGCAAGTCTGAAGACTATATGCTACAGGCACAGCTGATGTGAGATATTTGAGTTTGGCCAAAAGACCCAAGAGGATGATAAATGTTCAGAAAATCAAGGAGTTCTTTAAGAGTCCCACAACTTTTGTTTTCCTCACTCCTAAACTCTCATGGCAAAGAAAATGTTTTACCTCAGTCTCCATTAATGCCTCTAAGACAGCTCTAAACTCTCTAGTGTGGCTGGGGAGACTCTGTAGCACAAGAAAGGGCATCAATAGACGACCTGCACAAAACTTCCCCATCTGTTTCTTTTCTCTCCAGCCTGCCACATTTCTCTATTTTTCCCCTGAAGGCATCTGTTCGTGCTCATTTTGGGGACTGGCTTCTCCTTCTGATAGCTGACAACACAGCATGTTGTGTTACCTTGAACATCAGTCCTTCCCTCAGATCACAGTTTATATATCTACATCATTTTCTACATACTACAGACAAGATATTTGAAGACAAAAATTGCTCAGTATTTAATGGCAATGTATTATTAGGTTTTCCAGCTCTGTAGTTAAATTCAGTCTTCCAGTGCATTTTCTTTAAGGAATTTTAGCAGTTTTAGAACTTCACCAAAGCTGGAATAAAATTTAAGGCTACATGCATGAACCAGGGTTCTGATATCAGCATTATAAGATTCAAGAGCTCTTTGGTATGATTGGATGTAAATGAGATAATGGTAATTTATTTGATGTCATCTGAAGCAAGTAGTTCTAAAAAGGACACCCATACCAAAATAAATTCTCACTTTCAATGAATTCACTTGTGTTCCTAGACCTTGCCTGATATCAATACACCAGAGACTCACCTTGATGCGGGAGTCTTTACGCACCTGAGTGCCTGAAAACAGATATGATTTTGGGATGTAACCTGATGGTGTCCTTGTAATGAAGGGATTGAATTGCACAGGGGAAGAAGGGAATTGCATCAATCTGCCATCAGTCTCTCCATTTCATAGGTAGAAATCCAATGCCTACATCTCTATACTCTGGTGGTAGCTTTCTTCATGGGGTTCACACAGTACTGTAAGGATTTAGTGTTTGGATTGAAGTTTTTTTTAATATCTACAGGATGATCTGTGTATCTGCCTCCCTATAGAGCCCCCAAAAGAAGGCACTACTGTACAGGCTTGCCCTTGAGAGTGACAGAGGTAGTAAATCATGATTACTTGTCCATGATGCTAGTGGTGTCCTTGGGGTGGCCACTGCTGATGCTGGCAGAACTATCCAGGACATTTCATGGTTTCTTGGCGTAAGTTAAAAACAGTAATTGTGCACAACCATAGGTACCTAGGAAAGACAATTTTGATTAGAAAAATTTGATTGATGAAGCAAGTCTTCATGAAGTTCCTCCTTTGTCCTCTGGGACACGATGCTTCATGAAAGCTACTGGAGAGCAAGTAGCTTAAAGATTTAAGTGGAAGTCAAGCGAAGCAATTGTTAGGAGACATTTATTTAGTAGCATACAGTAACAGGACAGAATTGCAGAAGTGAGTGTCTGAATAAACGTGTATAAAGTCATTCATATTTAGACCTTTCACACTAGTGCCCTGACTCCTGTGTTGCTCAGCATTGCTCACCTTGGGCAAGCACAGATCACTGTTTGGAGTTGCCTTGTTACTAGCAGAAAATCACCAACCGTTAAATTGCTGACCTTGACTCTGGTATTATTATTTACTACTTAGAAAATAAGTAATAAACTCTCCCTTCTGAGATGATCTGTCATGCAAGCTGACAAGCTCCTCCCCAAGGCCCAAAGAGTGCAAATTGATAGGAAGATGCAATTTAGCAGGACAAACAAGTGCGAGGTCAGCTTTATGCCCTAAGTCAGTAAGGTTTTATTTGCTGACTGACAGAGGTCTTGCGACTTGCTTTGAGATCACCCAACGTCTTGCCCCGTTTTATTTTTGTGGAAATAAAGAAAAAAACCATGTATTATATCCCTGTTTTGTCTAGTTATAGTGATGGAGACTGTCTCCAGCTGACCAAGGTGTCCTCGTTAATGATTGTTCTATATTTAGCCCTCGCAGAGACCATGTGCCCCCAGTTTAATCAAAGACCTGGTAGTCATGGTAACAACACAGCGCATCTGGATGGTTACGATTTGCCAAACACTGTAATAAAGTGCAAGATGAAAAGAACACACAACAGCATTAGGTGAATTAATGTATTGTTCTTTTCTACTATGGATTTTGAAGTGTTTATAATAGGTCCCTAGCCATAAATGCTAGATTGTTTTTGCAGAAAAAGAGCCCTTTTAACACAGGTGACAGTTACTAATCTCTTTTTTTGTTTGTTTTGTTTCTTAATTTCATTTTGCAGGTGTATCAGCATTCATATACGGCATATTATGTCCTCAGCAAAATACCTCATGGGTAAGCAATTTTTCAGTGTCTTCATTTTAAAACTCATCCATTAAGAATTCTGCAAAATAATGTGTATTGTAACAAATGGTTTCCTGTAACAGCCCTTTGCAATGGTCTGATATTCAGCTGCAGCATTCACTGAGCTGTGTGTTGTACAAAAGATGACATAGTCTGGAAACAGAAGTACTCAGCTTCCCCGGAGAGTCAGACTACATGAATTTCATATTCCTGTTTTCAAGTTTTTGGCTAGAATATAGATGTGTTGGTGTCTGGCTGAGAGCCGCGGTTGGCCACTCACCAGAGCACTGTCAGAGGATCTATCCAGGATGTTTATTCACTTATATTTGGTCAGAATTGAAGCATCGTCCTTCAGTTTTTGGGTGTCTTGGCAGATTTGCTTGGTACAAATGCCCTCTCTAGCATCCCATCTGAAGGCAGATAGACCAGAGTTCCTAGGATCATGATGCTGCCTAAGCAGCACTCACGATTGTACTGAAGCTACGAGCCTTTGGGTTTATAGTTTGTCTTTTCAGAGAGTGTGAGGTAGGTGCAGACAAACAGAAATGCCACCAAGGCTTTACACAGCATTTCTAATCTTAATGAAAGCAATATTGCTTTACCTAAAGCACATAACATGAAAGGTTATGTATCATTACAAGCAATAAACTTCCATCACAATGCTTCTTCATTCAGGTCCCACATCCGCTGGAGGTCCTGAGGTAGGCTTGGGGATTTAACGTAGGCATCAGTTAGCTTGAAGGGATCCTTCTTTAGCTTTGATTAGTTGCAGGTTTTTAAAATCCCTTTTCTCAGCTTTGTCTTTGTGGTGCTATAGGTTACATGTGGCTCTAACTCCATCACCTGGCATCTTATAACTCCTGTCCTGTTTCTCTGGAGTTTAGCCCATAGTTTCTACCTGCTTTTCCCTTAAGGTATCTTTTTTTTTAATATACTTGAAGGACTGGGCCAACTGGTCAGGAATGGGATGCCACCATACCAATAAGACACATACAGGCATATGATGATACATGGTACTTCAGAGCAACATTTCCATAATACCAATAGAAATGCATAAGTTGCACAGCAAAATTCCTCAAATCATTGTCAGTAAATACAAAGCTAAAATTCAGGAACGTGATGCCAGGTTGTGTGTTTTCAGTATCATATTGGTGATAACTGTGTGGGAATTGTGAAAAGGAACAATATAGTTGTGCTGTGCCATTTCTGTTGAACACTGCACATGACTCTGGTTATAAAACATAATTTCAGTATTTGCATGCTTCTTCACTAATTTGCCATTTCTATACTTTATGGCTAAACACGTAGTAGATGTTTTGGATCCCTGCAATAGCTGGCAAAACCTGCAAAGTTAAAAAAAATCTGCCTGGTTTATATACAGGATAATCATAGTATCACCAGATAACTCAAGGTGGAAAGACTCTTCTAAGGTCCAACCTCCTGCTCAATGTAGGTCACTGAGAGCTTTATCCAGTTGGGTTTTGAAAATCTGGAGGGATGGGGACTGCACAGCCTTGCTGGGCAACCCGTCCCACTGCCTGGGGGAGAAAGTTTCTCCTTATATCCAGTCTGAACCTCCTCTTTCAGTTTATATCCACTTTTACTCACCAATACCTCCATATTAAATTTATTACTGTGTCTCTGACTTAGGAAAGCACTGGGGTGGGTCCTAAAGTCCTGTTGATTTCTGCATCCATGGGCCAGGTGCCTGCCACTGAGGGCAGGCAGGATCCTGACCATGCCTGTGTGCTCAGTGTTTCCTATTGGTTTTATCAGGCAGCACCCACTGTGCCTGTTTGCCTGTGTATCCACTGAGCTGTCCTCAGGGGACCTCACTCTTTAACACAAGAATGATGTCTTAAAGGCAAAAGCCCTACAAGTCAGACATTGCAACATCTACATTTTTGAGGTCCATGCCCTCTTACCAATCCAGTGGTTTAACAATAACCAGTGGGTTTAGCAATAGAGAAGTACAGATTCAGTAGCATGATATAAACACATCTCAGCAATTTTTCTCCATAAAAATTAGTTACATTCAGATTTGTCTCAGCACACTTGTCCACATAAAAAAACCAAAAACAACAAAAGGTGAAATAACTTTCTTTGGCTTCTACATAGCAACAGAGAAACAACAATTTGTACAAAAAAAAAAATCTGTTCTAGAGACATACATGTTTTAAAATCTGTGAGCCTTGGAGTTTGTGAAGCCTGCTTCCCTACAGCTTGTACCTTGTGATTGACTCACCACAAAAAATCATGACCTTGAGATTAAGTTGTTTCCATTTACAGTTGAACATGGAAATTGGGAGGTTTCTCACTATCATCCTTGTCAAAGCTCTGTCCCCATGTGACATGCTCCAGACTTCTTCAGTCTCTTTCCTTCCCTGCCTCAATCTGATCTTTGTTTTTGCTTTACCTGCTGGAACTTACTGGATTTATTTAATTTTTGAAAACTCAATTTTTCTGACAATATATCTGAAATTAGCTTGTGGGCTGAAAGGGTGTTGAGCAAGACATAGCAGGAACACATAAGCTTTGTAACTGCAGTAAACCTGGCTAAGAGCAAAAGCATTTGACTGACAGCACAGTCCTATTCCAGACAAAACAAAGGTGGAAAAAATAGATGTATCATGCATAGTATGTATTATAAATGCTAAAAATTAGCAATATAGTAGTCCAGGCAGTTTGCTACTACTGCATAATCTTTCGTTGTCCCTGAAAAACAGCTTCTTGTTTCCATCAGCTTCAACTATATTGCACAGTCCCCTGTGTTTCACCTTGCTCTCCATGTCTGGTAGATCAGGAGAGCAGGCAGGGGGAGGGTTGGATGTGTCAGAGGAGAAGTATCCAATATGAGGAAGATTTGGAAAGTGAGAGAGTGCCAGAAGGCATGAAGGTGTGTCAGGTGTTGGTGTCCCTACAGGATGATGCAGTGATGGATCACTGGCAGGAGGAGGGCTGGAAGGATTGTTGCATTTTGTGCTGGTGCAGGTATGGTTTACAAAGTGGTTTAGGCTGTAGGTACATATGCAGGTATTGCAAAACATATTATACAGTAACAATTGCTTTGATCTTCCAGGTGGTCATAGAGTGTGTGAGTGATGGGAAGGGTGGCACATGACCATTACCCTGAGAGATGGGTATTTATCGTTCCTTTGGAGTTCTGTGTGTATTTTAGGGGGGGGTGCATGAAGAGAGAGGACAGGTGTAGCAGAACATGATGCTATGGGTCATGAAATACATCAACTGAAAGTAGAGTCTCTGTTGGGTGAAGGGGTAAAATATTTCATATTTGACACAGGAATATTGCTCTGGTGGGTGTGTGTGGATGAAGATTGTTGAGACCAGGACCAAGCACACTGATGCAGCACAAAGTTCAGTTCAGTTTGACATCCCAGGTCCTTTGGTGATGACAAAATTTGCAACTCACAGGCAGCTTCCCTGCCCTCCACCTGACGATAACACGAGTGACAAAAGCCTTTGCACTGAGCAATAACCCCTTTGCCATTTCTACAAGCTGTTTTCATACATTAGTCCTCTTCTGCAAGTAGGCACCAGCTTCACACCCCATCGGCGTGTGCCAGTGACACCTCAGCATACCTCCAATTTAGCAGCTGAGGCAGTGACTGCTGGTGAACAAACTCACTCTGCTCTGCACTAACCCTCCTGCTCATTAGACACTTGCTTCTGGAAACTGGCTGCGACTGTGTGACTTTTCCTGTGCTCTCTACCCTGTTCCTCATCCTCATCTATGATCTGTCTCATCAGGAAGGCCAGACAGTTTAGGCTTTGTAGCCACTCATGCCCTTGCTACACCCCTGCTGAGGCTAACTCATAAGGAAGCCAATTAATCTAATCTGTGACATAACTTTTTAAATAACATGACATTAGTCTGCCAGCTTAAATTGCATTTTAAAGCAATTCCTAATTATTTTTGCCATGTTCTGCAGACACTCCAGATTCAGGCTGTGTCTGAAGTCAAAAGGGGTTCATACCAGTGATTTCCAGATTTCATTCTGAGCTCTCTATAAGTTTGACAAGACAATTTGGGCATATCCCTAGCACATACATTCACCAATGGTATTTTGTGCAGGGTGTAGGACTACAACATTTTTCTATGAGAGCTGTTGTGGAAGTAAATTCCCCACATAAAGAGTAGCAGCACAATTTGACTCTCTATAGGACAACTAATGTATGCCATTGATATAGACTCAAAGGATCTTATTTAAAGCTGAAAATAAGCCCGAGGTAGAAGGAAGATTTAATTAACTGCACAGATTTAATTTCTCCTTTTATTGTTATTTCAGCTGTCTCACAACCTCTTGGGAAACTCTGGGTAGAAACCCCTGCTGGTTTTGTCACATTTGCTTTCTGATTTCAGTGGCCTCTGGTTTTCAGCTTTTGCAGGGGGAGCAGGCTGGATTCACAGTTTTCATTTTCTTGGCCTGAGGTGTGTAGGGAGGTTACATTCAGTTCAGCTTTCCTGCATATCACCCATTTTTCTCTCACTGTTCACCCAAAATTAAGATGCTGGAGCCGGGTGCCATCTAGTGGAACAAGCCTCTGGGCTTGCTGCTCATGTTCCCTGGTATGAACATCTCCTTACCATCCCATCTGCTTTCCTCTGAACAGTGCTGCTTTTCAGATATATCTGTCAATAACTGCTCCCAGCTGCCTGCATTATATATATTTTTTCAAAGCTCCTCTCATAACCCCACAGTTGCATTTGCTGCCTTGTAATTACCAGCTAGTTGTAATTTATAGGTGCTGCGATAGCATCTGCAGGTCCAGATGTGGAACAGGGAGCTCTCATGCAAGGTGCTGGGAAAAAGTGGAGCAGAAATACCTTATACAGTTATTTCCTTTTATTTTTTTTTGCCACTTTGTGAAATAAAAATTTAGCAATGCAATGTAGGTAACAAGCTACTTACGAAATCCAACCACTGTAAATTATTGTATTCCTTTATGAGTTTTAATAACGTTGCTCCTACTGAGTCCAATATGAATGATCTTGGTCATTAACATCCTTCACTGAAATAAAGGAAAAAGTATAGTTTGTTCAGGGTTTTCAAGGTCAGGCTATGACTGACCAGAGTGTTCCCCTAACCTTTTTAAAGTATTTCCCTCACCAGTGTTAAGGTCAGTGTCACACCAGTGCATGCTGCTGGAGCACCGGTTTGATCTGGCACTGCAGGTCCTAAGCAAGAGCTAATTTGGGATTTCCTCTGTCTTTAACTTTTTGCTCTGGCCAGCAGAAATGTTGCACTTTTTTACAATTCTGTGTTGTTTTTGCATTCCCCAAAATAAAGCCCAGCATTTCCTCAGACCTCCTAGTGCTCATCCAGTTCTGCATGAACTGTTTCCCTCTGAGCACAGCTAAGTGGCAGGGATTAGTGCTGACCCCTTCAGATGAGCTTTGGCACAGTGTTAGCACATCCAGCTGGGGCACATCTATGGGAGCTTCCAAATATGCTTATAGGGATCAGTGAGAAAATCAGCAGTTATTCCCACTACTCAATGATTCTGTGTGTGGGAAGGAGGGAATTGGACACAGTTGCTCCTAGGCAGAATGCATATTTCTTCCCAAGTTTATATGGTGTAGTCAGAGAAGCATGGTAAGTAGATCAGAGGAGCAATCGTGGAGCTGCGTTCAGCTCTTCTTGCCTACACTGCCAAGGGTCTGTAAAATACTGCATGCATCCCCCACACTGAACTCCCAGTAACTTCAAGAGAAGTCCCATGAGTGCAGTGAGTGCAAAATACACATTGGAGATTCACAGAAGTGATAATAGGAGGAGGAACTGAGCCCGTGCTTCACCATGAGTAAATTTTCAAAGTAATGTCTGTACATCTCTGTGTAGAGCTCTCACTAATGTTCCTGTCTCCTCTTTCATTCAAGCTACTGGCAGGAAAGAGGTTAAAGTTGATTAGAGAAAACTTAATCAGATTTGTACATACTCTGTTGTATAATACTTTGAAAGACAACAATGGTTTTCGTGCACATGCTCCCATTTCCATGTTAACGGTAAAAGGAAAATGTGTTTCATTATTCAAAATCATGGTTAAAAATGCTTCGGGGAGCAGGTTCTGGTGCAGATATCTGTCTGTTTGACCAAAACTGTTCTATTTTACTTTGTTCTGGCCTATTATGTCCCTTCCCGTGCTTCAGTGTCCCCATCAGCAAAGTAAGGAGACAAATGTTGCTTGCCTGACAGAGGCAATATGTGATAATTATGGTAAAGAGTGCTGCACAATGTCACTCTTCAACAGTTGTAAACTTGTACTAGAGCTCATGTTTTGTTTTATGAGGAGAAAGTACTGTAATAGACTCTGTTTTCAGCTGGATGAGCTTATTTGCCCCCAACAACGAGATATAGAGGTTGAAAAAAACCCTTATTAAAAAGTGTGTGAAAGCAATTAACAGGGTGAAATTTGTTAAATAAGTAGAAAAATGTATTTTGCAATTTGTAAAGAATCTGTTATTTCTACATCTCTTTCCTTCCTCTTTACCAATTATCATTCCATAGTTTCTGTCATCTTTTTGAGATTGCTTATATAGTTAATCAAGGCACCTCTGCTGCATAGTGTGGTGACTTTTATGTGAGACTATAAATAACAACATCCTTGCGATATGCTTTTTTGGTTTTTTGACAACAGAAGACTGACCCTTTGAATAGTTAAACTTTTTTCTTGATTGTGGAGCCTGACCTTAAATCCTCTGGAGTGGATAGGAATCTTTGGTTGAGTTTACTGGCATTTGGCTCAAGCCCTGATGGAGCTGTTGGGCTTCTTGCTTTTTGTGTTCATCATGTAAATCATTGGAGCAGTGGTTTAATCACATACCAGCTTATTGCTTGCAAATACATTTTGTACCAGAAAGAGCCAACATTTTATTAAGCAAAGCTGTTATTTGAGCATCACTGACTTCCAAGCCATGGCAGGTTGAAAGCAGCTCAGCCTCAGAAGACAGTTCAGGCAGGACTCTTGGCTGTGCCGGTGGGTGGAAATCCACTTCAGCAGCTCAACACCATATCATTTCCCTGGGGGATTTGCCACTTGCTCGCCCATGTTGGTCACTGCATAGCATTTTTTATGTGAACTGTTCCTTTCCTGTGTAGGCAAAGTAATTCTTACCACATGCTTCTCTCTTCCAAAATCAGTTGTAATGTGGGTGGACACCTTAGAAACCAAGTATAGTGATAATAATAATGAATAGTCCCCTGATGGGAGGATTTGATGCTAAGAATTAGAGTAATGACTGCTGAGACTGGAAAAAAAAAAAAAGATCTTGGGTAATTAATAGTTAGATGTAGATGTTAGGAGTTTAGCAGAGAAAAGCCCACCAACCAACCTCCTTATGTTACAGAAAACGTCAATAGCTTATGGCTCATCAGGGATAAAGAAAAGGAAAGAAGAAAGGTTTGGAACAAACTCCTTATACTGTTTGTCTAAGGCAGTATTCCCTGAAATGAGGGCAGGACTCCTATTGAATTCTGCTCTTTAATAAAATGTGCTTGACTGGTAAGAAACTTATCTGGATTTGGAAATGTCCATGTGTCTCAGTGCAGATCAACCTCCTCTGGCTCTCAGGCTGTGGCCAGCCTCCAAACCGCAGACTCACATCCCAACACTGACCACTGCCAAAACTTGGCGAGTTGGCCTGGGTTTTCCTCCTTATTCATGCTCAACAACAAGGTCGGTTTAGAGTTTTGTCAGAAAAGGGAAATGAAAGAGAATGTATAAGATGATGATGCATGGCATCAAATAGGCAACTAACCACAGCCCAGACAACTGCTGTTTCCATGCATCACCTTCCAAGAAATAAAAGTGTTCTGTAGGTGGATTTTCATAATGGGGATTGGGATTTTTTGGTTTGTATTTTTGTCCTAATGTTCAAGGTTCTGGGGGGAACCCAGAACAAGAAAGATCCATTTGCCCAAGGGGGCTGGTTTTGCTGCACTGCTATTGGGCTGTGGAGACACACTGCAGCCTGGGCCTCAATTATTTGTTACCATTCTTCAGTGATAAACTCTTTCAGCCTACTTAAATTCTCTGTGTGTTGTTTCAGTACACAGCACAAAGAATGTACACTGCGTGTTACAAAACACAGACTCTTTTTTTTTGTGGGCAGCTGAAAAAAAAGCCAGTTTTGAAATCCCAAGCCTGGAGGATTATGGGTGTTTCCTTGTTGTTGTGGGGTTTAGTGGGGCCTGGGCTCATGTTATATAGGGAGGGATGCATAGGGATCTTTTCTCAGTCCCTGAGGGCTATGTAGTGTTCTATGCCCCACCTCTGAGGAGTATATAGCCATCTGTGCCATAGCACCTCAGTGGTGTCCTGGGGCTCCCTTTCCTTGTTGGCTGGTTCTGTGACCACCTCACAGGTAGGCACTAGCCAAATATAACAGGCTGAAAATCTCACCAAGATAGACACCCTGCCACCATAGGGAGCTCAGAACCTATGATGATGAAGGGAATGGGGAAGTTTAGGAAATGCAAATGGATGGAGAAAGGATGTCACGGCCAGGGCTTTCCTAGATACAGTAACCACTGAGAAGGTCTCTTTATGCAGAGGCGATATAATCCCAGGCTGACAGCCCAGACCGTCTCACACCAGACCTGATGTCTCTTCAGCCCTTACCTTAACTCTTCATTTATTTAATGCTCCACTACAAATTTGAGGAGATAAGGTAGGAATAGACATGGTTGCTTTCCCTTGTCACACACAAGAAGGAGGTAGAGGAATGAAAGGACCCTCCATGTGCAAAGTTGTCAAGGCAAAAGTAACACCCTGTTTCAAACACGAGCACTTCCTCTTCCGTATGTACTTGAGGTTTATAATTCTCTGTTCTGGGGCAGAACTGTAGAGCTGGGATGATATTTTAGTCCTTTAAATAGGGAGAGTATTTTACAATCCACTTTTAAACTGTATCTGAAATCAGGCTAATTGTTGTATTGCTTAAAAGTGATTCCTGCTTAAAGTATTCCTGTAGAATAGAAAAGATGGCTCTACTTAGTGTATGCCTTGTTTATTTTAAGTGAAGAGGACATGGTCTGTGTGGGGAGAGCCTGTTTAAAAGAGTGTTGTGTGTCAATATTCCTGAGAACCTATGCACAAAGCTCAAAGATCTCCTTATACTGTTAACATGAGAAGAAATAAGATTTACTTAAAGACTCTTAGTTTTTAAAAGCATATGGAGAATACTGAGTCATTCTGGTTTTATCAGAAACTCCGTAACACAAACTGTTAGATTAATTCAGAACACAAGCCCAAGAATCCATCTCTTACCCCAATTAAAAGTGTGACCTACTGTCCAGTGAAGTCATATTGTAATGAGGCACTTCTGCTGGCTCCGGTAGTAGGAGATCACGGTTGTAACTCATTTTATGTACTAATAATCCCATATTGCTCTCTACAGGCATCACATCATGGTGCTAGATTTTTATTAGGGATTGGAAGTCAGACAAGGTCAGCCAGATGGAAAATGCTAGGGTTTCATCACAAACATCCCTTCCTGGAGTCTGACAGAGTCACTCTGAAGAACCATGTACATTCATCCCAGGCTCATTACTGTTGAGATCTTCCAGTTCATGCTTAAACATCTCAGTGCCTACTGGGTTGTTTCTCTTCAACCTATACTTTTTTGCCCATAATTTGGATAGCTGGTCTTTGGATAGCTGTAATTCTGAGTAGCCTTCTTGATAACATTCAAATATTTCAATTTTTGTTTTTCCATGTCTCTGTTGTAGATAAATAAACTTGAAATCCTGATAAATCCAGTGCCTTACCTCATGCTTTGAATAGCTCTGAGATCAGAGCTGGCTGAGAAACCTTTGTAGAGTAAGAGAAAATTACATGAGTAAGAGAAAATTACTTTTTGGTGGTTGTGTTTATCACCTGAATGCTCTCACCTCTCATTGTCTCTTTAGGGGACAAAATGTGACTCCAAGAACAAAAGTTCTCAAAAGAAAATGCAATAAAAATTCACTCTGTCATTTATGATTTAGAGGGGTCACATGAGAAACATGATAATGTCATCATTTCAAAAGTAATGCTACCAGTATCTAAGCACCAATTCCACTGTTTGCTTACTCAGGGAAACCTAAAGATTTTGATCAATGGCTTGGAGTCCTCCAGCCTGCATTACCATGACTCCTAGCTGTGTACCCATCTTTGATGTATTTTTAAATCAGTTTTTGTAGACCTTCACTAGAAAGGCAAGCCTGGGACATCACTCTACATAATTGCTAATGGAAGTTGGTGGCTCCTTTTCTGACAAGTGATTGATTTTAAAGTGGTACTAGTATTGTGCAAGATTTTGCAGGCCCAGTACCAAATATTACACTGATGGGTGCTTTACAGACACTGGCAGACTATACTCAAAAAGACTTCTGAGCCCATGTTGTTGGCTTGGATCTGACTGGATCGCCAAATTAGAGACAAATGTTTTAGATTCCCTTGCTTTTTGTTATATGGTCTAAATCCATGGAATTCATTCATCTTGGGCAAAGTGGTTGGTGAGCTCAGCTGTTTTTAAGAACAGCTGAATGATCTGATGTGGATCTGTAGCTGAAATTAATATATTCAAATTGCTTTCATTACGTCCTTCTACTTTTGTTCACTGAAAAGTGCTGTAAGGAAAATATGTGTATGTGTGCATATGTGCATTAAATATTTAATAGCAGACAAGCCTAGATGAATGGAAGAGCTTTCCCCATCTATTCAAGCACTTTTATTAGAATTCCAGGAGGATTCTTTTAGTTGCATCTTCTGACAGTCTGATTTCTTGATTATCTGTTCTGGCAAGTCTTTGATTCCCATTTGTATTATATTTTATTCTATCTAACTGTGAGTCTCTGTAGGGCTGTGTATCTTCTGGGAAGCAATTTTCCTAATGGCACCTGTCTCCTCTTCTCCTTAGTGAATACTGAAGTAAACAAGTCATTTAATTGTTTAAGAATGCGTATTTTCTTCTCAAGAAATGAAATTCCTGCGTCTTGGAAATCCTTCCCTCTCTCTCCACGTCCTTTTCTGTGGTTCTTTATACATTTATGAACACAAATGTTTTACCTGCTTTTATTTCTTTTTGAAAATTCATCCAGTGCACTTTTTTCTCATCATGCATCAATAACTCTTTAGTATTACAAAGTTTCCAATTCTTTATAACTTTTCTAGATTTCTTCTCTGCATGGTGGCTTACGTCCCTTTTTTGTTTCCTTCTTTCTAAGGAAGAAGGTATCTGTCTAAGCTGCTGTCTGATTTTATGCTATTAGAAGTAGATGTGAAGACACAAAGTTCTGGTGCTGAGACAGATAGTTTAGATAGATAGATAGTTTTTTATAGTTAACCACAAAAAAGACTTAAAGTACTGTGAGCTGACATGCTTAGGGCTGTTTTCAAAATATTCCATGATGACTTGATGCAAATAACAAGAGGGGATATTTCTGCCTTCCTCATACTTTTTTTTTTAACTGTTTATTTCTTCAACTTCTTTGCATACACTTGCGAAATCTTAATATTCTTTCCAAAGTATATATTTCATATAGTATATAGTTTACTATAATTCCCCAAAATTATGGCATAGTTAAGCAAGGGGTTTCAAAGTTTTTCTTAAGAGCTCACTTCGGCTCATTTACATAGTTTTGGTTACTTGTTAGAGGATTTACACGTCAGAACAGCCTTTGGTGCAAATTGTATTTTTGCTCACATTGACAGCATATGCAAAGAATTTCCATGCAAATCCTATTGTTCTGTATTTAAAATTAAAATTAAAAATAATTAAAACAGATCCTAGAAGAACAGTTTATCCCATTCCCCAGACTTTGGCTGCTTTTTTCATTTTCAGACTTTTTCAGTCTGGCATTGTAAAATATTTTTCTTGAAGTAAAAGGAGCCTCTCAATTACAGTGGAAAATTTCTATTGTTCTTTAAGTTGCTTTTGAAGAACTTAATATAGAAGAGTTTTTCATGTTTGTGCTCAGGGGAAGATTCAGTGCCATGAAGTCTGAGGGAAACTGGTCTTCTTAGAATAGGAGAAAATGTCAGAAGAGGGAACACATAGATGTAAAAATTTCAGCAAAAACAATATATTCTCTTTAAAGCTGGTTCGTCATTAATCACAGTATTTTTTAGGGTCAAAATTAGCCAACCTCATATGATTGATTAGTTGTTTTATTCTACATATATGTTCTGAGTTAAACTACAAGCAAAAATGATTTCACAGACACCACACTAATTGCATGAAGAAAATTTCATTATTCAGAAATTTTGAGGGGAGACTTTTTGGCAAAAAGCTTCATCTAAATGAACGAATTTCGTAATTTATGACTTCAGTAATGTTTTTTGAACATTGTGCTGAAATCATCCCTGTGTCTGGAGCAATTTAACAGCCTCCGGTCCAGACAATGTCATCTTAATGTGGAAGAGTTTATACAGCACCTGCCCCATATTCTGTCTGACCTAAAACAACATTATTATTCTTTTCTCCAGGCTTTAAAATCAATAATTTTAAGAGATGGAAGAAATAGCAGCAACCCTTTAATAAGGCCTTCCCATTTCTTTGGCTGGAAAATGAAGAATAAGGTTCTTTTCTATAAGGAAATAGTGAATATGGTGTGAGGATGCAGGGAACCTGGTCCTTCATGCAAACCAGTGTCAGGAGATACACAGGCTGCCTCCAGAAGAGCCCGTTTCCAAGCCAGCATCCTGCACAAATAAGCTCACAAGGCTCCAATCCAAACAAGCCCTAATTACAAGGGTCTGTCTGAAGCACTGGCTCTTTGGAGAGGCTGAGATGACCCATAATATTGATTGATTCAAGAAAAAATACAGAGGGATTTTAAGCTGGCTGCTTTGGAGGAGAAACAAGAGTGTAGCTATGGAGCACTATAGCTTATCAGCAATAGCATACCTCCCAGCAGGAGCTGACTGGCATGAGATCCCATTTATGCAGCACTTGGAAAATGTACAAGTGCTCCTGGGATATAGGTGTGCATTTGGTCTGACTCCCTTAAGGGATTTTAATCAAGGAGAGCTAAAGGTCCAGAATAGTATGAGATAATCAGCAGTGTGTTTGATAGTTGCTCTCCAAATAGGTTTTACAGTTTGAGGACCACTAAGAGCTTTCCCAGGAGACCAGTAGAGGGTTGTGGTCATCCTGCCTGGAGTAACTGTGTAGACAACTGCTCCTTCTCATTCTATAGGTCATATTATGGGTTTGTAAAGGGGTTGCTTGGGGCTGCCAGCGGAAAACAGTTAATGTATTTTCCACTGCAGACCATGCACCTAACATAGCCCAAGTAAACACGTGGGAATCTGGTCTTTCACAGTAAGAGTTCATAATAGGTGAACCCCCTTTTAAGGCAACCTTCAGGCTTGTTGACAGCCTTGTCTTTCCTGGCCACTGTTAATACCACCCCTCTCCAGATCATTCCTGCAGTATCTCTGAAGCCTGCTAGATCAGGCTTGGCTCAAACACATGACACTGAAGTTTCCTGCAGGGAAGTGAATGTTGCTGCTCCAGGGAAGAGAATTTTCTTCAGAAGAGATGAGGAGCAGACCAAAATCTACCAAGAGGAAAATACCCATCTTTCAGGAGTGTTTGTGGGAGAAACTAGGATCTTTGACTGGTTTCATAACCTGTAGTAGAAAAGAATAACTCACAGCATGAGGATGCTTGCTGCTGGCTACTGCCTATCTTCAGTGGTCTGCCTCACAACCTGGATGTGCAAGCTGGTAAGTGCTGAATATAGAGGCAGTTTACTAGGTTTGTAAATCACGGACATCCAGACAGTGCTCAATTCCATCAATCAGCCTTTCTATCCCCATATTTATCAAAAGTTTTCAAGGCAACCAAACAAGATTTTGCAACAAAAGATGTTTTCGAGGAACTCAGGAGATGTAATTCTATTTTTCCTCAGCCATGCCAGAGAAAAGGAAGATAACTTCGCCTTTTTGTCTGCAGATTGCTGGTATAAGGAATGGAGTGCTTTTCCTTCTGCCTTATCAGCAACCAAAGCCAGTTTATGCAGCATTTCTCATTGTGTTAGTTTTCTTCTTCTGAAAGATGATGCAGTGAGTAGAACCGACAGGACTTGTCTGGGCTCTGGTCTGAATTATTGGCAGTAATTGGTATGTCTGTCCCTTAGCTCCACCAGTGCTATCTGAAGCATTACAGGTTTGCATTCTTACAATTTGTATGATCTGTTTATTCAGGGATAATATTCCACCCTCTATTTATAATATCTTGCTCCTCTTCTCACCATGGGTAAAAAATCCCAAGAAGTAGATACTTTGTTTGACAAATAGTGAAGTACTTTTTTTTTCACCCATAAGAGGTTTGAATTTGATTCACTATTTTTCTCTCTCCTCTTGCATTCAGAGGTTACTCTCTGTTAAAATAATCCAGATAGCTAAGCAAAGAGATTGAGTTTTAACAGGAATAGCTGGCTTGGAACTTAACGAGCTAATACAAACAAGCTTGAAAAGATCCGGGAGAAGGTGTATGACTATTCTTGTTGAAATGGGAATTTTGTGGCTGCTATTAGTGGGAGTTCAGTATGAGAGTTGTGTGTTCTCTTATCCTTACCTTACAAAAATGACTACCCACAAAGACACCTTCTGGTTAAAAACTGTGAGAAAAGATATAATTTTACTTCACCAGCAGCAGCTGCAGGTGACACTTTGCCCATAGAGCCAAAAGCCATCTGGGCACCCTGCAGTATGCTTAGTTTTGAAGGGTCAGTGCCTCAACAAACCGCTCTTGTCTCTCCACATTCCTAATGGATCCTGTCTGCACCAATCCTGTCATCCTGAGCATTTTAATTTTAATCAGCTCCACGGACCTCTTTTCAGGGGCCTTGCAGACATTATGGGTTATGGTTTATAACCACTGATATACACCTTCCAGCAGGAGAGCAGAAGTTGCTGTTCCAACTGCAGGAGTTATGGAAGGGGGAAACTGAAGGCATCGGTGTCCTCACGTGGGGTCTGCCCTGATTCTAGCAGGGCTTTGGATGAGCGTTCACAGGAAAAGGCATTTTTTTTCACATTGGGAAGACTACACAAAATGAATTTCTAAACATTCCTCTTGCTTTTGTCTTTGGACTTACCACAACAGCCCCAGTGCAGTGGGAATGTGCAGCCACGGAAGCTGTTGGCTGAAAGGGCAGAGCTGGAGTGTCTGTGGTACTGCACCAGGTCACAAAACAGGCAATAAAGACAATTCAATTAGCCTCTAATTATTGCATTCAGTTTTGTTCTGTTTTGAAAATACGGTCTGGAAAACATTGTGTTTGATGAAGAAATAAACTCTGTACAAGAAGAGAAGGCCTTTTGCTTAAAGGCTAGGCAGGCTTTGGCGCTTTCCCCTTTTTTTGGGTGATGGCCTCAAATTGCCTTGTTATTTGTCTCTATAGACCAGTGATGATAATACACTTACTTTTTAAAGCAGTTCAGATCTGCTAATGAGGCATACTGCATAGAGGCTGTATTAGTGTTCTTGTTTGTAGTGTTCTTATATACACAGAGTTGTAGCAATGTGACTTCAGAATATGTAATGTAATTATTTCTGCTGAGTATAAATACAGTCAAGGTAATACTGTGCTGTGATAAAATGACATTTTGCTGCTCTGACATTTACCAAAAAAAGCCTCCTTTTTCTATATTGCATTTGCTGTGTCTCACTGATTTTTGCTACAAAATGAAGGTAATGGATGAAAGAACAAGAAAAGCATTTTGATTTTATTTCCTAAAAAAATTGATATGTTTGTTATTAATAGAAGCTTTTCCCTTTGAAGCCAGGCTGCATATCAGTTGGTAAACTTTTCTGATGTCATGTTCAAAGGAAAAATATTAGACAGAAAATCCATGGAAAGGAGAAGATGAAATTATATTTTTCTTGTGGCAATATGATTCAAAAATATTGTTTATCCTTTGTGGACATCATCAGCGTTGATAAATACAATTACTTTGTTTGCCATCCCTGACTAATTCTTAAGGCTTAGGAAAGTCAGCAGTGGAACTAATGTGTTTAACTTCATATTAATAAGAAACAGAATTTGTCAGTTAAATACTTGATCTTGCCAATACTTGATAGTGGTATTGTGTTTCCCTTATGACAAAAAAATCTACTAAAATCTGGCACTAAATGTTAGATGATTCCAGCTGAAAGAGACCTTATGAGGTCATGGTGGATTTCCAGAGCAGATGTGCACCAGCTTAAATAAGGACATTTCTGAAGCTGAAATCTTATTTTTCTCTTTTTGCAGGGATCCCCAGAATTTGTATCCCCCTGAGGTCAGCAATGCAAAGCTTCAGTATGCTGGTTGGGGTCCAAAAGGGCAACAGCTGGTAAGAGAAAGAAAAAGCGTGCAAATGAATTTAGAGACCATGTTGCTGTTGTTTGGAAGAAAAGAAAGAATAATTTTTTATTGACTAGTTTCATGAAACCTGTGGGGTAGTTTTTAGCATCTTTATGGGGACTGTTTTATCATGTAGTTTACTTATAAAACTCCCAAATATATACATTTACTGCAAAGTAATTGTGTCAACAAATGCAGAGAAAGGACACTTTATGGAAGCTCTTTGAGAGGCTGCACCTGCCAGTGTTGGACACAGGACAGATTGTAGACATAACAGACACCACGGTTTAGTTAGCATGTCATCACTTCACAAGGGTGTCTTCAGGCTTGCAAACTTGGCACTATAATATTTAATATTAGCAGCCCTGTTTGGAGAATGCGTCTCTCCAGAACAGAGTTGCCCTGAATTTGCCCTGCAGTTCTTTGCAAAATAGGCAAAAGTAGGAGTGTATTCTGGAAAGTTTTCAGAGCTAGCTTTCAAAAAAAAAAAAGAAGCCCTTGTCAGAGATTCATTGTGTTTCATGGAGCCTTTCATACTGCAACAATCCTGAAACCTCCAGTGTTTTGTCCCTCAGCCGCTGCCATCTTGGATTTAGCCGGTTTTTAGAGCGCGTGTTTCCTGGCCAGATCCCCTGGCTTTGCTTCCTGGTGCAATTCCAGTATCAAGGTTTTGCATATTCCAAACACTCTCTTTCTACAATTAGAAGAAAAGAAAAAGTGACAACTTCTTTTTTGATACAGAATTTTTATACCAAGAAATGAGCTTTAAAAGCTCATTATCTGGGAAAATCTGGTATGTGTCTCCTGTCCCCAGTCCTCTTGGGGC
Source organism: Brachypteracias leptosomus (assembly GCA_013401335.1). NCBI lineage: Eukaryota > Metazoa > Chordata > Aves > Coraciiformes > Brachypteraciidae > Brachypteracias > Brachypteracias leptosomus. Next base: position 128,389 of record VYZX01008990.1, read on the forward strand.
TTTTTGTCTGTGTCCTTAACTAGATTGTTTTCAAATTCTGTGATTTAAAAAACAGCAATAGGAGGCATTATAATTGCCAGGCTGCAAATCAAGTTGGAGGAAACATAACAGATACAGGAACAGGGAAGTATCTTCTCTGCTTCATCAGGAAAATCAGGTTTGAGAGAGACATCAACCTCGAATCTGGTATGAGTGGAGATGCAGCGGCCTTTACCTCTATGCAAAATTACTTCTGAGGAGCTCAGTTTTCATTGCACACGTGTACAAGCCCCACTTTTATCCTCTAACACATACTATTTCAAGTTCTTTAGTCTGCTGCCCAACAGAAAACTGCTGAGCAGTTTGTACAGATTCACTGAGACTGGGGTCTGATCATGACCAGACTCTCTTATATTCATTGGTGAAGACCAATGTGGTCTTGTCATCGGGCTTCTGGCTAGCTGATGATAATGTACCATCAATTGATAATACATTATGTTCAAAACTAGAGACTACCCTTAAAACATGGCAAAGAAAGAAAAAACAGACCAGCAATTTTTTATTCACTGTTCACTAGCTCTTTCTATTTTAACAAATGGAGCTTCACAATGTATAGGAACAGTTACATCTGCTCATGGAAATGCAGATGCTATTGAGTTGCATTAGTGAATTTCTCCATTTCAGAAGTGAATCTCTCTGTCCTTAAAACAGTTTTAGTGTGAACTTTCATGCCTTGAGTCACAGTATGTTACTAATTCACATTCATGTTAGCTTTACCAAGCTGAAGGGGTGTAGTTAACTTCCAGCTTGGAAAGATTTAACTTTTTTCATACCAAAATCGATTTACTTCCTCTGTTGCTTTCTTTATCAATGTGACATAATTATACAAAAAGGAAAAATATTCTTATAAAAATGGATAAATTATGTATACAACAGGACAGTACATATAGCCCAGGAGAAGAAGAGTCTTCTTTACTCCTGGATTTATTGTTTAATGCTGAAATAATTAATATCACTTTCCACCAATTTTTATTAAGAAATATACAGTGAAACGTAATTCTCCAAGAATTCCCTAAGATAATCAAGTTTAGTACATGTTCCTTGTCTGGAATGTATGGCAGATTTTTTTTTTAAAGTAACTTCATATGTTCCTGTTACTATTGAATTCCACATGAATCTTGGAAATACCTTGCAACAGTGAATTTATTTTGTATGTTTCTTTTTTTCCTTTTTCTTTTCATTGTTTTGGCTTCCAAATATGCAAATCTGTTGGCCTGTATTTCAGCTGTATTCACTGTTCCTGCCTTTGAATCAGGGTAGATGAGGAGAACCTCATTGGTAGTTTAAGTGTTATCTTACATACCTTTGAGATATGTGCCTTTTTGCTCTTCTCCTTGCCAGTCATTTACCTTTAAATAAAATTATAGATGTAGTTTATAAAATAAGCATGCATTGATATAATCCATTTATAAGTAATGATCAGCAGAGAATTGCCAGAGGAAAAAAAAAAACTTTAAAAAAAAAAAGAAATATACAAGTATTATAAATGAGATACAGAAAATATACAATGCTTGCTGTCCTGTATTCCAGGACTAATTGAGTTACTCAGAATATAATGGCCAGAAAAATTTGTGTCTCCATCTGTGGGGACAACATTGAGGAAAAACTTACAGTCTATTTAAACTTCATAGTGTGAAGGTGTTTGCTAAAGGTAGACTGGGTTTTGGGAGAAGGTGGAAAAAAATGTCAAGTGAGCTGGAAAGGAGCAGTGTGCTGGGAACTACGTGTCAGGTCCCCTGGTTCTAGGTGGTTACAGGGCCAAACACATTAGAGTGTTTGCAGGTGGTCCTACAACCCCACTAAGGTACCGGGGTGTGTGCCAGCTCCAGTGCCGCTCCCAGCAGCAGCCCTCTGTGCACAGCCTGCGATTCAACTTCATGCTGCATGTCCCAGGAAGAATGGGAGCAAAGGGTAGGTGGGTTTTGCATCACCTTGAAGATAGCCCAATTTTCAGGAAATAAAAAGCTTTCCCTTTGAAATCCATTTTGTTCTTCTTTGGCAACACAAAGGAGAGGCAGGACAGGAGAGTAAGAGGGTTTGGCTCCGAAAATTTTTGTTCCCTTTGTAACTTGAATTTCATCCTTCCTAGGGGAACTTTTGGTCGCTGGGTCTGACCTCTTTCTCCATTGTATGTCTAATAATTCAAAAAAGAAACAAATTTGAAACAGAAGCAGTCTGAATGATCTGCATTCTTTGTGATTAAAAATAAACAGCGGAACTTTCCCAGGAGCAATTTTCTATTTATCTTGTTTTCTTTTGTCCTTACTCATTAAATTATATGCCAATTTTTTAGATGATGAACTCCTCAGAGCATGGTTCTTGACTTCTTACTAGCCTGCAGAATGCCACACATGCCAACAGAGCTGTATAAATAGCGGTAGATATTAGATCTGAGAAAAGCTATGTCAGAAGATCAGAATGCAGAAAAGCCCTCACTTGTGGCACCTCAGAAAAATGCCTCAGCCTTTCTCAGATCTCAGCCAAAGTCTTAACAAGTTACGCCTTCCAAAGCTACTGGAAGAATTGAGCTATTAACAGCATGAGCTCCTGAGTCAATAGAAAGAGAACCACTAACCTCAGTACAAGAGGAAACAGATGCCCTAAATCTGCTGTTTGTACCTAAGAAAAAATTTCTTTCCTGTGAGGGTGAGTGAGCCCTTGAACGGGCTGCCCAGAGAGGTGGTGGAGTCTCCTTTTCTGGAGACTTTCAAAGCCCTCCTGGCCACGATGCTGTGCAACCTGCCCCAGGTGGGCCTGCTTGTGCAGGGAGGTTGGACTAGATGATCTCCAGAGGTCTCTTCCAACCCCTGCTGTTCTGTAAGCCTGTGATTCTGTAAGGGGCTCATTCCTCTCATTGTTCCTATGATATGTACCATCGTTTATACCTTTGTAGAATGAGTGAAAAACACTGCTAAATTTGAATAGGAGTGTCTTACATCCACAAAATGAATATATATGACTACGTAAAATGTCTATGGAAAAAGATCCATTCTTTCCATAATGCACCTGACAGCCCAAAGTCCCCCTTAGTATCCAGTGGCATTAGCCCACTGGACTTCAGTTTTGGTGGTTTTCAGTGAACATGCTGTATTATCTTCAGACAGTTTGTGTGATATTTCCTAGCAGGAGACTTTCTATGAGGATGTAGGTGGCATGATAGGACTGCAAAAAAGTGTTAGGCTGTACGTTTGCCCTGTTCTGTGTATGCTTATCTTTTTAAAAATCTTCACTCCTTAGATTTCCCCTCTTTTTCTGATCTTGCCATGTATGACTCAACAGCTACCCACTTTTGAAGTTTGAATTCTGCCACAAAAAAAGCTTCTGTTAATTGATCTTACGCAAATATTTTACAGTTTAATCACATTATATCTTTTAAACAAGGTTCTGCCTGTGTGCAGAGGGCTCACGTAAGGTTTGTGTGGTACATTTGCCCTAATAGTGTCTATGCACATAGTTGCTGTGGCCCTGAACTCAGGTTTATGAAAGCTTGAGTGGTGACAGGCTTGGAGCCCTCTACTTATCAAAAAAAAAAATAGAGTACAGTGTGAAGAGGTTTTGTTTGCTGGTTTCCTTGGCAGCATGGCTGTAATCAGGGAGTGCTTCAAGAGCAGGAGACTGTATCTGTAGCTGAAGGGATCAAAAAAATCTAAAGCTTTCAGGAGGCTTTTATCTAAATTATCCTCAAGTTCAAAATATTTGCTTTAAGGACAAGCCAGGTATATACGTGGGCCCTATTGTCAAAAGGAATGAGCAAGCTGTAGGACTGCTCTAATAACGTGCAGTGAATATTTGCCTGCGTTGACAGCGATAAAGTAGAGTTCACAGGAGCTGTTAAACTCCAGTTTCAAAAGCAGAAGAACTTCTGCTGCGCTGACATTTTCCTTTTTTTTTAAATCAGAATCTGTAACAGCCCTGACAGGTACTAATGATAGCGGTGACACATCAGATGCTGGTGGAAGCAGTTCTGCACAACTTTAGAAGCAGCAGTTATAATTAAAAAAAAAATCTCTCTCATAGATCATAGTATTTATTCTTCAGCAAAGGGAAACATTTTTTTTGAGGTTCTCCTGGCCAGTCAGCCTTTTACTGATTCTACTGTTTTCTTTAAAGTATCAAAAACATACAGGAGGAGGATTTTAATTGCTGGAAGTTTTGTATCTCCTTGCACTTACTGCAACCCCACAGAATGGGCAAAATGGGTTTCTCCTGCATTCATAGTCAAGAGAATCACAGAAGCACGGAAGCGCAGAACATTAGGGGTTGGAAGGGACCTCGAAAGATCATCTAGTCCAGCCCCCCTGCTAGAGCAGGATCACCTAGAGCAGGTCACACAGGAATGTGTCCAGAGAAGGAGACTCCACAATGTCTCTGGGCAGCCTGTTCCAGTGTCTGTCACCCTCACCACGAAAAAGTTTTTCCTTATGTTTACCCAATAAATAGTCAATAAGCCTTTTCCAGTGACAACTCTTTTAGAACAGGAACTAACTTTTATTCTTGTAGATTTTGCAGCAATCAAGTGTATAATTGGTTCTAAAGTAATAGAAATTATGTTTCACAGCAGGTGCAGAAGTTGCATTAAGAAATCTCTATTGCAGTGAAATGCAAATACCAGGAAAAAAAGGAGGAGCAGGTCTTTCAGCCCCTGCCATGTTAGGATTTTGCAGATGCCCTCAAACAGTCAGTATTAATGCTGGTAAACAACTTATTGTCATACATATTGCTGTCTAAAAAGTGCAATACCATTAAGAAAAATACTGGGTTTCCTTTATATATAAAACATTTGAATGATAGATCTTGAATGATAGGCCAGAACCGATCCATCTCTTTTGTTGTTACCAATTTTTTTTAACACTGTAGCACAGTATCTTGCCAACTAGGAAATCTAGATGCAAAAAAAAAGCTGTTTAAGTGATGACACCTGAAACTAAACCGGAGTGACTCCTCTAATTAGCAGGTTTTTCCTTGCCTGCATTTGTGCTTGTCATGCCAGCTTATTTCCAGGCAGAAGGGCTGCATAGATATCAAGTGAGGAGGACCATTTTTGTGTGAGGTACTGAATCACCTGCTGTTGTTCCTCATCCAGCAGGGCTTTTGAACTGCTGTGTGTATAATTGCTGTAGGTCTATTTGTCTCCACCATTATTTCATAGATTTTTACATCATTATTTTCAAGCTGCTGTTCTCTCACCTTTTCTTTTTGCAATAACATCTGAATCAATATTTATCTGTGGTCTGCTCTATGTTATTATTCTGGCTTGGTTGTCTTGCTAGTTGCAAGGAAGAAAAGCTTCCCCCTTCTGCCCCATCCCTTCCTAATGTCTATAGGGAAGTGAGGAATATTCAAACAGCTTTTTACATGGTCCCTACATTCTGGGTAACAAGAGTTTCAGAATAATGATGTGCTGTGCTCACCCTCTTTCCCCTCATGCCCCTCATCCCCTTTTCCAGTGTCAGAATATGGGGTTTTTTTAGGGAAACCCCATTACACGTACACTGAATACCTGGACAGGTTACTCTGGTGAGGGATCCCCCTTCCCCTTTCCCTCTATTTTGTTCAAAGAATTCCACTAGAAAAGTGTTGTATTTGTTTTTTCCTTTGGTTACAGTGGCAGTAGTGTCCTATTTTTGTTTTGCACATCTTTGTCATCTCCTTTGGCACCGGTGGGCTTGATGTGTTCAGTCCTCATTCACCAAAGAGGAGCTTTGGCACAGTCAGTGTTATGAGCTCTGCTGAGAATTGTGTCCTTTCCCATCTCAGCAGTCTTGGTACTGCTTTTTCATCAGTGGCAAAAGAGCAAGATATTTAAGATAATTGACAATAAATATTATTGAAAGAAGATACAGGTGATTTTATAGTAAGTAAGATGTTGCTACGTTGTGAGCATGAAGGATTTCAGAGGAAAAAATGAAATTTATTATCTGCCATAGAAGTTTTACCAATAAGTCAGAAAAAAAGTTACTGCTCTAACATCCAAATATGACACATAGGATGACATAGAGTTTAGGAGGTGAGATGCTGCCATAGGCTTCCTCTGTGACTTCATAGATGTCACTTTTGGTTTTTGATTAAGTTACAGCATGAAGGTGGCAATCTATACCTACCTTGCAGTAGACTTTCAGAATTAATATATTAAAATAAATGTGGACATTCACACTGTGCATTAAGGAAACTGAGCGTGTACCTACAAGGAATGAATGTATATTGCTAGCTAGCTGACAGTGATTCACCACCTTGTTGCACTGTAGGGCAAGTACTGAATTATTTCCTTGATACATTACCACAAAGCTGCATAAAGTGCAAATTCCTAACAGTGCAACACCGTAGCATAGGGTCAGTTCCACTGAAAATAATTGTCTCCTATTACAGAGATCTAAAATGTTGTTCACAGAATCATAGAATGCATTGGGTTGGAAGGGACCTTCCAAGGTCATCTAGTCCAACCCCCCTGCAGTCAGCAGGGATGTCTCTAACTAGATCAGGTTGCTCAGAGACCCATCAAGCCTGGCCTTGAATATCTCCCGGGGTGGGGCCTCCACCACCTCCATGGGCAAGCTGTTCCAGTGTTCCACCATCCTCATGGTAAAGTACTTGGTATTCCTTTAATATCAGATATGCCTTATGGATATTGAGCATGTACCTTTTGTTAAGGGCATTTTTCATTTCAGGGATCTCACTGATAGAGATATATATTTTGGGTCTGCACATAAGGCTTTCTGGCCTCTTATAAAACCATGTTTGGTAGATGATTGAAAACAGTTGCTCTTGGAAAGTTGCTGTTTTATGCCATGAAAATAGTTACCTTTTGCTTTAGATAGCAGCAGTCATTGATGAGAACACAATTAAATGACAGCTGTCAGGATGCCACATGCAGGACTAGCAGTGCCATCAAAGGGACTGAGGAGTAGCCCACCTTTGTTTGTGGTGGTGACCTGTCCTTCCCCAGAAGCTGCCATTTGCCAAAGCCACACGAAAGCTTCAGGAACAAATCTGTTAGCTCTACTCTTCAGCTGCTAGAATAGATGTTGATCATTTCTATTATTAAACATTGTATTAAAGAGGGATATTACACTCACTAGCTCACTGCCCAAGGTCAGATGTGTACCTGGAGGAACCCTGAATCACAGTTGCCAGTTTCTTTATGCTGACAAGTAATCTTTGTGCTCTCCTTAGCCAGATAGTCATTCTATAACACAATAAAATATTTTAAATGAAACACTGTATCATCTCACATTAAATAATCTAATTTATAGTGATGCCCTACATAACCATCAGTGATATTAGGTTACAGAATACAAAATAATCCATCAAGCAGAACTTAAAAGCAGGATCAGAGTTCCATACTAAATGGTACATTTACTGATAAATTCTTTAATCTAACAAGGCAGTTATAAATTAAAATAACCCCATTAGAATCCAGGGCAAGAAAATCCGAGCAGACATGTTTCTCTTTGTTGAGGTGAAATAAACCCTCTTTTCTTCCCTGAAGAACAGAAAATAGGACAGTGTTTTTTTCTTGAAACATATTTTTAAATCACTGGAACCATGATAATTGCTTATTTGGCCAGATTCTGGCAGTTTCTAGGTGTGATCAGAATCTGTACATGTTGTGGGCTAGAATGCTCACAGAATACAAATGGAAATGCACAGTGTTTGTAATGATGCAATGTCAAAAATGTAAAGAAGCTTGTAGAAAGCTGAGTAGAATATTAATGCACTTAAGGACTTATGTTATGAGAAGCTAGAAAAAAAAAATCTCCTCCGTGCCCAATTTAAAAGGAAAATAGTTTGACAATGTGTCTCCAGATCATAGAATTCAGTCATTACTCCTGTAGTCCATTATATGGGACTTTTTCTCACATATTGGTTTTGCCAATTTTGGATTGTCTCCAAAGACCTTAAGAACCACCAGATCTTACCAACGCTTCTGCTTTCCAAAGTGGGCCTTAACATTTCTCCTTCCCTCATTGTTCTAGGTTTAAAGCTCTTCTCACCAGGCAGGACAGAGCTCCCAGCCTCAGAACTGGGGCACTGAATCTGGTCTGCAGCTGCAGATCTGTCAGCAGAGCAGGACTCTTCCCCACAGTGCCTGAAGTCAGCAGCTTTCAGTCTTTGCTTTCATAGGAGTCTCCATCAACCCAATCAGCCCAGACTCAGCCTGCTCCTTCTTTCATGCAGGACCTCGGAGAAGATCCCTTAGCATCCCTTTTGACACCTCTGATGTTGCAGAGTCTTCTGACCTTCTCTCACTGCTCCTTTACTTACTCCACCCATGGTCACCTCCTGCAGGCAAGGTGATCATCTCCTGCAGCTCCAGAGAGAAGTAACCCCCAGACCTGGAGAGCCACATCCTCTCTGAGGAGCTCTTAAATGAGGCCTTGACACTGTTTATCGAAATAGAAACTATTTCTCTATTATGAGATATGAAGGAGTGTTTTCTATTCTCTTTGACTTCTTAGTCTCTGTGTTGATCATGTGCAATGAAAGCAAAATTAAGTTTTTAATGTTTATTTTACAAGAGATAATAGCAATTTCCAAGATATGTGGCTAAAATCAAGAAATATGCACAAGTGGTGACTCTTCTGCACTCCCTTTCCTAGATACATAATCAAAGCCACTTAAGAAAGCATATTTTCCATTTGTCTTTTACAGTAACTCTGATGGTTTTCCTTTGCAGAATCAATTGCAATTCCTTTCATTGCATTGATTTCCTTGCAGTTAATGTCTTACACTACTGATATCAGATGCGTACAAGCCTTCGATCTCCAATGAGAAGGCATGAATACTGGTTTTGATGTGTTTATGGAAGAGCATGATTCTTACAAGCATCAATCTGTACTATTGCATTATCTGGTGTTAGTGGTCCCCTGGGGTGTTTTCAGTTTCTCTGTCCTGAAAGCCCTCCTGCAGAATCATTTTAAAACTGTTGTAGTCCTCACTTTGGTCTAAACACCACTTTTGCCTGTCTCTGGGCAGGGTAAAGTTGAATTAAAATAAGCCATACCTATTTGTTGTGGACCTTCAGAAACTTCTATGTCTTCTAAATCCTTGGCTTGTTAAGGAGTTAGCTTCTTCCTTTGAATTAAAGCAAAGATAAACCCTGTCATGAAAAACTGAAACTAGCTTTTTCTGTCAATAACTTATCAAGACACCATTGTCTGCAATGTGTTGATCACATGGAAGAGTTTCATTCGTTCATTACCAATTCTAATAATGACATCTTGGTTTTGTAAAGACAAAAAGTTGATTTAAAAATTCTTTATCTCATTCCTCCATCATAATTGTTATCTGTCTCTTTCCTAAATTGTGAACATGAATGATTTAATGGAGAGAATGAAAATATTTTGAGGTTTTTTGTCTTAGTTCTTTTTTCCCACCTGCTATCAAGCTATATTTAAATGGCTACAGGAAAAGCCTAATTAAAATACTAACTCTTATTATGTAAGCTCACTGGCGAGAAGCAGTTCATGGTTTTATTACCCTTTTTGAAGAACTGATAAAGAGTTGGCGTAATCATGTCATATGCATTAAGAACAACATTCATGACAGAATGCATTAATAGAAGCTATTTGAACATCAAAGTTTGCATTTTATGAGGTTCAAAGAAGAAATTGTCAGAGTATTCATTAAATAATACATAGGCAATCAGTAACAAGCTTTAAAACTGATTTTGACTTGATCACACATTTTTCTGCTGCAGTTGATGTAAGAATGATAACTGCAAAATGCCGAGACCTTTCTGGTACAATGCTCTCACAGATTTCCTTGATATCCCAAAGTGAAAACTCTATTATCATATCTGCTTCAAGATGCTGCGTGGATAAGGAGGGGCATGCTAATTCTCTGGAGTAAGGACAAGTTTTAACTTGGACAAAGCAGCAGGGAATCTTTCTCTCTTTGCAGTTTTTCATTTTCGCAGTCCTCAGCTTCCAGGTTTCATATGGCAGGTGTAAAACAAACTGGCTTGAGAAGGGCTACCTCCAAAATACGTGGATGGAATTAGAGAGAAATGGAGGTGAGAAGGGAGAGCTCTTTCTGTGTGTGCATTTTCAGCAAGAGCTTGATCATTTGTGTTCATGAAAATTATTTGTGTTCATGATCTGACATTTCCAAACCCTGGTTACATGCTGTTACAGACCTCAACCAGTTACTTAGCATATAAAAAAAGAGATAATACTTTTCTACTTCTGGACATATCAGGAAACTAAATCTATGTATTTTCCTGAAGCTTTCAGACCAATGGGGTGTGTAACACCATATAAATACATAAATAGTTAATATACCGTTCAACAGAAAATGTTTCTATCGACACCCCAAAAAATGAAGAAAAGTTAAAAAATTTCAAGGAAGTATCTTACACTGAAAAGTTAAAAAAACGTCTTCGATTAAACTGTGGGACTGTTGTGGTGGGTTGACCCTGGCTGGTTACCAGGTGCCCACCAAGCCACTCTTATCACTTTCCCTCCTCCATGGGACTAGGGGAGAAAATACAGTGAAAAGCTCATATCTCAAGATTAAGACAGGAAGATCACTTAGCATTTACCATCGTGGGTAAAACAGACTCTACTTGGGGAAATTAATTTAATTTATTGCCAATTAATTGTAACAGACTGGGGATAGTGAGGAATTAAGCAAAACTGACACCACCTTCCCTTCCCCCCACCCCTCCCTTCTTCTCAGGCACAACTTCACTCCTGATTTCTTTATGTCCTCCTGCTGAGTGGCACAGTGGGACAGGGAATGGGGGTTGCAGGCAGTTCATAACACTTCCTCTCTGCCACTCCTTCCTCCTCATGCTCTTTGCCTGCTCCAGTGTGGGGTCCTTCTGGCAGGAGACACTCCTCTGTGAACTTCTTCAGTGCAAGTCCTTCCCATAGGCTGCAGTTTTTCACAAGCTGTTCTAATGTGGGTCCCCCATGGGCCGCAGGTCCTGCCAGAAATCCAGCTCATGTGTGGGCTTCTCTTCACAGGCCCGCCAGGAGCCTGCTCCAGCTTGGGCTTTCCAGGGGCTGCAGCTTCCTGGAGCTTCCTGGTGCCTGGAGCACCTCCTGGCCCTCTTTCTTCGCTGACCTTGGTGTCTGCAAGGCTGTTTCTCTCACATTGTCTCCCTCCTTTCTCATATATTTATTGCACAGCATTTTTACCCTTTTATAAATATATTCTCACAGAGGCACTACCACTATCACTGATGGGGTCAGCTTTGATCAGCAATGGGTCTGTCTTGGACCTGTCTAGAAGGGGTTCTGTCCAACCTAGTGTTTTCTCACAGAATTTCCCCTGATACCAAAAGCAACGTAAACCCAATAGAAATGTTCACATGCACTCTTGATTGAAGAGATAATTGACAGAAAGTAGGTGGAAACCTTTAATTGCACATAGATTGGTTTCAGGCAGTTGAATCCCCATTTATATACCAGTGATGCTGTCCTTCACCATTCAAAGACTGCCCAGCCATACAGAAGTTGGGATTTACCTCAAATGAATAACTTAATTTGCCCACATGTATTGTTGTAGGGCTTGTGTGGTGAAATGAGCAGCTGTTGCTTAAGAGATTTGATGTGATTGGGGTTTAGGTAAAAGAGCCCAAGGACTTGGACGTGGTTAGAACTATGAGCAACAGCATCCAAGTGATAGTCATTGAGCATTCAATTGACATTGAACAGTCCTTCTTTTGGGGCTATGCTGCCCTGCAGCAGGAGGAGAGGGCTTTCAGAAACTTTGAAGGATGTGCATGAGGAAGTCAGGGTCTGGAGTGTCGGTAGGGCTGGGTGGAAGGATGGTCTTTTCTCCAAGATTGTTTTCATCGTGCATTTTATTTTTTTGCTCCTGTATGAATCTACCAATGATCTAATTTGAATGCGTGCTGGTGCTGTCATTACTCTCAAAGTAACTAGAGTTACTAGAGTTAGAAGAGACTAGAGCTTGAATGGATGAAGGCATCTGACATTGGCTGTTTATTGGCTATTTGTACTCAGTGGAAGTGGTAGATACCTAACTTATACAAACTGCATTGATTGACTTTATTTGGATGTGGGATCACCCAGCACATCATAAAAGCTGCTGGGGAATAATCCCTGAAGTTAGGCAGATTTTATCATCCTTTATGTCTTCACTGGTACCTGCATCTCCCTTCTGAGTCTACTTGTTGACCAAACGCTCCAGATTAAATGGCCAACCTTTCCATGTTAACTAATCTCTCACAGTTAAATCCTGTGGGCTGGCCTTGCAGTGTGGAATGCTGCCTTCTAATGTGTAGGAAGCATTCACGCTTCTATAATGTGCTAATAATTTAAAGTAATAATCATCCAGGCATTAACTTTATGCTTGGAGATGCTAAATTTGAGTGATGTCATTCATTCAGCAGACAAGTTATACATGTTAGAGATGATAGGGTAAAGAGAACATAAACTTAGAATGCCACCTACAGTAGGGAAATAAATAGGAGCAGTAAAAATGCAAATTAATGCATATGAATTTATTTTCTCTTGGTCTGTGAAAAACTACGAACTTCACTCACCTCTTTGGCTGGAAGGAAGGCGGGTTGAAAATAGTGAAAGGAGGTGTAGTATTCATCTGCTCAAACTGGTTGGTCACTATGCCTTTTGCAGTGGTCTTAAAGAGATTATTTTCAATTGATTTCTGAAAAGGTCCATAAATTAATCCGTTTAAAAGTACCAGTATTTTAATTACTGCAGCATAATTACTTAATACCACTCTGGGTCAGTTTGATAGAGAACATTACTTCAGAAACCCTGAAGCAGTTGTAAAAACATTTTAAATGAATCTCCCTCAAATCAATCAGTGTTGTTAAGACTCTTGTATATTTTAAGCTAATTAATTTTATTTTGTTGTTGGTTTATTTACCTTACTGCATAGATTTATCTTACTGGATAAATATTTAATCTTTGATTTAAAGTTCTTCTCCTGTCTCAGGCTTGTCTTCCAACCAGTCTAGTATTTTTTTCGCAATATTCATTGTGTCACAAAAGGATGTCAAGTGGTTTGAAGTAATCAATTTTAATACAAGTTGCAAACAGGCAGAGATTTCTTCCCACCCACATGATGGTGTGTTGATACCTGAGGCTAAAGGGGTTATAACTTATGCTGAAAGTTTCAGGTGACATCCTGAGCCACACATAAAGCCAACAGCAAAATCCCCATTGATTTTTATTGCCCTCAGATTAATTGAATGCATTTGAAAGAAACAAAAACAAATACAAGCTTTAGCTTAGTCATCCCAGATGTTCCAGTTATTTTTGTCAAATATTTCATTTTTTGAAATTTTTTTCATCTGTTATCCTGCAGGAAGAGAACGAAATTCTTGTCTTCTGTTACATCCAGTGTGCAAGGATTTCCACACATTAATTCTGATTTCATTAGGAAAAATATTTTTATCCATTTTTAAACAGCTTTCTACTAGGTGTCATTCATTTCCCTGTTTTGTTTTGTTTATTTTTAAAAATGAAAAGGTGAAAATATTCTTTTCTTTGTTTCTCTTTCCTCTCAATTATCTTGTAGAGCTTATGTCTTCCTTGTTTATTCTATAGAGTTTGCAATTTCAGTTTCTTTAATCTATGTTGAAAACGGACATGATATTCAATGTGGAACTATCTTCCTGACATAGCACAATTTTAGTTTCTATGCCATTAGTTGTGCTCAATGCAGGACTTTATGATCTGTCCGTGATAAAAGGTGTATATATATTGTAAGGATTTCAGGGGTAAAGTCTTGCTCAAATATGCACACCAAAAGAGAAAACTTCAAAAATATGAGGTCTGGTCTTTGCCTCTTGTACAGAGAGGCATAAAACTGAGCTTTTGACCCCTTCTGTTGCCATTTTACGTTATTTTAGAGCTGCTATGAAAATCAAGCATAAAATAAAATGAAAGTGATATCCATACATTTTTTTATTATTTTTCTTTACTAAAATTTATCCTCTAGTTATCCAAAAGGATTGTGATCATTTGATAGAAAACACTGTTTTGATGTCATAAAACCAAAACAGTAAAAAAAATTATATAGGTATCTCATAATATCATCTAATAACTTTCTAACCCAGAAGGCAAAGTAATCCAGAGACATTTCTTTTTGATATATAACAGAAGTTCAAAAGCTTTTTCTTAATTTATAAGATACATCACACAGAAATTTTCCTTGTGCTGCTTCAGTTATCTTTTATCTTGATTATGGTTGACATTTTTAGGGTACAAGGCAATGTAGTTAGCAGGATAATTTTAAATTCTCTATGAGGTGCTGCAGTTTGGCTCTGAATTATGTGGGAGACAGATTGAAGTCAGAGCTCTGTGTTATTTTTCCAGTGCAGCCACCGGATGCCTCATGCAGCCTGATTAGTGCAATGAAGCTTTGAAAGACAAAACAGCGAAGACAAAAAACATTGCGATGCTTTACAAAGCAAAGGGCAGGCACAGGTTGTCAAACCACCGCCTTTGTTTTTCCTGTAAATTCATATAAAATTTAATACAGTACAAAATATTGCAAAACCTTCATTTGCTGGGAGAATCCAGGCTGCTTCACTTGAGTAACTCCACCTGATTGTGTACCTGTTGCAGAAGAGCCCCCACCCAAGCACCCCCGGCACGTTTAGCTCTTGAACACAGAGATTTAAAATCGTTTAGGCCTGAAGTATCTTCTTCTGCTTAGTCTTCCTGATTTTTATGTACATTTAAGCATATTCAGTCCTCCCATATGCAGACTAGCTAACACATAAAATTCTTTACTTGGCATCCCTCATCTGGCTCCTCTACTTACTAAAACTCAAAGTAGGAATGAGAATGTAGTATCTTCCACAATGTATCTTTTACATTAAAAAAGTATTAATTGGATGCAGCTTTTCTTAGTTTAAAAGGAATAAAAGCAAACTACGGTTTCAGTCATATTTTTTTATCTTTAGGCAAACTCGCTATACCTGTAGCCAAAATTAAATTAGGATCTATACTTTCTTCTGGAATCTTTCCAGCTCATCTTTAGGTGAAACACATACCATAATAGGATGTGAAGCAGAAGCTGAAGGCAAATATGTTTCCCAATTCTGTCTTTTCATGAGTGTAATATGAGAATTGCATTCTAGTATCGTGGTAAAGATAAGTAACATTTATTCCAATATCTTTGAGTCTATAAAACCCCATTTGTAAATGTCTACTAAATTACAGTTTTTCTTTCATTCTGAATGGCTTTCTAACACCCTGTTCAGTACATTTTTGCAGTCTGAATGAAGTTTTAAAATATTTTAAACTCAAGAGCACTACTTTGAGCAGGATGCAGCTCACTTTGGGGTGAGGAGAGGATAAGATCTCTGTCATCAGTGACAGCAAAATGCAGAACAAAGCATTTAACTAGATGATAAAGACCGGTGCCATAGAACAATATTTTTTTTTAATAATTGATTAAAGCTTTGCTTGCTGATCAGCATTTAAACACCTAAATAAACAGCCTGATTCCCAAAATAGCAGTAGATCTAATGACTTGCATGAAATTAGCTTTCCTGACAATCTGGAATTGAAATTTTGGTGATTGATAAGAATTTTAGATTTAGAAGTTCTTCTACCCCAGGGAAATGCTTTCCCACAGGCAGCACCAGCTGGGTGAGATCACACATGTGCATTTGTCCCATCCACCCTGGTTCCTGTGGGAAGGCAACTGGGTGAACAGGGTATGAGGTCTAGCACACCCTGTTGGGTCCTTGGAGCATGTTCATCTCCTCTCCAGCCAAAACACCAACCTCCTTGTGGAGCTTGTGCCTCATTTGTTGCCCAGTGTGCTGCAGTCACAAAAACTACCCCCTATTCAATAGCACATGTTTTCTTGTTGCATCTGCTTTAAAAACTGGATTCAAATTTATTTAATAGATTACCAGCTGTGTTTTAAGAAAACAGGAGCAGCTGGAGACAAGCAGGAAGCACTTTCCAGTAGCCAGTTCACTCTCCACATGGCATCACAATCAGCTCTGCAAACTGCTACTGTGTCCTGGATCACTTTTTCAAAATCCTGAGCAATGACATTCTTCATTTCATGCTCCCTAACAGCACTGTTCAGTTTCTGAAATGAAGACAAGAGTGAGAAAAATAAACCTTATATCAAAGGACCAAGGCTTTGGTTTGTTGTAAATTAGCATCTTTCTATTAGCTGATGGCATTGGAAGCAGGCTGTGGAAATCCTTTTTTGACAAAAGACACTATAAAAATGTGATATGTGATTTTGTACTGCCAATTATTGTAAAAGCAAAATGCAACATTTTATAATGGAGCCACTGCTTAATGCTGTTCTCTCTTTCTTTTCCCTTCAAATCAGATATTTATCTTTGAGAATAACATCTATTACTGTGCCCATGTGGGGAAACAAGCCATCCGAGTGGTCTCCACGGGAAAGGAAGGTGTTATTTTCAATGGGCTCAGCGACTGGCTATATGAAGGTAGGACATGACATTCAGGGCAGCAGTTAGTTATGAGTTTGAGTTACACTCTAAATCTGCAGAACTGGCTGGATTTATATGTTCACTATTGCATTTCTGGGGACTGGTGGGCCACGAAGCTGAAAATCTGCTATTCCGACAGTTGTCTGAAGTGCTGGACTGGAAATAATGTGAAATGATGTAAGAATTCTGTTTTCAGGCTGTTTTTCTGTCCCTTAGTCCAAAGGTAATAAATCACCGAGCTTTAATGAACAGAACTGCTTCATTATTTAATGGCACCTGCAATCACTCATAGACGTGCCAGTTTTCAAATCACAGAGAAGAACAGAAATGACAGGGAAAAGGGCTTTATTTTAAAGGAAGAAGTCAGGAAACAATTTTACTTGATTGGTTGTTTTCAACAGCACTAGGTGGGCCCTCGAAGTTGCCCAGACGTTACTACCTAAAAATTTCCTAAAAGCAGACAGGTTCTCACAGTAATTGGCTTCTTTCCCTTGAAAATGGACCTGCTGCACTAGAGGGTCATTGCTGGAGCACTTGCTTTACTTTGGTCCTTTCAGCTGGTAAATGGTGTCTGTGAGCAGCTGCTTGCACAACATACCTGCTCACTAGCTTAGGAAAGGACCCCAGCCATCCCCAGTAATTTAGGGGGTGTTATAGGCTTTTAAGCTAAAGCTTTATCAGAATTAAAATTAAAATATATCTATAATGTATATGTGTGTAACATGTATACAACATGCATCCCTCTTTCTGTCGCTGGCTAATTCCACCAGCAGTTCCTTTTCACAAGGATCGTGGTTTTGAGACCTGGCAGTGTCTCTTTCCTGTGACAAGTTTCCCTCTGAAGTCACACTGTCTCCTGTGTGTCACAGCACAGTCCCAGTCTTTTCTTACCTCCATAGAATGAAGTGTCCAGATACATTTATTAACTGTTCCCTGTTGGCTGCTCCCGCTTTCCTTGAGGCTTAATGGAATAGAATATGTTGCAAAATGCCATTTAGCATTAATTGGTGTAAAAATATTACTCATTCTTTAAATTGCTCTCTATCACTGCTAAGCTGGGGCTGTTGGACTCAAAAATAAGGGAATTAAAATAAATTATTTTGCTTGTCACCCCTAGAGAAGCTGGTCCCATAAATCAGTGTACAAGCTCATCAAACACATCAGTGCTAAAATCTGAAAGCGGTTTAGATTACTTTTGATATTTAAATGTGTGTTTACACAGTACCACAGAATATTTCCAAGTGAGCGTTCTCCTTGTGAAGCACTTTGTAACCAGAGGAGTGGCTAAGAAGTTACAAAATGCTAATTTTCTTTAAGTTTTCTTTATTTATTAATTTGTTGCTGAAGTTGTGGGCAGGCCTGTTTGGCTCTGTAGGTCAATGTGCGTATTAACACCTGTGTTTTGCTGATAAACATCATTTAGTACATAAGGTCTTTTTGTAGGGTCTCACACATATAACCATGCTGAGAGGAGTTTGTCAAGCTGGTGAACTCCAAGCATGCTGACAAGCCTTGGATGACACTTGTTTTGCTGTCGCATATTTTTATTCAATCATGGGATTGCTCAGGCAATTTCTTGGCTGACATTGACTTTCATGTTTGTCCTTTAGAATAAACTTTCTTGTTTATTCTAAAGAATAACTTTATGTTAATGTACTGGGATAGGAAACGAATGTATGATCAAAACCACTCTGGTTTTACCAAGCCAGGTTCTATAATGTCTCTGAACCACATGTACAGAGTAGGACCACTGAGCCTGCTATTCACTGGGAGTGCGTTTTGCAGGAATCTGGATATAGCATCCCTTTGGAATCATAGAATCGCTCAGGCTGGAAAAGAACTTCAAGATCATCAAGTCCAACCTCAATCTAAACTTACTACCCTAACAACCCACTGCTAAACCGTGTCCCCAAGCACCACATGCAGATGATTTTTAAACACATTCAGAGATGATGACTCAACCACATCCTTGGGGAGCCCGTTCCAGTGCTTAAAATGTCACTTCGTGTCCAGGCACAGTTTGTATTGAAATAAAAACTTCTCTTATTTCACAAACAAGATGTAGAAGGACCCACAGGGAAGCATCAGATATAAACATTCCCAAGTGATGGGGTGCAGAATCCAATATCAAATCCAGAGCTGGACTGTGTGAGCTGAGGTCCTTCTCCTGCACTACATCACTCGTGCAGCCCTCATGGATGTAAAACTGGAACTGGAGTCAGGACTGAGGATTCATGGCAGATGCTTGAACAAGCTATGAGGACACAGGATAAGATGAATCTGCAGCTTCAGGTGTCAGCTGTCTGCATGTATGTATGGATGAAGTGGGATCCCAGAAGAAATTTGATATTGTGTGGTGGTAAATGGGTAAGGACCACTGGGAGGTGGATGACACCTCCCCACTGGAATCCACGGGAATTCAGGAATCATTGTCAGTGAGGCTGAAGTTTTACCCTAGAAGCAGCTGGGATGATCTGCTGACACACTGTTACCAGCACCTTTATTTTTCCAAACTGCCTCCAATTCTTGGGTGCCTCCTCTTCAATGGGATAAACTGGAATAATATTTCAAATCCAAACTTACCTTACTGAAATTGCTTGAAATCTGGGAAAAGATTTAAATTTACCACCTCAAGGCTATTTTTCCTTTTCCCCCATTCTCACTGATGTTTATAGACGTGTCTTCCCCAACTCCCTAACAGAGCTGGGTGGGATGCTCAGACCCAGGTTTGTTTGCACTGTCACTGTCTCAGCGAGCTACTGAGATGAACGCTGAGCATATGTAGAAGTCTCGTTCCATCTGTGCAGCCATCTCCAGCAGAAAGTCTGCAAGGGAGCTGTGAGAATTGCTGAAACAGGATCACAGAGAGTTCATCACCCTCCTCCTCCCTCGCCTGCTCTTTTTGTTGCTGAAGTTCCCCACCTCTGGCAGCAGCAGCCAAGCCCCCGCGCAGCACCCACGGGTTACCGGGACAGCTCACGACCTGCTTCTCACTTCTACTAAATACAGTGAGAAAAAAATAAATATAGAAATTACTGGTGATTTCTGTTTGAGTAATTTTAAGGTCTTTTATTATAATTGGTGAGAGCACATCAACAAAACTCCCCCCACCCTTTCCAAGAGCTGTTTGCACAGCGTTCTATGCAGATGGCAATCCCAGCAGTGCCACTGTTTGGGGTAACTCCTGACGCTTGGTATGAATGATAGACCCAGAGGGAACACTTTTCTTCATAACGTGACTGCTTTTGTCACGACAGAATAGATGCACTGTACTATTAATCACAGATTTTTACTAAGCCCGGAAGCAGAGCAGATCTAGAGTAGATTTGACAGGCTTTTTGCCCTGGAAAAATGCAGAAGTTCATTTCAATTCAAGTTAAGCTCTGCTTTTGTAAATCTGCCAAAGGGGAAAAAAATTTCTTCGATGTATTTATGCTGATCTGTAGACTTTTGATAATATAGTGAAAAACATTTCAAATCAATCAGAGCTTAATCTACTTAGTGCATTTAGCTGGAGGGTTATAGATTGATACATAGATTACTTTAACATGAAAGCGTAGATTAAACATGGCTTTTATTACTAAAATAAGCATTGACAATGTTTTCATAGTCGGACTTAACATTTTCAGAGCTGCGCCTGATAGATGCTTATACTAAAATGGAGTCATTTCCTGCAAAAGAGAGTTTAAAGTTTTGCAGCTGAAACCAGCTAAGCATTTAAATGCATAACATCAGCAAAGACTGTTTGATATTTCAGTTTACTGGTTTGAGAATATGTTTTAGCAATAATGAGGCTTAAAGACAATTTAAAAACAGGTGGTGCTATAGCACAACGTACTTTCAAAGCAATAGGAGTATATATATGTTCTTTACATGATAGTACTTCAATAAAAATAATGTAGATTTTCAAAAGTAAAGTGCAGGTAAAATTAATTTCATTTAAACCCTTTGTTAGACCATTGTTCAGCAGAAATTAATTCTGTCATGGTATTATTAAAGTATCTTTATATGCTACCAAGCACTTGGAGAGACTGCTGAGATGTTGTGATAAAGGGTGGCAGTGAGGGGCTCTGCTAGATGTTGCCTGTGAGATCCTGCTAAGTGACAAAGAAGTTGTGGAGTCCCTGTATAGCCGTTTGGAAGTTCATTGAGTTTGGTATTGTGTGATGCTGAATCCTGGGAAATGGGGCAGGAGGACCTGGCATGCTGCTGTCAGATCAGCAGGGTAATTCAAGCTTCCTTTGCATGAATCTGCTGAGCAGGACAGGGACCTTTTCTGGGCTGCACTACTATAAAGTCCTGACCTCCTTTGAGCACATCTGTGTTCACAAATAGAGGTACATGGTTTCTGGAGAGCTACTTAGCTCCTTAACATCTCAACTACTTGGAAATCATGAGGGAGTAGGAGGCAACACAGTGACGTGTGTTCGTGTCACCAGCGGGAGGGGAAGGAAAGATTTTCACCTATAGATGGGCCTATCCCATCCATAGAGTGCAAAACAGAGTTTTCCTTGTGTTTTGCTGCAAGTGTCCTTAGATATAAGAGTAGTGCCTTAGAAGCTATTTTGCAGCTTGGTCTGCGGGACACATTTTTTATTTTTAGGGACGTTGGTTGCAAAAGGAAGAATTGCACATGAGTTACTCCCTCATCTCATGCCACTGTCAGAGAGATCAGAAAGGCTTGTCCTGCAAGTCTCTAAAGATCATCTCAAAGTGGACATCCCCATTCCAGACACAGTCCTGACACTGTGGCTGTGACATCTCATCTGGATGTCTCCTCATCTTCATGTCAGCAAGAGCCACATCTGGCACCCAGGCTCCAGCCCCAGCTCACATGTCACGTGTTTAAAATGCTTGTGCAGTATGAGCTAGATGTATCCACCATTTAAAACTGACACTCTGCTCTGTTGAGCTTCGTGCACAATGTTGCTATGCTTTATTTTTGTCTGAGGAGCAAGAAGAGGAGTGAAAAGAGACTCTTTTTTAGTGATGAGTCGTATGCCTTATTAATCTTAATTCTGCCTGCATTTACGTTATCACCAGCAGATCCTCTTGTGTGACTTCGCAGTGACACCTGGTGGGAGAGGCCAGGATGTCACCGTCATTAAGACAATGAAACTGCAGAATTTTTTGCTGCAAGATCTAGTAAAAGGCTCCAAATTTCCCCTCACATACATTTCCCTGAAACTCTGTCTGAGCTTATGGGAACTACACATTCAAAGTTACAGGCTGATTCATGGTAATAGTGGTTCTGTTCCTTTTCCAGACTTTATAAAGAGAGGAAAGAGAACACAGTAATAAAGAAAAATCTTTTTTGTAATTTAATCAACGTCTTGCAAAACTCAGAGGGTAAATTTAGAACATGTATGGCTGGTCTCAGAGGTGCAGTGCCTGGTAGCAGCTGCCAAATCAAATAGCAGATATTTTGAGCAGTATCTTTTATGCTTACAGTATTTCAAGCAAGCATAGAAGGTATATTTCTTAAGTTTAGAAGTATTAATCCTGGGACTCTGGAAGTGGTCTTAATACTGGGAAAATGCTAGATAAGTCTGGTGAAACAGTGCCTTACCTAATTCATCTGTGTGCTCAATTTGTCATTGTGTAATATGAGAACACTGAGCTTCTGCTTGGAAACAGGAACTTTGATGATCAAATTATACCTGAATTTGAAAAGGGACATTCTTAATTAGGCTGAAAGCAAGTAACTCCTAATTCCTGCTCAGTGTCACCAGAGAAGGAAATCAGATATCCTAATATTTCACAGTGTAGGGCTAACCTTTCCCAGTAATTACTAACTCCAGGACCTGGTGGGGGAAGAGGAGATAAGAATTACACTGAGTCATCACTGAATTTTTTAGGATACTCTGGATAAATGAATCTCTTGCCAAAAGAATGCTAAAGCCAGGGCTCCAGACAGTAAAAGAGGCCAGCCCTAATGGGACTACAAATTATTCCTTTTTGACAAGATGTGTGAAGAATCACTGGGACAATGAATACAGATTGTAATTTGTTTTTAAGAACTTTCCCATTTTCAGCCACAAAGAAAGTATTTCAAGGACATAGATAAATATGCAGTTCTACACAACTGCTGTGAGGTAAAGGGGGGTAGGGAAATGCTTGGAACTGGGAAATGGCATCAGACAGTGCCACAAATGCAATCCTAGTCTAAAAATCACTAGTTTGTCTTCAGTATGTGCTTGATGTTATTCAGGGATTTTGGAGAAGCTGTGTGGAACTTGTTCACGCATTTCTGTGCTTGTTCAGGTGAGGTAGCAAAGCTGGTGTGGTTCTTCAGTGGCAATGTCATAGATTACAATAGAAAGCTTTCCTCTGTTTTGCATATTGGGCATCATTCAGTGTTGCCCATTCAGAATGCAGCTGTTGCAGAGCACTTGGGGCCATACAGTTCCTAGTTAGCCATTATTTAGCTGCTTATTGAAAATGTAGGTTACTGGGTTTTGGTGCAACTTTGTTTGCATGTTCATTTATACCAAATATGTATAAAATCTAGCCATTTCAGTTGCAGTCAAAATAAGAATGAAGAGCAGCTCTTGGCCTCAGCCATGTGTTTGCAGTAGGTATTTCCACTGTACATAATTCTGTTCCAAGGAAGATTAACTAGATGCAACATTATTTTTTCTTATTCATGTTGAAGCAGAGGGGAAAAGAGCCTTAAATTTCACCAGATGATGTCATGAAAGGTTTGGTAGAAGTTCCCTCACCTTCTTGCTGTGGTGGAGGTTCCCCTGTCGTAGGCAAGCTCACTTTATAGACTGCATCACCAGGCACAGGCTTCTGGCCCTTCTTAGTTGGCTACGGTCAGGGAAAATTGAACCATTTATAATGCACATTGTGAATGCCTGCCTAGAAATCAGCAAGCTCCTGAAAACTTTAAAATGTGCTGTTTTCTGGACAGGCTTCAAAATCCAGCACCGCACCACGATAAAACTTGCCAGCTCTAGCCCAGTCTTCAACCTTCCCTTTCTGCAGAAGGTTCTTTGGAAGGAGGCTGCCAGCCAAACCCAACACCTGTCATCCTCTAATTTTTGGATCACCACTCTTCAGGATTCAGGATGGTTTTTGGAAGGAAAACAGAATATTCTTTACTGTGGTCAGTGACCTGCTTGGGGCAGTGGAAGGAAGCCAGATGTCCATTCTGATGCCGCTGATCAGCCAGCAGCTGCCAGTACTCTAAGTCAAGAGGTGTTCAGCAATTGAAGTTGTTTGTGTTCTTTCACAGAGGTCCTATTTAAAAGTGCATTTCTTCAGGAAGAGCTCTGAGCCTTGATGCTTCTCTTGGCATCATGCTTGGAGGCAGGACCGCAATGCTAGCTCAGCTCAGACTGATAAGGGAAAAGAAAATTCTCCTTTCTAGAATTACGTACTGTGCTTCCAGATATAATGCCAGCCTGGTCACAGCCAGAGGGAAGACTTTATTAAAGTCTAAACTGGTTTTATAATATTTTAGGTAGTTTCTTATAGTTCCATGCAGTTTCTTGCAATTCATTCTTTGCTGGATGAAATTGTTTCTTTGTTGGATGAAATCATCCAATCATTGGATTATTTCTATATACTTGCAGTAAGAGTGAAAGTAAAAAAGTCATGCTCTGCTGTTTTGCCAGTACTTTAATATTTAACGGTAAGGCAACACTCGTCTGCATTGCAACAAATTGTGAGTGAATTGCTCAGGTCTGCTTGGCTATGTGATTAAAGAGATTATTGAAATTTATATGGAGCTTTTCCTAAAAATAGATTTTCAATCTATATAGCAAACATGCGAGCATAAATTGTGTTCTGTTACAGCAGTTTAAATCCAGACTAGGTCTTTTGATCTCTGCAGATTTATTTGAGGTGTGCAACTTCCCACAAAATGTAACCAGCTGCTGTGGTAGGATCTCTTCTCTTTTCCACTGTTACTTAACTACCACTGCTTTGTCAGGGATATAGTTACCTCTTCAATTACCTTATGTGAGAAAAGAGCTACCCAGTTTGCAAGCAAATTAAATCCAATTCATTAACTACTGTTCTGTTTAAGCAAGAGTATGTGGATAAAAATGAAAAATTACAAAATATGTAGAACAGTATCAGACTATGAAAGTAGCACCTGGTAGGTATCTGAAAATAGATATTGTATCACTAGTCAAATATATCCAAAATATGGTTAGAGTTTTCAGCTTGAAGATGAGTTATATTTCTCTGCACCAACTTCATTACTGTAGCCTTGGGTTAAATACTCTACTGGAGATCTGTGTCCCCATTTTCTGATTATGCTGGTATTTTTAATAACTAATTAGTATACTAGCACTTTAAATATTGCAGAATAGATTTTGACCTGTGCCATGCTACTCTGAAGTCCGGAATAACTCCATGGAAGCTCATAGTGTTGCTCTGGTTCTGCACCAGGATGCTGAGTGTGAGGGTCTTGCTGTAATATTCATGCTTTATGTCCACTTATCAGGGTTACAAAAGAAATATTTTAAACTGACATGATTCCCATAAAAAGAAGTGTTAATCTTAAAGAGTATTCATGCAAATTCATTCAAATGCAAGAGCATGTGCTTTTATGTCCATAAACATGTGGTTTGAAATTAAAAAACACAGAGAATACATTTAGGTGCTCAGGTTCACTGCAGATAAAACAAAAAAACATAATTTCTGCATTGGTAGAACTGAGCTTGGGGGCTGTGACACATAAGAGTCTTCCAGGCTATAGAATGCTATGTAAGATTAAAAGATGGGTTAATTTGCACAAAAACTATGTACATGAATATGGGTGGAAAATAAATCTGTTAGGGCATGTTGCCCAGGGATACTGTGGAGATCTCTGTCCTGGAGGATTTTTAGGAGTGAATTAGACAGATTTTTGTCACAGGTTTTTCAGATAAACATCAATCTTCTTTCAGTGCAAGGGAGGGATTAGAAGACTCTTCTAGACCTACAGTTATATGATTCTATGTATAATTTTGATGGCATTTTCTGATCTCTTTGCAATCAGACATGTTGGCTCTGAGATTACAAAGTCACTGTAGGAGCTTTTGGAATATCCCATCAGAAATTACAAATATCTGTTTTTATATACAATAGGGCAAATACATATAACGTGCTTGTACAAGATAGGTGTGGGGAATTGCGCTCTATCATGATAAATTTACATTTAGTGCATTATTCCCTTGAGAGAAATTGGTGGTTTTCTTTTTCTGAGGGTGTCCATGAACTTCTGTTGAAAAACATGTTTTAAAGAAAAAATCCAAGATTAGTATTTTTAAAGTGCTGCAATCAAGAAGTGATTAAGAGGACAGAAAGAATCACCACATTGAAAGATAGCCATAGAAATGTTATGTTAGTGCATAATTCCATCAATTTGACCTGAAAAGTAAATGTCTGTAGTTTTCCTTCTTGATGCTCCAGTTCTTATTTGGTGCAGCCTTGCATATGAAAATTGAGGGGCCAGTGCAAAAGCTACAGGCTATTTAAATAGCTATGCTCTTTATCTCTCTGCTCTTTGGCCTGAATAAAGAGTATCTGCTGTAAGAAAAAAAAAAAAAAGGCAACAATAAATGTGCTCTGTCCAAATTAGAACAAGTGAAAGCTACATGAAAGGGATGAAAATTCTGCTGAGATACGTGGTTCTCACTAGAGAGTTGGCCTATCCATTGTTGTATAATAGTAGGAAAATCAAAAGAATATCAGAAAAAATGACAGAAGTCAGCTCATAATTTGTGTGTGTCAGCTCTCCTAATGACAAGAAAAAAGACAAAGAACCAAACTGAAGTGCAGTTAAAAAAACTACAACTCCAAATCCTAACACCAGCTGGAAACAGTCAGAGGTCAGAGCGAGTCTCTGACTGGAAGGGGGGAGGAAGTAATGATCTGTGAAACGCAAAGGGTGACTTACTGCCCAGGGCTGCCTGGGGACAAGGTGTGCCCCTGCAGAGCTGAAGTCCATTGTTTCCTCCAGCAGAACAGACAAGAGGAAATATGAAGAAAGATATTTGTAAGTAAAAAACAGCCTTCAATACTTCCCTCTGTGCTGGATGTTGCATGAGGAGATAAGCAGCATCCTCAGATCCTGGTACTGAGAAAACAAGACTGGTTTTTTGCATGAGTGTTTCAAGCTATGAGTTCTCCACTGGAACTCAAACCTTTAGTACATGAGGGATGTGGGTGTTACAGTACAAGGTATTTTTCAAACTGGGACAAAGAAGGTGACTGCGGTGTTGATACCAACCAGGACATGGAGGTGACTCTACCAGGACTTTGCTCTGGATCAGGAGAAGTACAGAACTAGGGCAGATCTTTAAAGCAATCAGATTGACATACCAGCAGTTTCTAGAAGATAAAGCATCCAGGGATTATATCACCCTCAACACTCAATTAGTTTATGTTGCTATAAGTAACTACCATATGGCATAGCTTCTGCACCAGCTGTTTTCCAGTCTTCAATGGGTACACGTCTACAGGGGAAACTATTCCACAGAGTTAGCAGTAATTAGAAAAGTGAAGGAAAATGACATATTTTAGAGATGTTCTTAAAACTTTCAGGTGGCTAAGTAGTAAAATACAAGTGGCCAGGGATGTGTTGGCTGTTGTGTGTCAGTCTGGGGATACCAGGTGCCTGCAAACACCACGTGTCTGCAGCAGGGCGGGTTGCAGAGGTTACAGCTGCTCCTGGTCTACAGTGGTGTAAAGCAGCCAGTGTGGGACAGCAGGAATTGAGTCCAGGAGGATCACAGAAGCCTTGAATCATGTCCTGGTATCCTGGGATGCAGGCTGAGGACTGCAGGAACTGAGCAATGCTGTAACCAGCAGGAGATGTTTTCATTTAAACCCATGGCAAACAACAGGAGCTGCTACAGCCTGTACCATGCTTCTGCCTCCCTGCAGCCCTTGCCCACATCCACTGTGATTTCTTAGGGTCTGGAGGTGAGGTGATACATCACGGGCCAGGTTTCATTGCCCACCAAGGCATAGCCAGACCATAGCTACCTCACCAGCGATAAAACTCAGGAATAAACCAATATTTCATGTCTGCTCGATCTGCAGCCTCCAGCAAGAACCTCACCAGCCACTTTTGTTTTCCCCAGCCTTTTTGCCTGCTTCCCCCTCTTTCCATTGCAAACTGGGTTTCCTACTCCAAGAAATATTTCCATGGCACAGCCAGGCCATGTAGAACTGGACTTGATGCTGTTCTTCCCAGTTCTTTTCTTCTGAAGGGATCACAGCCTTTTCTATGTTCACCCATGTTATTTTGGTGCTGAATGACCACACTTTCAACCAGCTTATGCTACTGGCTTGATAAGCTATTGTTTGCACACAAGAAAATTATTATTAGACTACCTTTTTTTTCCTTGGATAATGACTGAAAATTTATTGTGCCCTAATCTCCAACTATAGGAAGTTTTAAGACCATAAAAGTCCTTGCATGTTGCTCCGCACTGGAAAATGTTAGTCTATTGTTTTGAGTCACATCAAACAGCAAGGCAACACAAAATGCTGCTAAAAGCTAAATGCTATAATTTATTCATAATTATTTATAATACTTCTTATTAACAAATTCCCTAATGGTGGGTTTTGAAGGATTCTCTTTTCAATTTTAAAGTTTTTGAGGTTTTAATGAGAGTAGAAGCATTGTATAGTACCAAAGCAAGCTGTCATGTGCTCTGTGCTTTTATCCATAAAATTTCCTGGGATGTAGCTAGGTCTCCTAGATGGATTTGCAACTGTTGTGGCTGTATGCAATGTAAGCTACACCAAGGAAACATCTACTCTTTGTCTCACCTGATACCGATTATACAGTAAAGGGCAAACATTGCAGTCTGTTGGGCAGAATATTTGAATTCTAATCTATTAGCTGAAATATATTTTCCATAATTCACACAAATGTGCCAGAAAAACAGATCAAAAATTCACAATTACAATCTCATTTTGTATATAAAATACTCTAATTTATATATCAGATATAGAGCAAATTATACAGTTAAGCAGAAGTTCATGCCTCTAACAGATGTACCTGTTCCTTAAAATTACCTGAGCTTTTCTTCAGTCTTTGTTTTTCTTTTTTGAATGTTTCCACTGCCTTATATAGTGCTGTATTCTTGTATATAACCAATGAAGCCTTAAATCTGTGGTGCCTGGCCTGGGAACCAGAGAATAATACCTTTCCATTGAGACCCAGAAATAGTTATATTCCAGTTTGAGAAATATCAACGCTTTGTTGAAAATACAGAAAAAAGGTTTACATTGTACTTTAGATCTAGATTATCTCTACGTGGTAATTTTAAAATTAAGTAGTAACAAATATTTTTTTTTTCTCATTTTCTCAGTAATACAGTCATTTAAAATGAAGACTAGAAGTTTATTCCTTAGTGTGGCTTACAAAGCCCCGACCTCTCATGGATCATCTTTTCTCATGCATCTGTAATTCCTTTCCAGTCTGAATCTTCTACTGTTTTTTTTTGTTGTTGTTATGTACATAACACTATTTTTTCTGTGTTTCGTGTATTCTTTTTAAGCTGGTTTTATATAATTTGAGACTTTTTTTTTTCCCCTATTCTGATGAGACAAAAAAAGCAACATATTCTAAAGGAGAGAGGTACTATCTTGGAGAGGAAGAGTTAATACAGAAGGGCATATGAATACTTGATGACAAAAAGGAATAATTCCAGAGTGATCCTCAAAACTTCGTTAGAGGTCAGAGAGACGTGCAATATTGCATTAGCTGAAAGAAAAACACTTATATGCCAGGGTTTAATGTCCTTGGAAATGTTGCAGAGTTTATTTGAAAAATAAACCCAACAATACTCTATTAAATTTATAGAGGAAATGGAAAGCAGAAACTCGGAAGGCTGTAATTGCCACCTACAAATACAATCATTAGAATGAGCAAGAAGTAATGAAGGAGGAAATCAGAGGCCACTCACCTCCTTAGCAGAAAGGTGGAAGTTATGTTGCCACCATGTGGTAAGACTGTGAAGAGCTGGGAGCAGCTACTTTCATCGTTAGGATTCAATAGGAGTGCTTCAAAGAGTCAGGAATCAGCATGATTTTCTGGAAAAATGTAGTATGCAAATAGCATCCTGATTAGAAAGAAGCAATGTGAGATGAAATCCCATTTTGCTTTTGAGTCGTGTGTATGATCAGTTCTTTGGTAGTGTGTTTGTAGGGGCTTTTTTTGACTTGAATTTTAATTCAAAACTGTTACATAAAATATTCAGTACAAAAGAAAAGTGAACAGAGCACAGAAAAGAATTTTTTAAAAGTTCTCTTTTTAAAATTAGGTCATTTATAAGCTTTTATGAGTACAAAAATCCATCATTCTGTTGCATGTCTTCTTGAAATCATCTCCAAAGTTTCTGCATTAGTTTTGATTTTTCTCAAATTCTTCTGATAATCCTGGGATACTTCCCAGTTCATTTAGAAATATGAGCCTCAGTGATTTGCAAAGAACTTTTTAGAGCACACTA
The DNA here is from genome assembly GCA_013401335.1 of Brachypteracias leptosomus. Classification (NCBI taxonomy): domain Eukaryota; kingdom Metazoa; phylum Chordata; class Aves; order Coraciiformes; family Brachypteraciidae; genus Brachypteracias; species Brachypteracias leptosomus. The sequence goes on from VYZX01008990.1 coordinate 158,320, forward strand.
TATAGAAACATAATTCTTTTTCAAACGGGAAATCTTCCAGTTCTGCCTACAGCAGGATTTGAGATCCACAAAAGTGTGTCAGCTTGTTCTTTTCCCTCCAACTTTAGATTGTAATTCTTTGTGATGTGGCAACTGGTTGCTGTAGAAATTATTAGGATTCAAGAGCATGATTTCACAGCCTGAGTCGAATGAGCTTTTCACAATCCCCTTTTTGATCAGATTAACACTAGCCCCTGAGCTGACCCACAGCCAAAGAGAGCTGGACAAGCCTCGCCTCTCAGAGCAGGGATTGCTGATGGCCTCACTCACTTTTCCTTTGGAGAGGTCTGTCCTGCTGCACTGCAAGGTCTGTTTCTTGTCTTCACTGTAGTGCGAACCTTTCTCTCATCTCTAATGTGTGTGACATCACTTACACAGGGCTGTGCAGGTGGCATTGTAGCAAAGTGCTTAAACTTTGTGCTAAATACAGCAGTTGCCTTTGTAAGAACAGCTCTCCTCCTTAGCACTCACACACTTGTAGCTGAAATACAAGAATGAGATCAAATGAACATCACAGATGACGCTCAGCCATATCTCTTGGTACATGTCTAATTATGACCTTCACTGAGGCAATTATTCTGTCTTGATCTTAATGCCTTCTGCAACCATCAATTAATAAAACTTCACATAATGTCCTGGTAGAACAGGAATTATTACCATCTTTTTAGAAACAGGCAAACTGAGGCACAATTACTGACCTGGTTTTAGATGAGATGGGAGAAATCAGGACACAAAACTGAGGCAAGAGTCTCACCTTGGCCCCTAGACACCAAATAAAATGCAGAGCATTGCACAAAAAACAGTCCTGCCTGTTCTTAGCATATTCCCCCAGCACTGACCCCTGGCTGGTCCCCTTCACGACTGGTCACAGGGCATGAGGGATGCACAACTGAAGAGATGTGTCTATGTATGTGAGTCACTGCAGGAAGGCTGGGCTGGTCCCAAGTGATTTCAACAGGAGCAGGAGCCTTTCCAACCCATAAGGGACCTTATGAGCTGAAGGAAAACGTCTGCTGTTAAAGCTGCCCCAGCTCTACCAGGCTCTTACTTTTATTCTGCATCCTGGAGGGGCTGATGGATACTTACTTGACTTGCAAATCCCAGAAATTAGGAGCAAATCACTTCAGTCCTTCCCTTTTTACACATATGACTCAGAAGCATTTGCCTCCTACATTAGTTTTGCTTTTCCTCCAAGTTGAGTCATTGTCTTGTATTTGATTTAACAACAATAGCAGAAAAAAAATGTCAACATCGGTTGTTTCTGTATAAGATTAGATCAAAAGGAATTCTTTAAAGGAGGCTTTCAGAATAGCTGAAAAGATTTGAGAAACTGGTAAGAAATGGAACAGAAGAAAAACAGCTCCTAAAAGCAAAACATTATGTTTTCTTGCTATTGTGCTTTTAAAATTGAAGGCAACAGCCTGAAAACAGACATTGAAATAAACCTTACTTGATGGGAATTACCTGGAGATCATCGTGTTTATTGTATTTGTTTTGATTTTCCAGTCTCTGCCTCAGACTGTAGGCATAGAGATGACTTAAAAGATTCAATTTCTCATTTTAAAAATTAAACTTCACTTGATTATTGAACTGACCTATACTAACCCGAAGACTATTCTGTTTTATTCTGGAGTATCACCAGCTGGCTAGAAATGGTGAGAACAGGACAGGAGGGAAGAACTCTGTCCCCAATAGCTTAATGATTTCAAGTGCCATAACTGAGGCTGTGCTGCCTCTCAGAGGCACGGCACGAAGTTGCAGTACACGATAGGGAAAGGATTAATTGTGGTATTTTAAAATGATCTTGGGGGTTTTTTTTCCTCTCCCTTCTCCCCCTCAACACCCTTTGTGTTGCCCAGAGTTCTATATATGTGGAGGCTCTTCGTAAGGGTCTAAAAGCCCTGCGGTTTAGCACTTCTCGCCCAGATTGTATCATATGTGATGATACCCTGGATAAATCATTTTCTAGCCAACTGTAGGTATTTTAGGATTCTTTCCTGCTTCTCAGCTTTCTTTAATATTTGGCATCAGGTACAACTGTTGAGGTCTCAGCTATTGAGGATAAAAAATTCTGGCAGTTTGGAAAGATCAGGAGAAGGCTCAGGAAGTTGATGTGATTGTTGTCCAGCACTATGGAGCAGGGAGTATATTTGGGATTTTCCCTGTGAATTTTCCTATTTTAGCCAGATCTGTCAATGAAGCTGCTGCTCTGGCTCATGGGCACTACTGATAAACACCAGACCCAGAGCACAGGTAGAAAAAGTTGGCATCCTGCTTTTACAGCTTAAATGACAACATATTGAGATGGACAAAAGGTTCACTTCTGACCATTCACAAACTCAGGGCTCTTTTAGAAAACCTTTTCTTGGAAATGCTGAACTCAGTTAAAATGTTATATTGAGAAGGAACACCACAAATCTGCATATGGGGCGTGTCTTGTTTATGAGCCTGACTATGAATTCTGTGCATCTGATTTTGACCTTACTAGTGAAAAGAATTTGGACTGGATGCTGACTTGGCAAATATCTTACCAGGAAAGCCTGGCATGCATCAGAAATGTTTCAGTGATTTTGTGAGACGTAAAATGATGCAAGACAAAATAACAACCCCAAAGAGAAGAAACAGTAACTGTGCTGAGGTTGTTCTGACTCAGTTAGCAGACAGCATGCAGTGCCAGATGAGAGGTGGGAGTAGTAAAAGAGGAATGAAGGTGTGACAACAATCTTCTACTGTGAGCTGCCATTCGGAAGTGTTCTGGTACATGATCTACTTAGTACTAAGACCCAAGATTATCTTTAATGAGCAGATAACGCAGCACAGCTCTGCTGAGTGGCACCTCAGCCCAAGGGGAAGTTGCTGGAAAAATGGAGAAGCCAAGAGGTATGTTTTCCTCTGTCCCACTGAGTCTTCCAAAAGGCCACTGAAGAATCCAGTCCTGGCATAGCTCCTTTCCCTGAGGGAGGAGGAAAGCAGCCACATGATGGGTGTAGTCATGTTGCGCAAAGCCCAAGCACTGTTCCTGACTAAGCATATTAGGATGAAAACAACCAAACTTTCTGTTCCCCTCCCAGAACTGATGTTCTCTTGCATGAGTTATTTGCTTGGACTGTGTAGAAGTTACCAATGGTAAGTCCACCAAGTGCTCAGTAGTCACAGAATCACAGAAGGTTAGGGATTGGAAGGGACCTCGAAAGATCATCTAGTCCAACCCCCGTACTAGAGCAGGATCACCTAGAGCAGGTCACACAGGAACGTGTCCAGGTGAGTTTTGAATGTCTCCAGAGGAGACTCCACAGTGTCTCTGGGCAGCCTGTTACAGTGCTCTGTCACCCTCACCGTGAAAATGTTTTTTCTTATGTTTATCCGAAACCTCCTATGCTCCAGCTTGCACCCGTTACCCCTTGTCCTATCACTGGATGTCACCGAGAAGAGCCTGACCCCGTCCTCCCGACACTCATCCTTTACATATTTATAGACATTAATGAGGTCACCCCTCAGTCTCCTTTTCCCAAGGCTGAAGAGACCCAGCTCCCTCAGCCTTTCCTCATAAGGGAGATGCTCCACTCCCTTAATCATCCTACCTGGACTCTCTCCAGTAGCTCTCTGTCTCTTTTGAACTGGGGTGCTCAGAACTGGGTACAGTACTCCAGGTGGGGCCTCACCAGCACAGATTAGAGGGGGAGGAGAACCTCCCTCGACCTGCAGGCCACACTCTTCTTAATGCATCCCAGGATGCCATTGGCCTTCTTGGCAGATCACAAAGACTATGGCTTTGGTTCCAGCAAAATAACATTCCTGGGACATCAAGAGATTGCTACCGAACAGAACTGTCTCACGTTTGACCCATTCTTCTCCTCCTGGAGAAAGTATGCATTTGAAAGCACAGCTGAGATATGATTTAGAGGAGAGACTGACCCTTTGCCTTCAATGCAGCAGCTAAAATGTTCCTGAAGATCAAGAGTCAGTTCTCCTGTCTGACTTCATTTTAAGCTTGTAGTTTAGATTAGTGGAAGAAGTGTGCACTTTGCTGACCACTTGAAAAAGGAAAGAAAGTATAAAATAGTTGCTTGGCTGCACAATTTTCCTAAGTGCCTGTTTTTGGTTTCGAGTGGAAAACAATGAATCATGTAGTGCATTCACATCTATGAAAGGAATGGATTTGACTCCTTGGAACACGTAAGTCCTTAGTGGACAAGCATAACACTGTTACATTACATTACATTTAAGACCAAGAACTTGATCTTTACTAAGTATGTATCACTGGATAACACCAGTTATGAATTTGGACTTAAGGCTGCACTAAGCCAGTTGTCTAAGTACAGAAGGCACAGAAAATCATATACAGTTAGTCAACCAGGTGGTTGTGTTTATAGCAGTATATCGTGGTCCCTTTTTCAGTTTGTGAATCTAGATCTGCAAAACAGAAACTGGGCATCCTGTTTGCAGTCCTTAAAGAAATACTTTTCACACTGAAAAATAATCAAAATCTGTGTAATCAAGTTGTAGCCACAATTTGAGTATTTTCATACACTGGTGGAATCCTGCTAAGCCTGATGAAGATGAAACCTCACACTTAACGTGCTAACAATATAATTGGGATTTATAGCTGCAGAGTGGAGCACACAAACTTCAAATCTTCAGGGGTTGGAGGCAATGACAGAGCTATATCAGTCTGAAAAAGCCTGAAGAGTAAATCACAGCCTCCCTCTCTGATGGATGTTCCCACTGTCCTCATCTGTCCCTATAGGAGTACCCATCTCAGGGACCACTGCAGCTCCACATCACTGGTGGGAAGGGATGTTCAGCCAGCCCAGACCTGCTGAGTTTTCCATGGGGAAAGTTGCCATGAAAAGATGAAAGGCATCCAAGGAAGCTTTAGGAAGGACGGACAATATATATTAAAATTGGCATCTCTGAGTGTAACCCACATCCAAATACTCTAGAAATAACATGACTTTAGAAAATTACTTTCTTTAGTGATAAACAATCAAGGGCAAAGAGCACAACTCAGAAGTACTGGTCCTACTCAGCAAGGACAATGGTGTTTTCTTTGCTATTTGAAGCATCTGAATATTTTGAGCTATTTCAAAATATACATTTTGTAGTCTGATGGTGGGAAGGTACTTGCCAGCTTGGTATGTCCCATGGCCTGGCTGTGCCTTGTGCTGGGCAAACACCCCACAGAACCAGACCTGGTCCCCAGGCTGCTGCAGGGAATGATGAGATACTGGTCAGCCATGACCTCAGCACAGCAATGCTGCTAACATTGTGGATGTTATGGTAAAAATATACTAGTGGAAAAAGGAGCTGATATAATGAGTCTTTTTTATGTGGGAATTGTCCTTGATACTAAATAGGATGTCTTTAAGGGTATAGCAGGCTACGAGGGCCTTGGAAATCAAGATTAGTGTAGTTAGATATTGTGAGTTAGGTAGATAAAAAAGGAGCCATCTCCATCCTGCCAACAAACACAACAGATAAAGAGGGGAAAGGATATTTTTTTTCCAAAGCCATCCTTAATCAGCAAAAAACAGCAGACAAAATTATCTTTGGTAGATGGGGATTTGTGGGGTATGGGTTACATTTATTATCTGGTAGGTTCTAAGCTTTATTATAATTTCCGGTATTTGCCTGCTACATCCTGAGGTACAATATGAGCTGGATCTAGTGTGTGTCATTTATAACTGTGTGCATGTCATTTATATGGTAATGGGGGAGTTTCCCCCTCATCCCCAGTGATTTCTACAAAATTCTACATGCTGGTTCTCAGTATATTTAGCCTACTCCAGTGTAAATTAAAATGCACATTCATGATCTTTGAACAAAGCAGGCAAGGATAATTAGTAATTTGATGCTGTTCTGTACAACACAATTCAAAGTAATACTTATAATTTGCAGTTAATTAATCAGGGTGGGGTTTTTTCCCTTTAAAATTCTTAATTGCCTTTCTATGATATTCATTTTTAATAATTTTTTTTCTTACCAGTTTTAGATCCAATTATGCAAACAATTTCTTTTTGCCTCTACTGCATGACTCTGTGTGTGTGTTTATATGTATATTTCTATGCATTTTTAAATTCTTTTTCAGAAATTTTAGTGTGCTGATTTATGGATGGGATATTTGTCAGTTGAAATTAGAAAGTTGAAAATAATGGAATTGCTGTACAACTAGGAGAAACAAGATACAACAGGGAATAGAAAACTCAAATCAATACAAGAATTTTTCTTTTTTTTTTTAAGCTACATCTCTTGAATTCTATTGCCAGTATGAATAGTTAACCTCATCTGGTATTTAATTCACTATCCAATTAAAACTCTCATTAGAAGACTCTAATTGTTGTAGCTTTAAAGTAAAACCAGCAGTCATTAGAGACAAAGGTTTGGTCTCTCCAAGGAAATTAAAATGGCCATAAATTTAAAAATAAAAATGTTAGCGAATATAGACATAGTGCCTGTGATGAGAAATGTGTCACGGACCAGACCTCTGCTGGGCAAGGTGCTGAGTACCCTGGGACTGACGAACCCCAGCAGCTCATGAACAAGAGCTGGGTGATACCACCTTGCTCACCCCACCAGTACCCCTCCAGGGCCCTTGAAGACCTTCATACCCTTCCTGCTCTGCAGATGTGAATGGAAACACTCACAATAGCTTTCTTTCCACCTCCTTCTACCTCACTAGAAGAGAAGGTGTTTCCCTCCTTTGTCTTTCCCTGTTTGGGCTTGTGCTTATGGCCTTAATAGAAAGAGCTTTTGAGTGGCTGTTGCAGAAATGTTCGCTGCAAACTGATTTACGCTTTGCCAGAGTTTTCTATTGGACATTCTGCATATGCTAAACATGGGGTGTTATTTACTGTCTCACCAGTGGGAGTTTCTGGGCTGTGGATGTTGATCTGAGTTACATGGACGTGGTGCCCTTGCTCTAGGTGCTCGGTACCACGTGGCTTTCCCTCTTGTCAGAGTGCAGCTGTACCTAAAGCATCTGTAACTGTCTTCTGGGCATTAGTGGGGTTTAGCCTGAGGGACAGGTGAGGTGATTCCAGTTGGGCCAAGGAAGGTGGCTATGCAAGCTTTTGCCAGTAGATTTAGAATTACTATGCAGTAGTCCACAGCTCCAAAATACTGGAAGGAAAAAAAAAAAAAACAAAAAACAAAGTGTTTCCTGACAGTAGAGATAAAAGAAATTTTTATGGGTGGATATTCCAGGTATGCTTGTCTTTTCTATGTGCTTACCTGAGTCCATAGTGGAGGTCCTTCTAGACTTGCATCTAGGAAGAACAGAATTTCTGTTCAACATGCGAGTGCCACCAATCTGACAAATACAGTCAAACCATGCTGATAAATCAGTGGCATAACCTTATTACATGTCACTGCCTTCATTAATAATAAATGTTTCTGTTATTTAATAAGTTTTCCTGAAACACGGCTATAAGCTAATTTGAATTCTATTTTTATCCTGCTCTATTTTTCATTATTCCTGGGTAACTCCATTGATCTAAGTAGTTCCTCTGATTATTCGGTACTGTAAAATCAGATTCATCCTGTGAGTCTTAATGAGCTAAATCTCTCAGTTAGCCTGATCCTGAATCACTGTTCAGGTTGAAACCTCTGGGAATATTGCCATAGTAGGGCGATATAAACTCCAAGTAGGTTTTTAATGGCTGTTCAGTGACTGTAGCAGTTTAAACTGGGTAAGACATTTGGAGCTAAACTAAATTCAGTCAATGTGCTACAGTTCCCTTTTTATAAAGCAGGACTGTATCTTTCAATATTAACTGGTGTTTATTAGCACTCATGCTAGATGACTAGCAGGTGCTGCTCAGGGTGAATAAATCATGCAAGCAATTCATGTGAAAGACAGGTCACACCAAGTGCTGATGAAAGTCCATGGAGTTGAAGAATCAAGTTCTTTAATAGCGATGTCAGTCTTTTTATCTCTCATATTTCTTTATGAAACGTTAAAAGAGATTGCTTTTGGGCACTTGTGTTCTTGAACTATTGCAATCGTCTAATGAATTTTTGATAGTCGAATGCAGAGGGTTTTGTGATCACTAACTTTCTTGATATGTCTGTAGCTACTGAAATGGATCCCTTGTGTCAAGATTGCCTGTCCGTCTTCCTCCTATCATAAAACTCATAGATTAGTCGGGAAGAACCTGTAACTTAATTTAAAGGAAAGGTGAAGTGGAAGCTACTCGAGCGGGTTTGAATGGAGTAATATTCAGCATATAATGAAAGCCTTGGTTTGTCTCACTGCATTGCACAGATAAGCAAATTGTATTTGCAGCTGTAGCAACCTGTTAAGTGGCGGGGGGGGGAAAAAAGCAAGAAAAGAAAGGATTTGAATATAAGGAGCCCTACTGCATCCAGTAAATTGGGCAACATGAATTGTGCCTTGTCTAGGTCCTTAGCTATTGAAAAGGTATGATCCAACCTTGCAATGAACATTTGCCCACAGCAATGAGCTGCGGCACAAATTACTCAGAAGAATTTTGCCAGGAATGGTTTCTACAGATTTAGTGCCTCTAGCTAACAGGCTTTCATGGAGAGCTGACAACAGGCTGTGTTTAAGCTAGGTGATGGAAAAATACACTCTTATTATTCATTAGTGGAATACAGCAGCGTGCCGCTGTAGACAGGTTTTCTAGATGCATTTGCTCTTTGGAATGAGCCTGAGAAACGGGAATATCTGACAATATGATCTCTAAGTAATATTTCTACTTTCATAATTCAGTCCCCATTTTCATTATTACATCTGGACATCCTGACAGATCACAGGCTTGCCTGTGCTGATGAAATGTCTGCATGTCAGTCTAGCCAGGATGGTCCAAGAGGTTTTTACTGTGGCTGAGACTGACTCACACCACCAAAGGAGGAAACCTGCTAATTGTTAGGAGCAATTGTGAGCATAAATCGTTAATGTTTTTGAAAGCAAACAACTAAGGATTCCTAAGGATGGTGCACATGGGAGAAAAAGCCAGAAGCACAGGAAAGGAAAATTCTGAGAAGAAGCAGAAGGAGGATGTGGAGGCAACTCAGTATTGTTCTGCCATGTTTGTCCAAAGAGGAGGATGTTTATTGCAAAATAGACACTAAAATACTGACTGATGTGCCCTCAGGGTAGTAGACATTGTGTATGGTGCATGGTAATCCTGCCCACCTGCCTACCTGCCTGCCTGCCTGCTGTGGTTGTTCTTGAGAGGGGTGCCAGACTCCTGGGGAGCTGCTCATTGCTCCTGGTGGAGACACAAGGTCCACGTGAGTTCTGAGGGGCTCCTCTCCGTGGCTTTTGGCACCTCAAGTGCTCAATGTGTCAGAATGTGAAGATGCCCTGGTGGAGCCCCTGGCCCATCTGGCCATTTCAAAATAGTTGAATTCTTCTCTTATTTGTGAGAATCCACCTGTACTTCTCAGATGACATCACACACTTGTGTACATCTGTTTTGTTGATAGGTGTTTTATTTCAACAAATCAATCTGTATGAATAAGGGAGATTTAAAACATTCATGATTTCTTAGTTATTACAGCCTGAGCCTGGCCTCCTGTGTGTATTCTTGTAGGAGCTTCAGATGTATCTGAGGACAGGATCAGGACAGTAGTCAATACCACCGGCATTTTGAAGCCCTCAAACACTCAGACAGCAAAGAAGGTCTGGCAGCTACTTGTCAATAACCTTGTAAACAATACCCCAATGCCTTGGCTCATACAACTACAGGATCCTTCAGTGTTGGAAACACAACAAATTAGAAGAATCAATTCACCGAGGGAAAAAACCACAAAGTTCTGCAGGAGCAAGGGGCTGCAAGGCTACATGAGTGGAAAACAACACATGTTCAAGCAATTGAACTGCATGACTAAGGGGAAATTAATGACATTTTCAGCCCACACCTTCCCTGTGCTTGAGGAGATGCAAATCTCCTGGCTAGGCTCCTTTTCCTTCTCACAGCTTCTGAACACATGGGAGGAGCTCCTTGCCTGCGTCGCTTCAGCTCCATGGGGGCTGCAGCCATCGGGTGATGAGCTTTATGGATCAAGGATCTGATGTTTAAAATGTGCTTTATAAAGCATGTAATCAAAACCACCATGAAAGCAGGTAATATTTTATTCTTCCTGAGCTTGTTGCCTGCCACAGGCAGAGGAGACTCTGTGTTTCAGGTAGGAATAAACAGGTCACTGGGGTGGCCACTGTAGCTCAGGTTTTCTTAAGGATCTCTTGGACAATGGCACAAACATCTTGAGAACAGTTGATTTCTGCATATGGGGACTGTGGGATTGGGCCGAACCTGGGCTCAGCCAAAAAGTATTTTATTTTATACAAAAGGTTATTGAATTGTTTAGTGGCACTGCAAAATTGCTTTTTCTCCACCTAACTCAATTATACAACTGTGAAAGAGGATTAATTGCACTGAAATCAATAGTGCTGCAGGGCTACTGCTGACATCAGCACAAAATAGTGTCAACACAGGAAAATGCAGATTGGATATAGTAATGGAAAACAATTTGATACTATTTGCATACACGTAACTACTTTTACATCCATTTTATACCTATTACGATGACTTAATGGAAGTCGGTGTAGTCCTATGCTACAGCAACTGAGAGAAAAATTTGCTTGTGTACACATGAAAGATGCTTTGGTGGTCTTCTAAAGCCATCCCTGAAACAAATGTTAGTGGAGGCCAATATGAACAATGTGCATTTCCTAACTACGGAAAAATACTCTCAAACTATACAATAGTAATCGATTTGGATGTGTGGTTGGTGGTTTGAGATGATCTAGTAATTGATTTTAAAACAGATGGGAGCTGTCAAATAAGCATTTGTATTTATTTGATGTTTCTATGAGAACCCTTGGGGTTTTGCTATCTCAGAAGTCTTTGTTTTCTCCTTTCCTAGACCCCCTTTCTGTTCTCTGATCTCTCTTCCTCTTATGTTCTTTTGATGCTTCCTACTGGCAAATTCTTTTTAGCTTCCTTTCCTAATGTAAGCCATGGCCTTTATGTTAGGCTTTAATTTCATTTTGTTTAAAATTCCTTGTTATTAACAGCTTTAATAAAGCAGTAAAATGTGCTCAGCACACCAAGTACTTAATGGTTTGAGAATCATCTACAATACATCACACAAAAAACATTGACTGCTTCCTGGGAATGCTGCACTTCACCATATCAGCAATAAATAACATGGAAGCAGAAGTTCCCTCTGTCAGACCAAACCTTGCATAATTCTTTATGTAGAAATTAAAATATTCTGAAATTGATTAGTCTATTGACAAAAAAGTAGATATGTTTGTATATGTGTGTGTGCATGTATCTATACCTACTCAGAGGAGAATCAAACTATTAATTTTCTTTCTTTGTCTTCTGTGGGCACAACATTAATAACATTGTTTTGATTTCGTACTGAAGAAGAAAATGCAATGTGTGGAAGAAGAGAATTTTAATAGTATAAAAGAAATTTATTTATTAAATAGGTAAAACTTCCTAAGTGCCTATACCCATTACAGCCTTATTTTGACCACTTGAGATGCAGAAAGCCTCTCCTTCTCTGGATACAGTTAAAAACCCCTTTCTGCTCGCTCTCCAAGAACACCTCCTCAGCTGTTATAAATAGAAGTTACTTTTTTGAAGTTAATGACACTGCAGTTGTTAACTGCAGCTCGTCAGTATAACACGAGGGGCTTCACCAAGGATGGACACACCATTCAGATCTCCAGAACATCTGCTGTTTAACTGTACAAATCTATGAGTCATTTTTCCTTGGAAAATACAAGGTTAGTTTCTTTGCATTCATTGTAATATTTTTCCTGGGCCTTCTTATTAGAAGATGTTAGCAGTTAAAGACTGAAAAGGTCTCAGAACCAGTCTTTCACTTACTCCTGTGGAAGGCTTTATGTGCCACAGCCAGTGGGGCTGTGTGGGTACAATTACTAAGCTACCAGTGCATTTCCCAGTCAGCCGTTGGTGAAGGCTTCATCTTTTCCCTAACAACAGGCCAGAACTTTGCCACCTTCAGCAGAAAGGCATGGTATATAAATAAGACAAAGGTTGTGGAACTAGTTAAATTTTTAGAAATGCATGAAGAAACCACATGACCATGGTCTTTACATGCACTTATCAACGAAGAGGAGCTCTGCCAGTCTAGAATTCTGCACAAGCCTGGGAAGTGGAGTCATCATGGAAATGTCTATAGAAATACCACAATGGCAGGTTATGGTCCACAACATTAAAACCACCTGTGTGGATTTCCAAATGTGATTCATACAACAGGTTTTATTTGGAATTTGCTGGTTGCAAGTGAGGTTGCAGAAGATAAAGCCCTGCATTGACTCTATAAGGAAAGGTACAGGTCTGGATACACTTCAGTGGGACTGCTAAGTGCTTAGACAGAGGTGGACATGAAAATGAAAAATGTTTGATTTCTATGGCCAAATCTCTGCTAAAGGTGCTACACAAGTATCAAAAGGAATAACAAAATCCACTCATGAAGATTCTTACAGGATTGGGGTGGGTATTGTCCATGGAGGAAGGAGCCAGATATTTTTTTTAATCACTTCCTATGATTCCTTGAGAAGTTTATTATCTAAATAAGATACGAGTCCCCATTTCATTGCTCTTGCAAGTACTGCTGATATAAACTCAAAAGTTTAAAACAAACAGACACATCCTTTCCTTTTATACACATGCTGGGCTCGTTTTGGCTATCACACCTAATAGAAACATCTATCCAATCTCTGATCCACTGTGCAGTCCATCCAGGGATTGCCCTTATGGTATCATGGCCAAAGGCTACATACAGACCCAGATTCATCACATCTTGTTACTTGGCAGCTGAGAACCACAGCAAGGGACCTCTCCTTTCTGCTTCTTGACAGTGAGCAGGAAAGCTTCTATCAGGAAACATGTTCTTCTGAAGAGATGACATTCCTAGTGAGAGCAGCCTGAGTCACTCTGGATGTTATTTGGTTCTTGATACCAAAGACTACCACTTACGTAACATGGTGGATACAGCAACCTTTAATTCAGCTCAGGGAAGATTCCTCTCATCAACACCTCTGTTACTGCCTCCAGTTTCTTTTCTCATCCACTGATATTAAAAACTATCTAAAATGGAGATATATATATATACTCAGTCGTCACTGAATATACTTCTACTTAGGACTTCAAATGCTCCTCCTGAGGGTCTGTCAACTTAGAAGACTGTTTCACACAGTTTTGAAATGGTCATTTGATTAAGTCTTATTTAGCTAGAAGAGGGATTAAAGTGCACATACTCTAAGACTCCTTGAGCATAAGCATTTCACTGGATTACCAGCTGGTTAACATGTGTCCTTACCAAAGAGTCACTACTTGTAAGAAAGGTCATCCAGTTGTTTCAGAATGTCTTGATATTGAATGTGGTAACATGGAACAAGCGTTGACTTGCCTCAGACACTGTGCTTGAACCCAGCCACCAAGTCTGAACAGGTAGTATCATAGCCCTTGTTCAGTTAAGGCAGCTGCACACTTCATTCTCACTGGTTTTAGAGTTTGCCAGTGTGATGGCTGACAAGTAAAGCTGAGGTGAAAGAAGCGGCACAGAGCCACCAGGAACAGACTGTGAGGAATCTCTTCACAGCATCCCTACATCATGTAGCACTCAGTGACTGCAAGCTTTGAGGAGAGAGGAAAAGTTTTGATCAATTATCACCTTATTCTCTTAGCTAGGATGTCACGAGGTATATTTTGAGGAGAGTTTTGGTGTTTAAGAAGAACCTGGTTTCTAATAAATGTGAAGTGAGTTCTGAACTAACTTTAGAAAGACCCAGGCTTATTGAATGCAACTGATTTTCTGAGCACATGGTAAGTGCAAATGCAAAGGATAAAGTGTCTCCAAGAACAAATTGTCTGCAGATTGTGTTTTACTTTCAGCTGGAACTTTCTGGTATTAATGCATTTTATATTTCATGAGAATATTCCCTGATTTACTAAAACTAACTGATCTCTCTCATAATGGCAAGGTCCTGGCTTTGTTTCAAGGCAAAGGTTCACACAATTAAATCTCATTAACAGAGGACCACAAAACCTGCATTAAAGCCTTTCTTGGCATGTGACTTTCAGCAGAACTGCTTCATTAAGTCTGAGATCTTGGAGATAATGTTTGCTGAATAAAGTCATTCCTAATTAGTGTTAAAATGTCAAGGATTCATCTGCCAACCATTTTTACCCCTTTTTCTTTATACTCTTAATTATCTCTTTAATGAGCAACCAATATAAAAGTCAAAAGCAGCATCTTTTAAATGTGCACACAACAGGTGCAACAATGCAGCAAAGCAAAATTTGCCAGGGATGTGCTTTCCCATGTAGTATTTTCAACTTCCCAGACATCTTTTCAAAGCCTTACTGAGATGTCATGAGGTATTAATTTATGTGTAGAGGGCATAACTACTGAGGGTGATTTTTCCCTTGCACCCTCTCTCATGCTACCTTGAGTTTTGCCTGAAGCCGTATGCAACTCTGGACCAACAAAGGTATTCATTTGATAAATGCAATTGTCTATCTGTTCTCCAAGGATCACTTATCCAAAATTTTTTTTAAAAGAAATAGAACAGTCTTTCATGAGTTTCTACTCTTCAGACCAGAGGGACATTCTGGTTGGATCAAGGGGTCATCATAGGGTGGTGTACAAACATGGTGGGTCTGAACTCTGAAAATCCTCATTTGTTTTTGCAATGACCAGCAATAATAGCAGATGTTGGAGCTGCTTGGAATTGTGTAGCAGGGCTTCAGTGGTGAAGACTTAGGAGCACTCTGCAGCCTCTTTAATTCTTGTTCTCACATTAAAGTAATGGGACCTGTCTTCCTGCCCATCAATCTGTACAGCATATGCAAGCCCTTCTGCTATGGTTTAAATAGGAATTACTCATATGATATTCAGCCTCTTAATGAAGATGGATTACATTATTGCCTTTTGCAAAATGGGAGGTTTAAAAAGCCAAGTTACTGTCTTCCAAATGTCAGTAACTGGAGACACTTTGGACAAAGAGTGAATTTTATAGCTTTTCTGGATATCCATAAGCTGAAGTCATCTTTGAAGTGAAGGATATTAAATGATGAGAAAAAGTATTAGGAATTAAAAGTTCATTGAATTTGTGTTTAATGAGAATTAGGCTCTGCCAGTCTCAAAATAATTTCTTATCATGGCAATATTGTTTTCTCCTTGCATACCTGAACTCTGACATGTTTGTATTGGCATCTTTCTGAGTACCTTTTCAATAACAACTACATTATTCAAATCACAAAAAAATCTGTAATCCCAAAATTCAGCAGTAAAAAGGATGTCTCTGACCCTGGCTACTTATGAAAAATTGGTTTGCAAAGTGATTTTAGAAAATGAAATAGGGATTAAAGTCAAGATGGTATACAAGTCACAGACTGTAAAGCCTGGTGTATCTTCTAAAATATTTCAAATCCCCAGCACTGCATAACTTACAGAAGATTGCTATTTTTGTTTATTCCCAACTGACAACAGAACTTAGGAAGATTTAAATTGTGTCTGAAGCGCTTATATCTCAGTGTAAACGCTGTTTGAGTCCATTGATATGTGTCTAGTATGACTTTGTGAACTCTTCATGGAGGAGAACTAAACTTCAGTCACTGCAGATCTCCATTAGCCCTGAGGGAACCTTGGTTCTGTTACCATGAGGCAGGTGGGAACCCAAGCTCTGCCAACACGTGTCCATGCGTAGGAGCAGCAGAGCCTCTGATGCTGTCATGAATGTGTGTACTAATATGAATAATTTGATGTTTCTTGAGCAAGATAATTATGCTTAATAACCTGTATATTCAGAGTAATTGTTATCAATTGTGTTCATTTGTGTATATGGCGTAATTTGATGACTATTTTTAATTGATATTCCTGTGGCATCCTCCCTGTGCTGTGATTAGACTGGGATTTTCATATCTGCGCTGTTTCAGTTATTGCTAACTAGTAATTTGCTCCTAATAGCCTTTTTTTTCTGTTCTCGCTTTTTTCTTTTTTTTTTTNCTTTTTTTTTTTTTTTTTTTTTTTTAATTAGAGGAGATCCTGAAGACTCATATTGCTCATTGGTGGTCTCCTGATGGCACCAGATTAGCATATGCAACAATTAATGCCTCCAGAGTCCCCACCATGGAGATCCCAGTATACACTAGCAGCCTTTACCCTAGTGTTAAAACGTATCATTATCCAAAGGTAAGGGAAAATAAAACAAGCAGCCCTGTAGTTCTATAAAATAAAATATTTTTCCAGTAGGCTCAGACAGGAGACTGTATAATGGTGCATATTTGTAAGCAATGAAAACGAACAGATCTAAAGGAAGATCAGCTGTTCCCCAGTGAATTTGGTCTTTGTTGCTCACTGTATTTGTAAAATTGCAGTTTTCTGATTGAAGTATTAGTCATTCTAAATATAATCAAAATAAAATTGAAAAATTCTTGCTTTGTACCCCCCCAAAAGCAATTGCGCTTCCATGCTAGAATGGAGTTGTTGGTGTCTGAGAGTTTGGAAGCCAGCATTTCTACATTTAGATACATTTTCTTTTGTATAGAAGGAAACTGTAGCAGTTGGGCTTCCTTAGAATATCCAGGATGATCTAATGTCAGAGGATTTAGTCTGGTTTTGCAGACATGTTGTGCCTGAGCATGACAAAGAACAGAATGAAAGACAGAAAAGACGTAAGAGCCAATGTCTCCTTGATTTCAGAGTCCTGTACAGCAGGTACCCAGCACCAGCACCGCTCTCCACCAGTACTGATGCACTGCTGCTGGTATTGCTGTGATTTTCTGCTGTAAGACACTACAGGAGTGTGCCATGCTGCAGTCATTTCTTGTGGGTGTCTCACTTTATGATTACCTAAGACATCCCATGTTGGTCCAAATTGAACCATAATTTAACAGGAGAGATATGCAGGTTTCGTGGAGAGTGACAATGATTTAGCAGGGGATGTCCTCTCCTACAATACAAAATGAATCAATATTTTACTATATCTACCATCATCCTGTTAGACAACTTTCTGTCGAAAGATACCTAAAATAGCAATATTTCTAGTTGCCATGAAAAGTAGCATTTTTTACCAAGGCTAGAGGTGTCCTAAATAAAATTACCCCTTGGCCATGCCTACCAGCCTTTCCACACCTCTGTGCCACATCACTGCAGTTGCAATTTCTCTGTGTACAACCACAGCAGTCCAGTCTGAAACCTCATACAATGGAAAAGCATTTTATAATCCACAGGGATATAATAAATCAAAAGCATTCTATGTTGTATATAATATGGTAATTTATTCTTGTCTTAAAATCCAGGCTGGAATGGAAAATCCAACTATTTCTTTGCATGTGATTGGTCTGAACGGACCTACCCATGACCTGGAAATGACTCCTCCAGATGATCAGAGAATGAGGTAGGTGCTTTCTCGCCCTGGGATGCCGGACCCCAAGACTCTGACTTTTTTCAAGATCATTTTACAATACCTTTCTCTGCCATTATCAAAGAGTTAATTTTGTGTAAATCTGCTTAGAAGTTTTCAATTTATTTTTCTCCTTACGTGTGTTTATAGAACATTATTATTTTTTTGCTTGAAATCACTGTGATACGGACAGTTTTCAGAGTAGGGTTATTTTTAAAGAACTTGGCAGAATGTCCCCAAAACCCTAAGAACACATTCATTTCACATGTAATCACAGGCAGTGTAGAAGGGCTATTGTCTGCAGCCTGTATGAAAGACCATGAAAAAGAAACAGGGCAGACCTATAACAGCAAACGTGAGCTCACTGCTTCATGATGTGAACATAGGAATGAAATCTGGCAGACATTCTGCAAATACATTGCCCAGTCTTCCTTATAAATAAAAAGGAAAGCTCTTTGCTATTTTGGGGGCAAGTGCATTTTAGAAGTTGGCTTGCAATTCAGTGAAATACTTAGACACCCATTTCTAATTAAGTGCTTAAGTCTGCATCCAGCAAGAGTTTAAAAGTTTGGCTTGGACTTCAGTGTGTGGTCAAATCTTGAGCTACGCTTATGAGTCTGTGAACACTTGCAGGGAAGATCATGTTGTTCAGGAGAGAAGCAGCTTTAGGTAATGCATGGCACTCCCCCCTGCAAAACTCAGAAATTAGAATCCAAATCCAGATTTCAGTAACTTTGATTTAAACTTGAAATAGCTTTATAACAGGCCAAGAGAAATCAGACTCTGCTTCTACATCTAAAGTACCCATAGTGACCGCTCCAAATGTAATGCTGCAAGATTATCCTTCCCAGGCAGATCACTTGTTCATGTAGGAGCATCCAACCATCATGCACGCTCACCTTTTTTCACTGTTGGCTAAGTGAGATTGCTGGATCTGTAATTCCAGTGCCAGTATCTGTAATTCCAGTGCCAGTATAGAGGTACAGCACAGAGCTAATGGAACAGGGTGGCTTGGAGAGCAGGGGAGGGTGCAGGGGTGATCTTCTTTATGCATGATAAATACATGAGGCCTTTGAATAGACTGTGTAGTCATCTGATGATAGGATACTCAACCAGCAGCATCATTTATGATGGGAGTTGCCTTTCTTTGCTAGAAAACCTAGTGTCAGCCTCAGAGCATGTTTTTACTGAATAACTGGAAAATACTCCAAATCCATTTATGCAACAGAAGATGTACGACCTGTGACCAAAACAAATGGGCATAAATGCACTTGCCTTTAAAAATACAGCTTCAGATCTGCCTACAGCAGGCAGCAATTCAGGATCACATTAGCCCCATCACAGTATTAGAACTGTGGCTCCTGGACAATATATTTTTTCTGTTGCTAACATACTCTGTAAACAGATTCAGAATGTTTTAATTATAGTAACAACTTCAGACTGTAAGATCCAAGTGTTATTAATAAATTTGTCCTGTATGGTTATGGGTGGCTGTAATTTGTTTGGGTGCAATCAATATTGTAAAATGATGCAAAATATATCATAATTAATTAGTCTGTATATTTCATCAAAACCATGGCAATTGCTGTCCCTAGGGCATGATATAAGTAGTGCTGCTAGAGCAACAGGGGGGCATTTTCATTATGCATATGTTTTCTGAAATGAGAGGATTAGTGTGATAACATTTCATTAAAATAGACAACAGGGATGTACCGTACAGTTAGTTACAGAAGGAAGTTTTGATGAAGCAGGGGAAGCTGGTGATAAGGATCATCAAGCAGAGCCATCCTATCTGAAGCATTTCAATGTGCTCAATCTGTTCATGCAGATGATATATGGGCAGGGAGGTATTTCTTGGTGTTCTTTTTATCTGGAGCAAAGTGGTTTAGTACAATTAATAATGCTGAGAATAAAGTGGAGATACGCCAGGGTCTTTTTTCTTTCAGAATTAAAGGAAGTCAGAAATTTTCCACAGAATTGGGGTATTTTTCAGTTAAAAAAAAAAAAAAAAGGAAGGCTGATGATGGAAAAACATATTTTTGGGAAAATGTTCAAGTTTGATAATTTTTCCTTTCTAAAAATCTTTCATTCTGAGAATTTTTGCCAAATTTTCTCCAATACCGTGCTTTTCTGTGAGAAAAAGAAAATGAAGGGAAGGAGCTGAAATTGCAGGGGGGAAAAAGTATTATAACATTTAATGTCTGGCAGGTATTTTTTTATTTTGGTGAAAACCCCAGGAGTTACATCAGCAGGTGGTCAGAATTGAACCATGGTCTAACTTATTTTTCCCATCATATTTGCATCCCAGGTGGCAAATTAAAGAAAGATATTATCTCCCTTGAGTGCAGAAATCATCACTGGTCCTTGCATAGGTTGTGAACAAATAAATAATGGAGAAACTCAGATAACTCAAGTCTGGATCAGAGGCAGAAGCTGGCTGTGCCCCAGGGACCACAAGATGGGCTTCTACCTGTCAACTGGCCACATAACATATCATTCTCTGCTCTTTGTGATGTTTATGGCTTTATTACTGTTGTCATACTTTAAGTATTCATATTGTAGAGTCATACCTCATCTTTTAGATTCATACCTCCAGAAAGCAGCTAAGTAAAGTTAGGGTATGAATAAGGGCACTGCACAGTATGATTATGTTATATATATACAGTATGGTCTCAGATTGTTGCAAACCCAACCATCACTGTCTTTACTAGTATGGAGAAACACATTGCAAAGCTCTGTGTACCTGCACCCTTCCTGAAGGGGCTCAGACAAGTTCTTCCTTTCCTTTGGGATGGTGTAACCTGCTCTGATGGGGATGTCTACAAATGAAGCGACCTGGTACCTACTGGTCTAGATTTCACTCTATGGGAAGAAATAGGTTCTCCTTAAATCATCTCTGTATAAAATCTGGGACAGGTCAGGCAAAGAGAACTTGGAAGATGCGCTGACTCCCCTTTTCTTTCCACTGATTGCTCAACCAGTGCAGCTGCCAGAGCTGCAGATGTTGAAAATTAACTGAGATGAATGACACCTTGTCGTCTCATTTGTCTCTGCAAAATGGGAAACATAAAACTTGATTGTCCTACAGAAAAGATGTGAAGTAAATTAAAGACTCCATACTACTCTGAGACTAGAATAATAACTATACAAATGTCTGCAGTTGTCTGCTGACTGGGGTGTCTCTGGGCTTGATGGCTGGGAGAGGCTTCAGAGAGAAACTGAGACTCTGTGCCCATGTCTGGGGCCGTGGGGAAGATAATGTTTGACATAAAATAACAGTTAAAAGTTCCTGAGAAAGAACTGTGGCTTCTGTGTTCAAACTGTGAGAGGGATGTAAAAATTGAATATATGTCCTTCAAACTTTAAATTGGATTTAGGGAAAAAATGCTCCAAGCCACAAAATGTACTAAATTCTCATTCCTTTTCTAGGGAGACTGAATCTGCTCAGTTAATTTTGGAGAGAAAGAAGAGATGGTTATATAGCTTAATTTTACTTTGTTGTTTGGGCTTTTTCTCTTAGGGCCTATGTTGTTGCTGATAAAGAGTGAAATTACAATTTTATTTCAGGCACTGAATTTTCAGACTGCTGTTGTCTCACCTGGAAGCATCTTTCCTCCAGTGCAGTGGATGAAATCATTGAGGTCTTTTGTTATTTTTCCCCAGCCAAATTCAGGCACTAAATATTACTGAAAACTACAAAATCAATTTCCAACTTGTTATTTTGCTAGACAAACTGGCTTTTGTTGCTTTTGCCCTTTCTCTTCAGTATATGCAGGAACGCTTGCCAGAACACAGAGTACTCTCCAGTGACGCAGCACATTAACTCCAATGAGAGCAACAATTCCTTATACATATTTTATAGCAAACAAATGAACTAATACATTTTTTATGGACTATACGCTGTGAAAAGTCATATTATAATTTAAGGATGTCTTTGGCCTGTGTAGCCCAGCAGTGGATTTTAACATCACCAGCTCTGTCAGCTCAGCCAGAGTTTTGCCCTACAGATCAAGTGGTGAAGCCCTGAGTTGCTGCAGAGGCGGACATCTGTGAAGGCCACCACAGGCTGGCTCTGAGAAGGCAACCATTGGTTTATTCACTGTGGTCCTGTATTTTCCAGCCCAGCCCAGCCTAAGTGGTTCCATTGCTCTCTGTTGCATAGGATTTTTCCTGAATATACTGATTACAGGACTGTGCAGCCCACACTGGTGATTTACTCCAAGTATTGACCTGCATATTTCTAGCAAAAGAGGATGATATAGGGAGTGTGGGATGCCAGCTTTGCTGATGCAAACTATTACATCTCTGCTGCTGTCTTTATAGCAAGCAACTGTATCTGCTTCACAGAAACCTGTGTCTCTCTAAACTCTATGCTTCTCACTATTTTCCTTTTAATGCAACACTTGTGGATATTTTGGTGTGTAGGAGGCATATTTAGAGGCCATTAACTCTTCATAAGCATAAAGAATCCACCATTGGCAGTGGTAAGTCTCAGTCAGATGGTTAGCATGCTCAGAATAGAAATTGTTTGCAATTGCTTTTCCACCTGTGCATAAATTTGTAGCTTCAGGCGTATCAGTCCTTCTTGGAAGACTGAATAGCTAGAAAGATTCTTTATCTCTACATTTGTCTCTTCTCTGAAAATGACTTTTAGAAGTGGCAGGTAAAACACCTGCACAGCCCTAAAAATGTCATTTCTAGGAGTTGAAATCAGTACCCAAGGAAGCCTAGAGACATCAAGACGCAGCATTCTTAATAACCAGAGATCTCTCCTGGACCATTTGCCTGCAGCAGCCTCTGGCTGCTCTGCCACGTGGCAATTCATTAGGACGTCAGTATTGGGATTTATGTATGTCTGTGTTTGCAGGGACTACTACATCACCATGGTGAAATGGGCAACCAGCACCAAGGTGGCAGTAAACTGGCTGAACAGGGCCCAGAACGTGTCTATCCTGACGCTCTGTGATGCCACCACAGGAGTCTGCACGAAGGTAGGAGAGATGAGCCAAATGGTCACTTGCCATCAGTTTTCATAACCCACACAAGGAGAAAGCATTTCACTTATCTTACCTGGCAACGAGTCAGCTGGCACACATTTCTTCAGGCAGCCAGAGAATATAAGCAATGTTTGCAATACTTTCTTTTTCCTTTTTTACACCTTCTAAAAAGCCAGGAATTGTATGTCCCTGCACACACACTGTGCATGTGTGCATGTAAGAGAGTGGTTACTTGTCTTGACATAAGTGTATCCATGCACAGCACACACACATCAACAGTTTGCAACCTGAATATCTTCACAACAGTCTCTTTTCATTTAATTATATATATTTAATGGAATTAAAAATAGTTCATGCTTGTCTACTCACAATTGCATTGTAGTTAATTAGTACCTTCTAGAGACATACTAATGTAAATGGCATATTGATATAACTTGTGTATTAGCAGATGCCGTCTTTTAAACTGGCAGAGGGGTTTTCACAGTAGAAAAATGCTCTGATATATCTGTCCCTTGAAAAATTTATGTGTTTCATCTGTATGAGCAAATTGTTTTCTTGAATGAGTGTAAGTTTATTCATCAGAGAGGGAAGACAAGGAGAACAGTCACTGCATGTTCCCAAAGCACATATTTCAGCAGGTTTTTTGTTTCTGCAAAACTTTTCAAATCCAATCCAACTGCTTCCTGCATTGATTAGTAAAACGTTATACACATTAAGTGTGGTATTTAATAATCTTGGTTTTTTTTAGAAACATGAAGATGAAAGTGAAGGCTGGCTGCACAGACAGGTAAGAGTGATCTTCCCTTTGTGGGTTTTTTGGTAGATTTTTTTCTTAGTTTGTTTTTTCCCCAAAGAGAAAAACTGATTTGCAGACCTGAGAAAGATATTTGAAAGATGGCATGGTTTGTATTATTGAAAACAATTCTCCTGTAATAATCTTCTTATTGAAGATGCCATCTTCTCTGGTAGGTCCCACATTTCATAACCTGCAATTTATTTGGACGTAAAAGAGATGACAAGCTGCTGCTGGTGGAAATTCACTGACAGTATCTATGTAAGACTCATCAAGCTCAGAGGTAGTCCTTCATACTGCATGTTGAGACTGATGATAATTTTAAGCAGTAATTGGTTGTTTTCTGGTCTTCTAGACAGGGAAGTCCACTGTTGAAAACAAAAGATCAAAGGTCATTTTATTAAAAGTGCCTATGTCCATTTAGAGACAAAATCATGCAGATAGTCATTTAAGCTGTTTTTTTAAAAAATTATCCGTTACTCTGTAGCTATTTGCACATGTAAGAAGGGTCAATAATAAATTAAAGTGTCAATAGGGAAATTAAAACAATGAGAGCTTACATGGAGCACAAAATGGGGAGGAACTACTGATGCAGTTTAATATCTTGTTTTCACAGACAGCTGGGTCATGTAATTCTTCTGACACTGTAAATTGTGTCTAATACTATTACATTGTATGGCTGTGTGCTCCCATGCCCCAAATGAAATAAAACAAAGATGAAAATAAACCCTCCAAAAAATCAGAAATAGAAAATAGTATAGAAAATTTAAACCCACAAGAAGTTTTGATTTATGAGATTTTTCTATATTTTTTTTTCCTCCAGAAAAGGAGTTTTTTTTCAATATATGCCTATCAAAAACCTCTAAGATTTTCAGCATGTAAATCTCTGGAAGATCATTTATAACACTTCCCCAGCAGTCAGTTTGTGAAGTGACCTCAGATTTGATTAAGCTGTTCTTTAGAGAGAAGCTGCTTATACCAAGTCAGCCACAACACTGAACAGATTTTTGTGGGATATGTGAACTCCAGACAGGGAGTAAGCATGTCAGATAAAGATCTTGTACTATATTTTTCCAAGTCCAGGTTTAAAGCATTTCACGTTTTTGTCACAACTTGTTCAGAGGATCCAAGAACCTGTAGAAACTGCAGTACATCAGTTCACAGCAAGAACAATGATCTCCTCTGTTCCAGTGATTGTCCTACAGCAATGGGTTATGTCTCATCCAGATAAAAAATGATTTTACAGAGGAAATAGATTGTGAGCTCCAAGAATTTCAAATAGTCTTTTGTTGGTATATTCAGGTATAGAGGAAAAGTGCTGCTGAAGCATTCTTTACATTCACAAGAACAGTGTTTGCTTGAGTAGAAAACAAAAGCTTCAAAGACAAGACAAGTCAAGAGAAAATTAAATTGCTCATATTTTGCATCTTTTTGTTTTAAAAAGCTATTTCACAGAATTCACTTATTTTATAAAACCAAGGGTAGTTTTAATCCTTTCACTGCTGTTTACTGGGACCTCCATTAATGCAGTAGAGTAGAACTTGTGTTTTTATACTGCTGTGGTTCTTCAGTCATTTACCTACTCCGTGGACAGGCATTAAAAGATGGTGCATTGTCCTAAATAACTGCAGTAAATGATCTGTCAGTCTCTAACAGGCCTGCTCCAGATAAATATAGTTTGCTTTACTGCATCTCCAAACATCATATACTTAGTTTGAGGTCAGAGAAGGATGTTCATTACATCCAAATGAGTCAGACATCTCCATGCTAAACTAAGATAACATTTGCTATGGACTTTGGAGACATTTGATAGTACTCTTCAAAAGCTTTTGTAAGAGTCTGAAGAATTACAGAGCTCTTTTGCCTGCATTTCTGACAACAAAATTACTTAAAATTCTAGGTTTGACTGAATATATGTTTACTAGCATAATCATATTTTCTATTTTTACCTTCTATTCTATGACACATTAATCTACATAACTGGAAAGTTATTTTCATAGCATGTGTGTCTGACTATAAAAATGATGTGAAAATGTTAAATGGTAGTGCAAGTCCCCTCACCTCTTTAAGGAGATGAATTGCACATTAGGCAGCTACTGAAGGAGCTCAGGAGTGTGACTCAGCCTAGGATGGAGACTCCTTGGTTGAGGCATTTTAATATAAGTATATACTTATGAGCCAGGTGCCCAATCCCCCTCTGTAGACAGCCAGAACGGTGAACAGTGTGGTCACATGGTTCTTCAGCATGAATCAGCTCATCCTGAAGAAGACAGACACTGCCTGGTTGGCCAACTTGTTCTGTGTGCTCCATTAACCAGACGTCCCTTGAGAAATACACCAATTTTCAATTGGACTGAGGAATCCAACTGCTTGCCTCATTCTTTAAAATACTCCTTCAAAGAACTCCATACACCTGGTTTCAGAAGCAAAAAAGAGCTTTACCTTTTTCTTAGTTTATCTGGTCTTCCTGGAACAGGGGCAAACTTTACAGCAGGCTGGAAGCAGGAGACAAGGAGAGAAAACTATCAGAATCAGAAGATACTCACTAAGGACATGAGTGAGTTTCCAAGGGTGACAAGGTTGACCTGTTTCAGCTGTCAGGGATACTGGGAGTTCTGAGATAGGGCATATGACCCATGAATTTGAATTTTATTGTTGTTGCAGTAGTTTGGTAGCTCAGTGACATTTAATAGTCTGTGTATGGAGGGTCATAGTAAATGACCTCAAGTTCCCTTCTGGGCTTAAGTTCATGGATGAATTTTATTCAAGTTCAAAATCTTTGGAGAGCCTCTCTCCAATACAGGCAAAGAGAAATTAATCTGTCACTGTGTAGTTGAAAAATAGGATAAGTTACTCAGAGTATACTGAGAAATATACAGTATTTAAACAGATTTTGCTAGAAATATCTGTCACTCATTGTCAGATGGCATGGCCAGTGTTTTCAAACCTTTTTCACAACCAAGAACAGGCACATGTTCACCAAAACTGCCTAGTTGGGTTTTTTTAATATTTATTTACTTTACTTGCTTATTTTACTTTACTTGTATTTATTTACTTTACTTGCTTGTGCACTTCTGAGCATAAAAGCCAGACTGAACTTTACTGATACATTTGCTTTAATATGCAAATTCTTTGAAGTAGTAATTATAGCTGAAACAATTTTGTCTCAATTTTTGTGAAGAAACCATTTTCCAGTAGTGCCAATGATGGTCATAGACAGACAGTGAGTCAGTAAGGGAGCAGTAAGACAATTTCTGAACACCTGCTGAAGATAAACTTTACTGGCATTTTAATTGGCCTATTTATTTAATTGTGAATGTGGCCTGAGCAAATTTAATTATAAACCAGGGTGTAATTCCAACTCCACCAAGGCTGTAGGCTTTGACATTGACATTGGTAGGACCAGGAGATTACCACAAAATTTTGTAGAGAGATAGAACCTCCAAAAGTGCCTGCGTGGGCTGGCTGGTCTCCCCTGATAACAGTTCCTTTGAGTTGCACTTTTCTTCCCAGTCCTCCTATTTCCCTAGTGTTTCGTTGTTGCAGTAAAGCTGATGCACATTTTTAACACTTTGTTGGGTTTCAGCAAAGTATTTACTAAAAATGCAAAGTGTTAAAAAGATTCATGTCAGCCTATCTGTTTATAAGAGCTGTGGCCCTGTGACCCTTAAAGTATTGGGACATTTCCCTGAAAGAATAAATACCTACAGAGCAAAATCATTAGTTCTGAGCAAAGGTGGATCAGACAGAGGGCAGGAGACTGTGGTAAGGAAGGGAAAATGGATCAATTGGGAAGAATTGGGTTATTCAAATTTATTGTTTTCTTTTTGCAACTTGAGGATGAACCAGAAAAACAGAATTCTCATGGAAGTATAGTTGTTGGTCAGTGATAAAACCAAGCTTCAAAGATTCTGCTTTCCCACTGATTTCTGTGAGGAAATACATGGAGTCCAAGCAAAAGCGTGTGAAGCACTGTGCTCTAGAAGGGCAGGAGGCAGGGAGTGCATTGAACCATGAGAGCATGGACAGACCAGTTTGGAGCTGCAACCCGTAGTGCTGCAGTGTGATGAGTGTGTGATCTGTGTTAATGTGTGGATGGTTTTGGTGGTGCTGGGGGTTTATGGGTCCACGTGGTTTTCACACAATCCTACTCATCATGAATATACTCTGCCTTTTTTATTAATTGTTATTTCTTACTCCAGGACTTTGTGTCTGTCTCTGAGGCCTACACAAGCTCAGACTGCATTTAGCATTGTCCCCTCATCCCCTCATTCATTCTGATTCTGCCAAACTGGGGATAAGCCTCTGAGGCACTCCTTGGTTTCTTCTTCTCCTGCCCATTTGCAGATATGCTGACCTGTGTTGCAGAACTCAACTCCAGCGCCGATCCCTCCAGAAGTCAAGTGTCCTCCAGAAGCCTCCCATCACCTTATCCCTTCCACCAAAGCTGAAATCTTTGGTGGCATTATTTTGATACACAGAAATGGAGTTGCTGGCTCTTTCTTTTACTGATAGCAAAGCAGATTGGTTAGTCCCACCAATTCCTTCTCCAGCCACAGGGTCATCCTTTGTTTAGTGATTATTCCTTCAGCTCTGAGGATGACTGGATAATCCTCAGCTCCAACCACTTATTTCTTTCCACCTTCACCCAGGGGACACTCGCACATCACAAGTGAGCAGCTATGGGTAGATTTCCATCCTGAACCAAACCACTGTCTGTTCACATAGGTCCGAGAAAGGCAAATGGGATCAGGGACCCACACTTAGTCATATTTAAGCTTCAATTTAAGCTGCTGTGGAATCATAAAAGAGTTACCTTACTTTTTTTTCCCCCTTATACCTGAGTCCGAGAGCACTGAGTTATTGCTACGTGTAAATGACATGAGGAGAGCTTTGTCCTTCATCTACACAAAGCAGAGGATTTTTGGAAGCTTGCTGTGATAGTTTGGGTAGAATTCATTTCTCTAAATACAGAGATCTAGCTGAGCAAAAAAACAAGAAGAGCCATAAGGACTTAAGAAGTGCCCTACCAAGTCTCACCACTGCTTCCTCTGCTCCATCATTCTGCCTTTAGCAGGCACAGCAGCTGATGGCATTTAAGGACAGTGTGTGAGCTGCCTGCTTTCTGCAGTCCAGTCCTCTCATATTTCACCACCATCTACAATAAAAAGATTACAGACATTTGAGACTATATCCATGTCTATTCCCTTCAGGATCTGTTAATGAATCGTGCGTTTGTTCAATCCCTTTTAGCACCTTCTGTTGCCAGCTGCTTCCATAAGCTTCCTGTGACAAAAACTTCCAAAACCCGCTGCGTAGGAAAAGTATTTTCTTCTACTGATCTGCTATTATTTTCAAAGAGGGCTCATCTGTTCGAGTGCTGTGGGATTCAGTCAATAATAGTCAACCAAAGGTGCAAGCTGTTTATATCACATGCAGAATACCCTGTGTGACCTGATCTAGGTGATCCTGCTCTAGCAGGGGGGTTGGACTAGATGATCTTTCGAGGTCCCCTCCAACCCCTAAAGTTCTGTGATTAATTACGTGCCCATTGTAGGTCCCTGCAAAATCCTGTTCCAAAAGACTTTCAGCCTGACATCCCCCCCATTTGCCATCTGGGATAAGTCATCATCTCTATCAAGATCCTAAACAGAGTTCTGGTTTTACTAATGTGTTGTCTTTCCAGCAACAGGAACATGCAAATAGGCTGTCTCATCACATCAGCCGAGCACTAAAGCCTCACATCTGTCATCCGTGCCGAGTACCTCCTTCTCCTGTAACTCTGAATGAACCTCAAACTAATCTGCACAATGCCTGCTCTCACTGGCAGAGACATATTGCCAGAATATATAATGCAGCAGGCACAGATATAGAAGTGTAGGGTGAACTCATTGCTATTTACCTCAGTAAAGGAAAACCTGTCAAGCAGAAGGTTTGCCCAAGTTATCACTGTTGTTTTTCAATGAGGTTTCTCTTGTCATGAAAGACATTTGGAAATAATACGGTTTCATGTTTCAGGTTCCAAAACAATGTCAGAAACAAATGAAACCATTATTTCATAGAGCTGCAACAAGCTGTAAATGGGCATATTTTAAAATATACTGAAGAGTTAAGCAGGGGAAAATAAAAGGAAAACCAAACAGTTTGAACACCTAATAATATGTTGATAAATCTGTTGAATAATGAAAAAGAATTAATCAGTAGGGTACTGGGAGCAAAGGAGCATACAGTAAGAATAATGTGTTAGTTTATGAGAAATAAAAATGTGTATTTCTTTTCTGTAGGTGTTTATATTAGCCATAAGTCTTCCTGTACAGTCAAGTTCTTGCTGGTTCAATGTGGTATCTTGACACATGCCAAGCAGAAAGCCAGAGTGTTTGATTAATACTGAACCAAAGGAGAGCACAGAAGAGGTTGAGCAACAGATTGCTTGTTGACTGACCTTGAAGAGGAAGGATTAACGAAGCTGGGCCAGGAAAGGCAGGACTCAGCCAGTCCCCAGAAAAGCCTGATATCACAGGAGAGCTTCAGCAGAGGTTCAGCTCTTGCTTTAGTTCCAACTATTCAAGATTCAGAGTAGAGGAGCTTCGTCTAGCCAGTTCCCTTGGTACAGTGCTACTGTGTCACACCGTGCGCACAATCCTTCTGCTTTCCCTTGTAATCTGCTGTTACCATCTCATGCAGTGGAGAATTCCCATGTGCCTTGAGGTTCCTATACAAAAAGAAGACAAAGACCCTTTCCATGAAATGCTTGCTTGCCATATGCGGTATTTGATTTCCTGCTCCTGACTCTCTTCTGTCTCTGGTTGAAGGTTCTAGTCACCTAATAAAAGTCAATCATCACATTCACCTGGGAGCTCTGTGTCAAAGACAGTTTTGGAAGATATCCTCCCCTTTGTGAATAATTCAGTGAAGTGAGCAGTTGTAAGAGAGTAGGAAAAGATGAAGTTAGATGCTGTTAGTTGTGTTTCCTTGAGGACAGCAATAGATCAGTTCTTCCAGCAGAGTAAACAGGTTTGTCATACTTGTGCCAGCAAGTTTCAAATCATTTTTAAAGGCTTTATTCCAACTGCCCTGAGCAGTTAGCTGTTTATGTGTACTTTTTACTTTGTGAATGGGAATTGACTTTATAGCCAAGGAGCTCTCCTTGCTGCCTGTCTCTCTGTCTTCCCACAGCTGAAAGGTGTCTGCTTTCCCAAGAGCAAGGAGCAGTAATCTTCAAAACTTTCACCAGTTTTCAGTGGGCTTTTTGTTTGCCTCGTGTTGCTGTCAAAAAGGACCCTTTATTTCACTGTGAATTAATTTCACAGGATTTTGCAGCGCGGAGCAATTTTAAATACAATAACTTAACCCTTAAATTTGCCACTTACAGAATGAAGAGCCAATTTTTTCCAAGGACGGTCGGAAGTTTTTCTTTGTCCGAGCCATTCCCCAGGGAGGACGTGGGTATTTCTACCACATCGCCATGTCATCGTCACAGGTGACTCCCTCGCTGTCACTGCTTTGGGCCTCACCTGAAAAACAGTAAAAAGTACTATCTGTGCTTGACTCAAAGGTGCAAATGTAGGATGTTGGTCTTGTGCATGAAAGAAAACTCTCAATGATGCTTTATTGGGCATAAGATAATATGAATTTCCAAATGAGACACTTGGAAGTAAAAGGCCAACAAGCTGTCTCTTTCCAAACAAGATCATTGCTTTGTTTTGGTTTTTAATGCCTTCTTAGATGAACGTAAATGAGTAAATCCCTGCCGTGCCATAAAGGATTAATCAGAAGCCTGTGGGTACACTGGATTAGAGAAAGGGGTTTGAAGCTTTTCTGTGCTGAATTCATCCCATTATCTTCAGGAGAGTTGTGGTTAAGATGATTTTGACTCTGTTATTTCTATGCCCGCAGATTCACAGAAATAGCAGGGGGAGGGGTGGAAATTGCAGATGCATGGTTTGGTTTTAATAGGGAATGGAGTCGAAAGAGCTCCCTTTCTCAAAAGAGAAGCTTTGCTCAGATATCTTCTTTTAAGAATAAAGAAAACTAATTCTCTTTTCTTTCTGGCAGCCCAATAGCAGCAATGACAACTTGCAGGCTATTACATCTGGTGATTGGGATGTGACAAAGATATTGGCATATGATGAAAAGAGGCATAAAATGTAAGTAAACTGTAGTCTGACAAATCAGTCTTCCTTTGTTTAGTCCTGGACTATAGGGTTAATTACAATGGTGGTGTGTACGCATCTGAAATGCATAAGCATGAGGAGATGGAGATAAGAGAGCAGGAGAGACTGTCTCCATTGTAGCTTAACCTCTCACATCATTACATAAATATCTTGTCTTATTTTGATTTTCTTTGTATAGTTCAAACCTCTCTTTCTGTGACCATTAAATAGATTTGTGTAGAGGAGTTATTCCTCCTGCTGCAACTTCTGATACCAACCTCTGAAAGAAAGAAGTCTCTCTTCAGTGATCACCTTGCATGTCAGTTTTAGAAAGAATCATTTATTCACCTGCAAAAATATCAATGCATTAGAAAAAAAATATTTACTTAGAATACCAAAAAACCACCCTTCTTCACACTTGCCCTTTATGTTTGTAAAATAACTTATATAAATATTTACATTTAAAAATACATTTCAAGGCATTAAATAAGAAAATGTTTGGAAGGCTTTTTGGAATCAAATACCAAATAGATTCCTTTCCAGGCAAAGTTTCAGGTGGATACAAGGCTCTCACCTCTCAATTTCTTAAGGTCACTGAACAGCTGAGTAAAAAGTCTCTGGAATATGATAAACTTTGAATGAACATTAAGAGCATGATGCTCCTTCAACGTTTTGAATGCCCTCAATTACCAATAATTTCAATATGATATAAGGGTCTTCAGCACTTGGCAGAGCTAAGGAACAAACTGGCTCCAAAGTCTTACTTACATTTTAACTGGCCTTGTACAATTTGTGCAATCAAAATCTAGGCAAGTGCAGCTTACTGGAAGAGGATCAGCAGGATTGAATATCCTGCCTGACCTGTTATTCATGGGCACCACGTTAGGCTCTGGAACAGGCTGTCCCTGTGTGCCTGTAAGACAAGCCAAGAAGACCAGCCTGGCTGAACAGAGAGCTTTGGCTGGAACTCAGGAAGAAAAAGAGTCTGTGGCCTATGGAAGAAGGTGCAGGCAACTCAGGAAGACTACAAAGATTCTGTGAGGCTGTTCAGGGAGAAAATTAGAAAGGCCAAAACCCACCTAGAACTTAATCTGGGTACTGGTGCAGTCTAGATTGGATATTGGGAAAAATTTCTTTCCCAAAAGGGTTGTCATGCTCTGGAATGGGCTGCTTAGGGAAGTGGTAGAGTCCCCATCCCTGGAGAGATTTGAAAGATCTGTAGATGTGGTGCTGGGAGACATGGTCTAGTCGTGACTTGTTAGTGCTGGGTTAGTGGTGAGACTTGATGATCTTAAAGATCTCTTCCAACCAAAATGATTCCATGATTCTGTGATTCTATGATTTGCTCTTGTGATCTATTATTATTTACATGAAATGCACTGGAGGGCCAATCTGTACTCTGCAAGCTGTACTGAGAGACCTTCAGCAGCACCTCTCTGTTACCTTCAGAAGCTTTCACTGGACAACAGGGCTTTCGCTGTTTAGCCAGACAAGGAGGTCACGACTGTCTCAGCACAAAACAAGGGCAATGAAGTGTTCACCAGCCTCACACTCTGTCTTCCCTGAAAGCCCAACTCTCTTACCCAAAGAGGACGTTCCTGTGGGTTTCACATCAGGCTCCAGTTAGCTATCGATCTGGGCAAAGAATAAAAAGTCAGAGAAGTGAAAACTGGTTCTAGAGAAAAAAAGACAGGTGTTTAAAGGAAATCTGGAGTAATAAAACTTGAGGTTAAAATGTTAAGTTCTTTCACTTAATCTTTTGATCCTTTTTGATCCACTGATATGACCAGTCTAGGACCCAAACATTTCCATACTTGTTTTAACTGCAGCCTATGACATACTTGCTTGAGCCTCTGCAGTGATATGTCCCTCATGTCTCTCTCTATGTTTTTCTAATTCAGTTTAAACTTTCCTTTCATTTATGAGATCAGGAAAATGGTGATGTGAATGAAGTTGCTGTTGTGTGAGATACTTGTAAATGCCCTTCTAATGATATAATTGCCTTTTGATTTTTTTTTCCCTGCAGTTATTTCCACAGCACAGAAGATTTGCCACGGAGGCGACATTTATACAGGTATGTCCTTTAATAACTTCACATACAGAATTTCCCATTATTTTAATCTTACACAAGTCATTACATTAGTGATTACAATAGAAACAGTTTCTTGTATGTTTGTCTTTAGTGGCAGTGCAAGATCTTGCAGTGTGTCACTGGAATAGACAGAACAGCACAACAATAGTGAACAAAATGCTTGGCATTTGGAAATGTTTTACATTTAGCAATTTTCTCATTTTATTGCAAATTTTAAATCGGTCTCAATATTGATAAGGCATCACAAAACTTTCCAACAGAACTCCTTAACACTTGAAAGAATTCAGGATGAAAATAACTAATGGTATATACTGGTTTTATACTTCCAGAAAGCAGTTTTCATAGAAATGTGATAATACATCACTTCCTGAAATCGAAAAGAAATAACAATACGTTATGTTTGTAATGTTTTTCTGCAATTCCAGGTGACTTTAATATCCTCCCTCACTGTATGATGACTAAAAGGCTGGTTTGTAGTAATCTATTGGTAGTGTAGCTATTGTGAACCATCGTGGGAGCAAATTACAAAGGGGAGGAAAAAACTTTTAAATAATCATTTTGGAATCATTATTCCATTCATCCTATTTTTCTTCTCAGTCACCGTGCTGTCATCTCAGCATGTGCCATGAAGTGCGGAGTTGGTGATAGCATCAGTTGATAAGGGACAGTCAGTATGTTTTCCTTCTTTGATATGATGTCATACCTTTTTTTCCTCAGTGGGAATGAAACTAAAGCGAACTAAATTACCCGTAGTTGAATCGTTTTTTTCCTTTTGAGACCTTTGTGACTGTTCACTGCCCTCCACAGTTCTTTGAGGGTAGCGCAGCACAGTGTTTATTTTCTTTAAAAAAAAAATAAATTCTTGTAACCATTCATTTCTATTGAAATGGGAAGAAAATCTCATGTGAAAAGCTGAGTCCAGGCACAGCTGCTCAAGAGCTTCTGGCATGAGGCAAAGTGCTTCCCACTCCTTGCTTGTCTTGGCATGCAGCTCACCCTGGTGCCTCATTAACCTCACCTCCCCACGTAGGCAACAGGGAAAGAGGTGCCCAAAATGCCAATGTCCTTGACCTTGCTTTGATCACACTGTGATCTTGGCCTCACTTCAGGTGTTTGATTTCCTGCACTGGGTAGTTCGAATGTCTCTCGTCCCAGTCCAAGGGTCTCAGCTCAGCAGCAACCTTGGCATATGTTCATTGACAGAGCTCCACTGGAGTTCTGACAGCTTATATCAGATGAAGATTTGTTTGGGCTTTTTCTCCTTTTTGTGTGTAATTTAGTAACTTTAAACAGGATTTAAGTCAGAGATGCTATCTGAGCCTAAATATGAACCCAAGAGCTACTCAGTTCAGTCTCTGTGGCCCTAAACAGGTTGCTCAGCCTCATCTCTTTCAACCTTGAAATGGTAGCAAAAAGCACTCGTCTGTTTTACAGTAATCCTGGAAAGATTTATTAGTATTGTGAAGTTTTAAAATGCTATAGCAGTGCAAAATGTTAATTATTAATATTTGCTAATCATCTGTGATTCATTCTTCAACACGTAGTAGACTTTTACAAAGCATTTCTGATCATATGGACAGGCCACTTTACTTTCTTCACAAACAGGACCCTAAATACAATCTTTCCTTTCTACTTGGATGTGATAAGCGCAACTATTTAAACCCCCAGAAAGGACTTTGGCCTGTGAGGCAGCTGCTAGCAAATCAAACTAGTGAGGCAACCAGTAAGAACCTTAAAGAAAGCAATTCCAGCTCTTTATTGTCTGTTATAATACAAGTAGGTGTAGAAATACTGCTCCATTGTTTCACGCCTTCATTCTTGGAGTTATGACTTCCTCCTGTGGAATTGCAACCATCATTTTCTTTTAAACACTACACCTTCCTTCATAATCACCTGACCTTGCAAAAAAGACATCAGGATCCTTTTATGTATTCTCTATTCAGGAAAAAAAAGCCATTACTGCTATTTAAACTCAACCAAATGGAAATGCTTTGTCTCTTACTAATGTTGGACACATTGTATTTATGTTCTTGTTCCACAGTACAGTAAGGTTCAGGTAATGTTGCTCCCAGATAACATTTGCTCAGTGACCTTCATGGACTTGTATTAACTTTTTCAGCGCAAGCACAAATGGAAACTTCAACAGGCAGTGTCTGTCTTGTGATCTGATTGAAAACTGCACTTTTTTCAGTGCATCCTTCAGCCACAATCTGGAATACTTCCTACTGAAATGTGAAGGTATGTTGGGTTTTGTTATTGCAGTTGTTGTGCCTATGTATCCGTGGGCAGCTTTGAAAGACTAGCTGTAAATATCTGGGTCACTTTGATTTTAAAGCTTTACTCTTAACTTTTTCTTTTCTTTTTGTATTTTTATTTTTAACTAGAAAGCAGATTTGTGCAACATTTTTCTATGCATATCTGACTATTGAAAATAGAGGTCCATTCCTCTAGCCACTCCAAAGTATCCTGAACTTAAAGTCACAGCAAAACCTAGGGGCCATCAAATGTCAGAAAGTTTGTGAGAGATAAACCGACAAGGCAGGATTAACTGCAGGTGACTGGGAGCGAATTCCAAATGCACCAACTCAGTACTGGGAACAGGGGGATTCAAAGCAAGTAAGTTACAATGGAAAGACAGCTTGCCAAGAAAAAGCAGTTTGTGGACAGCTATGTAATGGGCAATGTGAGTACAGAATATCTAGTGTTTCACTGCTTGTTTATCATAAATTTACCTTTATTTGGAGTAATCTACAGGTCCAACAGAGATCTCCTGTGTTGAAAATGCCTTAGGGTATCCAAAAGGCTAAGGATAGAGGACATTTCAGGAGAAGAGTCATAAAAGTCATCTTTCTCTAGCTTTTTTAAGAATAAATGCAGAACTCCATAACATTTAATCCAATGTAATTAAATTCTGCTAAATTATCCTAAATTGCATATGCAATACATGCACACTGGTTGTCTGCTGCTGTGATTGAAGCTGCTCAAATGGTCTCATGCCCTCTAAAACAAATATTGAGAAGAGGCCAAGAAGTGCCTTATTTTCAACAGCTCAGGAGAAGACAAGTGTGTATAACACATAGAAAAGTGTGTGCTCTCATACAGCAGCTAAGTATTCTCTCTGCTGAACATCAACAGCCTGTTTGGTGATGCATGGAATGACCCTTCTCTGACTGGAAAGTGATTCATTGGTGCCAGTAACTGTTTGTGGTGAACACCAAGGATAGAGAAGTTTTTGTTACAGCAAAATGGGAAATAACCAGGAAAATCAAGATAAAGTGGAGAAGTAGAATGGTTAACAAAAATTGTCCATTGACATGGCCATCTGTAAAGACATGTTCTGCCCCAAAAAAGAATTTATAGGTGTTCTAAAAAATACCTGGCAACACAGTACAGAGAAATAACATTAATTGTAGAATGGACTAATTAACAGACTACCTGTAAATCTCTGAATCTATAATTACAGCAGACATATGCAGAGAAGTGTCATTTCCCAATAAATATTATGAAGTTTATTGCCTTAAAAGAAGAGCACTGTTTATTTTTTGTCTTGTTTCCATTTCAAGAAAAGCTGTCAGTAGCTACTGGAGACAGTGTCTGTTTCCTTCCCTCTAAGCTCATTGTTTGACCATAATTGCAAGTATTTGTGAATAATAAGATTAAGGTTCCTAAAGGGTCTTATCAACAATTATGAGGTGATATGTTTTCACAAAAACTTGCAGTGATACCTGAAGAGATTAATGAGTTTTATTAGTGTGTACCGTAATCCAAGTACACAAGATAATGATTTTGCAAAACAAACTGTGGGCCAGATTCTCAGCTGCTGTAAACGTCTCCATTATAAGGCCATTAGAATTAGATCTGATTACATCTGCTGAATATGTCTTTGTCTAAATTTTTTGTTACATAGGACTAAATTCTCAAATTATAATCTCAATGTAGCACAAATACAGTGCAGCTTGAATTATGGAGCTAATGTCAATGTTTCCATTTAGATACCTTTTCAAAATATATATACATGAGAAAATACAGAGATCTTGGTAGATTTTCCATTTCCAATGATTTCATAAAACAAAAATAAAAATCAGTCCATTACAGTTGGTAGAGTTATTCCTTACCTACATAACTGAAAGCGAGAGGTCTTTCAAGCAGTTTACAGGAACAACACTTCTTTTAGGCACTTTTTGTGTGGGATCCAACTGACTTCAGATACCTGCTCTGGTTACATTTACAGCAGAGACAACTCCCTTTGGTTCCTGTTGCAGCTGATGTGGGTCAGGTCAGTGGAAACATCTGTTCTGTCTGAAATGCAGACTTCTGGTTAAAAGTAATCATCTTGTCAGACTTTGATCATACAAGTAGGGTAGAACCATTGTGGTTTGATGGAGAATCACTTGGATGCACTAATAGGAGACTTCCTTTTCCTCCTCAGGCTGCTTAGCTAGAGCTTGGCCTTGCCTCCCTTTAGCAGGATATTATTTTATTGCACATAAGCAATCATACTCTGGTATTTTTCTGACTAGCAGAAAATCCTATTTATTCATATACACATATAACGCAGAGATGGAAAAGCTGAGGATATATGAAGGAGACCTGCTTCTCCTGCACTTGGTCAAGCAGGTAGAGCAGCAGCAGCCCATCAGCGTGGACAAGGGTTTATCTTAGTGTTTGCTACCCAAGGGCTTCTGCAGGAGCTCCAGCCACTGCTTCTCTGAAAAAATCATGGTTGGAGTTGATGCTACTGACCAAACAGTGGCAGACAGGACCTATTGCTGTTTGGTGCTTTCTTCTCCACCTACGTTGTATAAAAGCACCCAGAGCTCAAGTCTTGCTGTATACTCTGTGCCTGCCTACAAAAGTATGTGTTTGTAGCAGTAACTGGTGTATGGATTTATTCCAGACCTATATGTATCTTCAAAGGTAGATAAACAGAAATGATTTTACAATGATCAAGCCTGTAATAATTTAAAAAATTGTATTTTCTCAGCTGTCCACTGGATAAATGCATGGACAAATATTTACAGCTTGAAAACAATTTCTGTACTGACTAAGTTCCCCCATAGCTCCGTTTCACTCTATCCCTTTTTATTGACTTGTTTGGAGAACTTTGATGAGTTTAGACACACAAGCATGACTGTGGGTGAGTGTATCTTCTCTAAAATGGATGGCAAGGTTTGTAAAATTTAATTAAGAAACTAATGCGTAAATGAAAGGCAATGGAAAGGGAAAACATATATCTTTTATTAAAAAAAATAAGAAAGGTCTGGCATTGCTCTTTGATCCCAAAGGTCAAGTGTTGGAAGTGTTCTGCTCACTGCTTTGGTACTTCAGAGGCAGCATATAATTTTTTTAAAGGATTTTTTGCTGTCCTGCAGACTATGCTTAACAGCGGCGTTACATGGCACAGACTGAAGTGAGAGAAATATGCTATAATAAAAGGTAACCTCTCTTTCAAGAGGACAATGTAATGCTTAATGTCAGGATGCAACATTTATTGCAATCACTCAGTCCCAGAAGGCTAGTTACCTTATTTTTCATCTAATTTTATATCCTCATGATTGAATTACTGTAGCAGGATCTAAGGAAACATGATGCTTTGCAGACTGCTGTTAGATTATCTCCTCTAGACATTCTTGAAAAAGCAATATGTGCTGTAGCAAGGTCACTCCTACTGTCATTTTCATCATAAAATATGGAGACTTCTGTCTCCTCTCATAAACCAGCACGGGCACTGCCACTGATTCCCTCCAAGATAAATGGATTGAAGATCTGAATGAAAGGAGTTTGCTACTTCATACATAAATTTAATTGAGGATAAGGTTTTCTGATCTGGAATGGGATGTAAAATTCAATTGCATAGAGAAAAGGGTAAGAAATTTCAAGTTTTGGCCGTGAAAAGCAATTTGTTCCTATCTCTTTGGTGGGGCTCAGACATGTACAGTGCAAGGATGAGTGACACTGAACCAGCAAGACACTAAAGCCATTTTTAGGTCATAGCTCCTGCTCCTCTGAAGGATGAAGCCTTATCGATGACTACCAGTGTAGTCAGCTGTGTGGGAACAGTAAACTGATCCCTTCTTAAACAGCACCTTCTCTTCAATGGTTCCTCCACTTGCTCCCCAGTGTAGCCTGCCAGCACTATTAAAACTCAAGTCCTAATGAGATTGTTTGTGGGGAAAGAAAGGACATGTGCCACCATTTCTGCAG
The DNA here is from genome assembly GCA_013401335.1 of Brachypteracias leptosomus. Classification (NCBI taxonomy): domain Eukaryota; kingdom Metazoa; phylum Chordata; class Aves; order Coraciiformes; family Brachypteraciidae; genus Brachypteracias; species Brachypteracias leptosomus. Next base: position 198,017 of record VYZX01008990.1, read on the forward strand.
TCTACCTTGTTCTCTGACACTCCATGTAGCAGATTTGGTTATAGTGTCTTCACCGTAGAAAATCTGTGAAGTTACAGAGACTTTTGCTTGAACACACAGAACTGGCAAAGATTTTCTAGATCCTGGTCCCTACTGTTGCAGACAGTGACATCATAGCATCCTTTATGTTAGTTGGTCAGTCTCCATCAACTGACCTCAAGCATAAGCTGGTCTTGGCCAGCTCAATGCACTTGGGGAGGT